>OU015500.1:55938158-56438158 GCA_907164885.2 Dolomedes plantarius | reverse complement strand
AATTACAATGATCAAAGAATCTATTTATGAAAAGCTTAGTAAACCAGAACTAAAGAACGATCATATTATTTTAAACGGTATCGGTAATGGTGAAGTGACTCCTTTAGGCTACTTTAATGGAAATAAAATAGACAACTGTGTTATAACTATGATGTATACGTTTTGAAAGAATTGTGCGAAGACGTTATTATCGGTATGAATGTCATGAAACAGTTAAATATCATATTAGAGAAAACGGAATGAGAGTTACCGGGGAGCGAAAAATTATCATGTAGGAATCGTTCGAATATGCCGAAAACGTGTCAAGGACACAGAGGGAGAAGATTCGCCACTCCATAATATAGACAAACATCGAGCGAATTCGAAAGACTGTTTACAATACGAGACGCCATAAGCGAGAAGAAATTGACATCTGCCATAATTTAGACTCGGATTGAAAACAAGTTGCAAACCTCATCGCGAATTACAACCAAACAAAACTAAAACACGGGGTTAAAAGAACATTGTTTTGAAAGACAATTTCCTGTGAAACAGCGTTGTCGGAGATTTCCCTTTGCAGAGCAAAAAATAATCGAAGAGCAAATAAAAATTTGGTTGCGTAATTGATAATATAATTACAGAATCGTGTTCAGATTACGCTGCACCCGTGTTGTGTAGAAAAAATCAGGCGAGTACCGTTTATGTATTGACTACAGGCAGTTAAATAAAAAGATCGTTAAAGACAATTTCCCTTTACCCTTATAGAAGACGCGTTAGATAGATTGGAACAATCAAAGATTTTCACGACGCTTGATCTAAAGAACGGATTTTTCCATGTTGATGTTGCAGAGAAGAGCCGCAAATATACAGCATTTGTCACTCACGAAGGACAATATCAGTTTTTAAAAGTTCCGTTTGGACTGTCCACTAGTCCCAGTGTGTTTCAACGATACATTTATACAATATTTAGAGATATGTTAAAAGACAACACCATTATTATTTATATGGATGATTTGATAATTCCATCGAACAATGAGAAAGAAGGTTTACTTAAATTAAAACGTGTGATGGAAAGAGCATCCGAGTATGGATTAGAGATAAATTTTAAAAAGTGCCAATTCTTGAAGCAAAACATTGAATTTTTAGGTTATGTAATAGAGGAACAACAATTCAGCCTTCCCAAGTAAAACGTTAGCAGTTAAAAAATTCCCAGTACCCAAAACGAGAAACACGTAGATGCGTTGAGCCGAAAAACCGTCCTAGTGACAACACGTTCGCACGCAGAGTTAACTACTAAAATTGCAAGAGCACAAAATGACGACGAGTGGGTTAAGACTATCAAAGAATTAGTGAAATTGGGTAAAAACAATGATTATTCAATTGAAAAAGACGTTCTATATAAGTACGAAAATGGAAAAGATCTTTAGTTGTTCCGGAAGACTTGCAAAAATCATACGTGAAATTCATACAAAGGCCACTTTGGAGTAGCAAAGATAGAAGAAATTTTGAGACAAGACTTCTACATGCCAAAAGTGAAAACGAAAATCGAAACTGTCATTGCGAATTGTATTGAGTGTATACTGGTAATAGAAAAAAGCAGAAGAAAAGGTGAAGGATTTTTGAATCCGATTGCCAAAGAGAACTTGCCAGTAAGCACGTACCACATAGATTTATGATTAGCCAATGCCCTCATCGAATAAAAGTACCAGCACATTTTTAATGTGGTAGATGCAATTTACGAAGTATGTTGGCTCTACCCCACAAAATCAACGTCAGCTAAAGCGCCATCGACAAACATGAGGCTCAACAAACAACATTCGAAACCCGTCAAGGATTATTTCAGATAAAGTGGTGCATTTTGTCCAACGAATTTCAGGAACTTTTGTAAAGAAGAAGATATAGACCACATTAAAATACAGCCGGAATTCCAAGAGGAAACGGACATGTGGAGAGGATGCACAGAACCCTCATCCCCGATTTGGTCGAAACTACCATCGATGATGCAACCAAGTTGTATAAGCATGTACCTGCCGTCAAAAAATTATTAACCGTACCATTTCAAGATCAACAAAATTTACACCGTTGAGCTTCTTACTGGAGTTAAATTAAAAGTAAAGAAGATTTAAAGATAAAGGAAATTCCTAGAAGAAGATGATATCAAAGCAAGTATGGAAGACCGAGAAAACATGAGAGAAATAGCAAAACAGAATACATTGAAAATACAAGAAGAAAATAAGAAAAATTTTAATCGGAAAAAGGAAGACGCAAGACATATAAAATTGGAGAGAGCTCGTTGCGGATTGAAAAAACTCATTTGGAACTGGAACTAAACTGAAACCTAAATTTTTCGGACCCTACAAGATTACGAAAATAAAGTCCAAAGACAGATTTGATGTCCAGAAGTTAGGCAACCACGATGGACCGAATGTCACAACAACTACCGCAGATCACATGAAACCATGGGCAGCTGAGCAAAATTAAATGTCATAATAACTTTAAGTCCTAGATACTGTTTTTTTTTTCTTTTCTCCTTTTTTTAGATTTCTGTACAGAGTGAGCAGTTTTGGAGGGCCAAAACATCAAGATGCCCGAGCGATATAGGAACTATTACAACGCAGCGCTGAGTAAACGAGGAGACGACAGTGCCATCCCGCGGAGTGAGGTGTTACTTGGCAGTTGACCTCTGGATGCCGACGCTGACGGTCGTGCGAGTAACAGGCAGACGGCCCTGTAATGTAACTGGGCAAGACGGCCCCTAGAAGTATCTTTGTAGTTTTCAGAGACTGTTGTAGACATTACCTTAATAACCAACTGAACTCTATGTACATATTAATTTTTCTTTTTATATATCTAATCAAGCTGAAATATAGAATAGTTAAAATTTCATGCATTATTGTGAAATTATTGATTACTTAAGAATTCGCTTCCCACATATATATATATATATATATATATAATATATATATATATAGAGGCTGCCCGATCTTTCTGTTCTGTTGAAAGGAAGCGAGGATTGTGCTACGCTAGCCCGTAATAATTGTTATATTGTATCGGAGACAGTAAACGTGGGCCCTCCGGTATATCGTATTGCTATCTCCATAAATAAATGGGATTGTTGAGATTAACAAGTCTAGTTGATTTATGATTCAAGTGTGTTGTTCTTGGACACCCCTAACACCACCACGTAGAAGTAATATATATAAAATAGTAAAAATATATATATTTATAATAAATACGATGATCATGTATACAATTGATGTATATATATACATATATATATATATATATATATATATTATATATATATATATATATATATATATATATATATAATATATAGATTAATATATATATATAATATATATAGATATATATATATATATATATATATACATACATATATACATATATTTATAAAAAAAATCGTTAGGGATATTTTTAATCCATTCAAGACCGCTCCATGTTTCCGTTATTGGAAATGCACACAAACAGTTTTTTAACACTTTTTAGAACATTAATTACACAAATAAGTTGTTTTCATAAAATTAAATTTATTTTTACGAGAGTTACAAAATGCTGCGTTTTTGCAACATCAGTCCAAAACGGTATAAAAAAATTTTTTGAAATATTTCTTTCACAATTCATTCAACATTTCATCATTTTACAAGTCTATGAAACATTTCGCATTAAGACGTACATTACACTTATTACATACAGTAATTATTTGACTTTTGCATTGTTTGCATCTTATTTCTTATTTTCACTATTTTTAGTAATAATATGGCCCATACGGTCTATCCGAGTTTCGTTGAGAATTAGATTTTAAATTGAAGATGGTCTTCCAATATGTGAAGTTTTAGGTAAAACAGAACTCATCTGCATTTCTTCAAGCCTTTTATCAAAGATATGGCTCTCTCAAAGATATAGATCTCTTAAACTCTAATAAACTTATTTTAAAATTCATTGCATCCATGTAGAGTCTCCATATTTCCCATACAATATGCTCCTTTTTCTTACTATATTGCTTACTTTTACATTTATTTGAAGGGGTGCAGCGTAGATCTACCTCCTCGTGGTGCACCCTGGGCAACGCTTTGCGGCTAAATAATCTACAGCTTTCGGCATACTTCCTTGCTATGAAGCTTGATATTTTGCAGTGGAATGCGGGTGGCTTGTCCCAAACCCAAAAAATCCAGATTCAACAATCACTCTCATAATGTAAAATAGATCTAATTGTAATTATGGCGGCTAATTTAACTGAAGAGTCTGTAAATTTTTATCCTTTCCCGGGATACACGTTGTATTTGCTTCCAAAGCACAGACAAGTTGCTAGTGGCATTTAGTTGGAGTAAATAATAAACATATAGCTGACTTTAAAATGATAAATCTATGGGAGAGAGCAGTGATAAAAGTGAAATCATAGAGATCCAACTATGGAAAAATGAGATCTTCTTTAAGATCTTTGCTCTATAACATCCCCCTAATAGTAAACCATACTTATCGAGGATGTGGGTATCTTCTAAGACAATCATAATTGGCGACATGAACGCACATTCAAGTTAGATGGGGATATAGTCACCCAAATGCAGCTGGATTAGAATTTGAAGATCTCCTGAATTCCAGCCCTCTCGAGCTTATTTATAACCAGATGACCCACCTACGTATATCCATTATAACGTATAGGAAGTTTCCCCAGACCTGTTGTGTGTTTCATCAGATATCAGTACTTGCACAAAGAGAAATGTTGTGGAGGACCTTGACTCATGTCATAGACAAGTCATAGCGTTCAATTGATAGCCCCACCAGCAGCCCGTTTTAAGAATCATTTTCCAAGATATAATGGAATTTCAAAAGGGTAAATTCGGACAGGTTTGAAAAAAATGACTCATCAGGAATTAGGAGGAAAGAAAATGCAATCTTTCACTACCTCCGGAAAGCCCCAATTCATAATCTTACAAAGACAATCATTTACTGTGGCGAGGGACTTGCGTACCAAGAGGCAAAGTCAGAGGCTACAAAAGTTTTGGACCCTGAATTAGAAGAGCATAAAGGAGAAGCTGGACCGTCTTAAAAAAAGGCTGAGGTCACTAAAAGGCAAACGAATGTTGTTGCTTTGAGAAAACAAGATGGCTTATTTAAAAAGGCTATTTTACAAACTAGACGTAATATTTCGATGATTTTATCTCAAATATTGACTAAAGAAAGATAGCTTAAAAATTTTAAATTGATTTCTAACATACAAAATTACAAATCTAGGTGTAAAAAGAATCCGATTTCTTTTGGAAATAAACTGTTAACTTCGGATAAAACTATTGCGAATGCTTTTGGACAATCCTATTCGCAATCTCAGAAAAAGGGAAAATATACAAGAAAGATTTTGAGAGTGGTGAATACTGAAGGGAAAAAGTTATTTATGCTGCAGAAAGATTCAGGGCGGCCGATTGGGGAGGCCATCTTTGATACTCTATTCAGTACTTTCGAATTGGAACTTGAAATAAAGCACCTTAAAATGAAAAAATCTTCTGGTGTGGACCACATCCATGCAGAATTTCTCAGACATTTGGGCATGAAGGCAAAGAAAACAATGTTGAATATATTTAACTGAATTTGGGAATCTGCCCGGATCCCGACACTTTGGAGAATAAATATTATACCCCGCGTCTTAAAGAAAAACAAGTATCCTGGCCAGTTAAATAGCTATAGGCCCATCTCACTCACGAGTATACTTGCAAAAACCATGGAAAGACTTGTAGTTAACCGCTTGAATTGGTATCTTGAAGATTATGGTATATTAGCAGTAGAACAGGCTGGTTTTCGTAACAACAGGTCAACGTGTAATCAAGTGACACAATTTAGCCAGTTTGCTAAGGACGCTTTGGACGAAAGAAACATCTTGACAGCCATCTATGTTGACTTTAAAGGGGCATATGATTCCATCTGGAGGGAAAAACTCTACCAGTAGCTCCTGAGCATCGGTATCACTTCAAACTTATTTAATTGGATTAATCTTTACAAGTCAGAGAACTGCAGGGTTAAATTTGGAGATGTTCTCCTAATGTTTTAATCTACAAGCAGGTCTTCCACAGGGAGAGGTTAGCAGCTGTACTCTGTTCAATATCTATATTAACGATCTTTTCTCAGCTCTTAAATCAATACCTGGTATTAATCGCCTATTCTTTGCTGATCATTTGGTAATATGGACTCAAGCAACAAAACGCTGTGCAAAAGACATTATTGAAAATCAATTAAACAAGGCACTACAGGCCAACTCAGATTGGAGTGATGAAAATAATATGACTGTTAATCTGGATAAGACAGCTTCACAGTCCTTTTCTCTATCTGACAAGGCTTTTCGACCAGAGCTTCAGTACAAGAATAGTTTGATTGCCAATACAGATAATTTCACCTACCTGGGGCTGACTTTTGATAATAAGTTAAGTTGGAAACTCCATGTGGAACGGCTCATAGAGCGCGTTACAAATAGATTTAATGTCCTTAAGCGTCTGGCAGGTTGTAAATGGGGGAGTGCCCGGTCTACTCTTAACACTACATATAATACATTTATTCTCCCTTTAATGACTTATTGCTGCGAGGCCCTCATCACAGTCCCACAACTGGTGATCAACAAACTCGAAGTTCTGCAAAATCAAGTTCTCCGCTTGATTACAGGTGCTGTGAAGTCTATGCCGATCGATGCGATGCTAATCCTGGACAGAAAATAGACCTTTCCAAGATATTATGAAGGAGAGGACCTTTGGTTCTCTATGAAAAGCTTCTGAGAATCGATGACTGTAAAGTCAAATATTTAGCTAGATGGAACCATTGTTCTGTAGAGTTAAAGTAGGATGAATGCTTATATATGATGGCTACAGGCTAGTAGGATGAAGGACACAAGGAATGTTCTACACAGCATGGGCCGTAATTAGAGAGTTCACAAAGTTCAACGAAGGACACCTGATGAAGTACACAGCACTAAGTTTACAATGATGGCCGGAAGAAGTGAAGACGAAACTCCGATTCTTACGGAGAAAGGATCTTCCAACAAAACTGTAGCCGTAAATGGTTCATCGAAAAATTATAAGTAGTGGTGTTACAATACTTGTAGATGGCCGGAAGAATTTTACTTCGTCAATTCAAATTAATACGTACCCCGAGTCCGAACTATGAAGGAGATGCATCGAACCAATCCGATGATATTCAGCGAAACACTGCCGCTATAAAAATGCGTTGAAGACAATCCGGGATATGTTGATCTGATTGCTGATCATTGTGCCCCAGGATTGAATAACCTCAGGCTCATTTACTGCTCAAAACTACTTGCTGGGAAAATGAAGATAAATAAAACTCACTCAGAGTAAATCCATACCATCTTTTTAAATATAAAAAAGGTTTTTTTTCTGTGCGTCTTGTGTAACATGAAAATATCTTTACAAGCAAACAAAGGAGCTCGGAATTATTGAGCTATAGCAAATACGAATGTGACCGCATTGGTCTAAAGACTGATGATCAATAACTTTCAACATAAAAAAAATAGCCAAGACTCTAATAAAAAACTATAGCATCTCCCGCAGGAAAAGAGCCAAAATGGCTCGTCCTGGGGAGAGCTCAATAAAACAACCAACAGTTAAAAAAAATCTCAAGTCTGAATTTTTTCTTTCAAATCTGGACAGAGCAAAAAAATTAGAGCATAGGTTGCCATAGCGAGAAAAGCGCCAAAATAATAATTCTACAGACCACGTGCCCGGCGTAAGGAAGCCTACCTTAGCGCGGAGGAAAAAAATAGTAAAAAACTACGCGAGCGCTTGATGGCCAGTAACAAGAACCCGGCCATGCCGAAGTCTCGCCAAGAGGAGAACACCGAGCGCGCCGACAAAATGGAGGCCCGTGAATGGCTTAGCCCTGATACACAAAATTCGCGCCTCTGCCTGATTGGTCCAACGAGGAGAGAAAGAACAATTTCGGAGAGTGCCTTCACGCCAAGCTGTCGCCAAATTCACACGTGGTAAAAAGCTCTCTTGGACAAAGGAAAAAGGAGAGAACGCCATATATATTTCTAACTTACAACTGATTTTATGGGGCCAATTTAGTGAGCAAACTTACCCGGCATGCGTGGACAAAAGCTAGTTGGATGTTCACATGACACACCCTGCAATTATCAGCCATAAAAAGTGCATTTTAGTGAAACTTAACAAGGGCATCCTAAGACTAACACCTGGCTAAGCAAATTATAGTTGGAGTTTTACAGTTTAAGAGAAATGGGGCAACGGCTAAAATTCTCAAGAACACACACGTCGAGGGAACGGTATAGAAATTACGCTATTTTATTTTAAGGGACAACTATTTAGAATTAGAGATTTTACATTAATTTAACGTGCGTTATGAGCCCAACCAAATTAATTATTTCTGGAACGAATTCCTCGTTACTATAACTCCTACTGGAGGGACTATGTGGTCAAGCCTAGACAACTTAAAACCCAGAATGGATTTATCCAGAAAGTTCTAGACATTAGAAAGGATATTGTTCTCCCGGGTCATGTTCAAATTCTTATGAAACCTAGAAACCCCTTGGAAATAACTAATGTCGGAACAAAATTGGATCTAGTTGAAACCATCTATAGGAAAAGAGATGTCGCACCAAGTATCCTAAGAAGTCTTACCCTGGAGACCATTGCGGTCAGATAACCACCTGAAAATGGGCTGAACATTTTTACTGATGGATCTCAATTTGACTGCTATTTTAATGTAAGGGCTCGTGTCTTATCGGACCTTTTTTCTTTCTAAGCCCCAGCAGGCTACATTGGTACAGCCTTCGATGGTGAAGTGGCTGCCGTGAACATGGCCTTACAGCAGCTGCTGACTCTTCAACTCAAATTTGAAAATGCAGTCCTCTTTTCGGACTCACATGCAACCATTCAATCAATTAGCTCTGTTGAACTTCCCCTGACACCTGAGATTTCTCGATGTCAAGAGCTTTTGAGATATTTGAATTTAAGGGGAAAACGAATCGTTCTCCAATGAGTGCCTGCTGATTGTGGTGTCTGGGGTAATGAACAAGCAGATTACCTTGCAAAAAAGGGTGCAAATATAATACAACATCCAAAACACCAAATTCCTTTTGGAAAATAAAACGGTCCCTGAAAAATCTATATAAAACTAACTCATAACATCATTTATCTTTTTATATGTATTGGTATTTTGCCTTGCCATTGGAAATAAAAAAAACATTTATTAGAAAAAAATGTCGATTTCACCTGCAATGTCTTTAGGAGATTCAACATTATCACATAAAATATCATCATCAATAGCTTTTTCATCCGTCAAATCATCCGGATGTGGAGGGATAATGATGAATTAGGGTTCATTATTATCTTCTATTGAGGACGAATCTGAAAAATTATCATCATCTAGCTCATGAAAATTCTCCAATGCCTTTTCCAGTGTCAAAAATCGCTTTTTTCTAGAGACAAACTTATCTGAAATGCAAACAATACCAATTTACTGCATAAAAAACTAGGCAGCACTAATAATGCACATTGGAATTAAGTAATACACATTGGATTGATGTTGCGTTTTCGCAAAATTTTTAAAAATAAGAATTGAGAAACATAAAAACAAAAATTATGCCTTACCTGTTTTAGCCATTTTGTTCTTTAGTCTCTAGTAATCTCGGAACAAGCATCAAATCGGAAATTTAACATGTGCTGCTATCTACAGTTATTATTTGAAATTAGTCATTTTTTTCCCTTTCAAAACACACAAAAAAACATTTTTTTGCAAGTACTAAAAGCGGGCAAATGTGGAAACAAAAAACCTTATGAACAATTAAAGTATAGAGAATAAAATAAAAATGTTACTTCAGACGTACAAAACTTAGAACATGCCTTTAAAAAATACAGAAATTAATGTTGCGTTTTCGCAACGCCAGTCTTAAATGGGTTGAAGACAAAATAATGTAGAAGAAAATATTCAAATTAAATCTAATAGGACATACTAAAGATTATAGTACAGTTTGAGGAACATATCTTTTACTGTATTGTAATATTTTTTGGGATAATGTCCAATCGTCTGCCGCATTAGCAAAAAAAAAGTATTTTTTTTTGTTTATTTCGTTGTTATCACGTGACGATAAATTTATTTAAAGTACCAGAAAAAGAAATCAAGTGGTCAGCATTTAAAAATTTAATTCTAAAAATTAATCTCTAAAAATTCACCAAAAATCAGAAAAGGGAGGTAAAGATTCGAAAAAGATTTCTTTTTAAAGGAATTTTTATGATCTTTCTTGTGATATAAATTTTACAACAATCAAATTATTATTTTAAATGCAAACTTAAAAAAATTTACTAAAGGAACTTAAAAATTTAATTTTAAAAATCTAAGAAGAATTTTTTAAAAATCTTTCTTAGTGCACCCCTACACAATAAGAAAAACGCCATGCAAAATTTCAGCCCTTTAGGTCCAGCGGTTTGGTCTGTGCGTTGTATGTCAGTCAGTGAGTCAGTCAGTTACGGAACTGTTTTATATGTACAGATGATGCAGATTATGTTTAAACACTATTCCGAATTGATGGCAGCTTGGTTTTGTTTTTGTTCATTTAAATTTAAATCAGAGAATGTCAAAAGAGTTACAAAAATGTGTGAACACCACCTGTATTTTACAACGTAATCTGTGGCTCAATGATGTTTAAATCTGTCCATTGTTAAGGTCAGATATGGTGCCCAATCTGTGAATACGGACGTTATCATCTCGAAAGATGTAATTTTCTACAGTAAACAATGTCTGCCCCAATGAATGGACACTGCCACCCAAAATGGTTAAAAAGTTACTTCTAGTTAATCTTACTCTTAATAGCTAAGTTGATAACGGGACCTGCTGAAAACCGCATTATAACCCTTCACTAAAAATTCACCAAAAATCAGAAAATGGAGGTAAAGATTCGAAAAAGATTTCTTTTTAAAGGAATTTGGCATGTTGAAGGCAGTGTCCAATGAATGGACACTGCTACCCAAAATGGTTAAAAAGTTACTTCTAGTTAATCTTCCTCTTAAGTTGATAACGGGACATGCTGAAAACAACATTATAACCCTTCTCCAAAAATTCACCAAAAATCAGAAAATGGAGGTAAAGATTCGAAAAAGATTTCTTTTTAAAGGAATTTTTATGATCTTTCTTGTGATATAAATTTTACAACAATCAAATTATTATTTTAAATGCAAACTTAAAAAAAGTTACTAAATTTTTAGTGAAGGGTTATAATGCGGTTTTCAGCAGGTCCCGTTATCAACTTAAGAGGAAGATTAACTAGAAGTAACTTTTTAACCATTTTGGGTGGCAGTGTCCATTCATTGGGGCAGACATTGTTTACTGTAGAAAATTACATCTTTCAAGATGATAAATCAGAGCAAAAATCAAAGCACCAGATGTATAAATCAGAGCACCAGATGTATAGAACAGATAAAATTTCTGCTTTATTTTCTTCCATAAGTGCATAAATGCATTGAATTTTAAGTAGTATTCTATGAAAGAACACTTACAGAATCTCAGGTAAATGACCTAGAGTATGTATCATTCAAAATAGAAATCCATGATTGCGTTCATATTGCTATATAAACATTAGGAGGAAAATTGTCTGCTCGCAGATAATTCATGTTGTCTTATATTGGAATGGATTACATGAGTAAATATATATATATATATATATATATATATATATATATATATATATATATATATATATGCAAAGTATGTAATGCCGGCATTGTATAGAATGTCTATTGGCACTGTGTATAATGCCGGGAGTTTTTAGGCAAAGTATGTAATATGAGAATGATAACATACTTTCCCTAGGCATTGTATATAATACCTAGGCATTCTATAGAATGGCAAATGCAATTTAGGCAAAGTATGAAAAAAGGTTCTGATAAGGATATTATATAAATGACGTCCATTCCTGAAAAATACAAATGTTATTCTAAAAAAATAATGAGAGTGCAGTTAAAAAAATTTTATTCAAAATACGAAAAGAAAAATGAAAGTTGTACGAAACAAAATTTATGCCTTTCTTATTAAGGGAAACAACATTTTCATAGAAAAAATAAGAAATTAAAAGTAACCTACTTGTTGAAAAATGGTAGGCTTGAATGATATTTTAAATTACATTTCATCATATTTTTCATGCAAAAACATTTCATAATTTGGCACTTTGTTTTACACTTACATTTGACGAATCCTTGGCCGCTTCCACTAGACTGAGCAATTGCAACTGACCGGAGAGGAATTTCGTGGTCAAGAATATCTTCAATTCTAAGCAAGTTCTTAGGGAATAAAGTCAATTGTTATCCCGCATACACTTGTTTTAAAACTCCTTCAGAAGTTCCAAGCGGTAGAAACCATCCTCTGTCACACTTATTAAACCTGTCAATATATTGCAAGAATCACCTCGCCCCTTGACGACGTCAGGAATAGGAACTCGCAGAGTAGTTCCCAAAGAAGCAGTGGGAATTTTTTTTCTGAATTCATTTTCATTTTTTTGGCTTGTATTTAAAGATTGATTTTTAGAATTTATTTTACCTTCAATAGCATTTTCAGTTTTGGAACAAAGGGTGCAGAAAATATTCATTTCATCACCATTATTAGCATGGCCACAGAAGGTATGAATTTTTTTATGATACTTTTTGCATGCAAGTGCATCACTAGTTTCTTTTAAACACTTACAACAGGTATCAGAAACGGAAATCTCTTCGATAAGCATGTCTTCATCAAGTTGGATTAATCCACTATCGACTCATCCATGTTTTCTGAAACAGGCTCATTTTCTTGCATAATCTGTTTAGTTTCACCTTTTCCCATTGTTTGGACGCTTTCTATTACTTTTTATTGCTTCTCCTTGGTATTTATGTCTTTTAAAACATCTTCGGGTGAAAAGACGTTGTACGCCCTACTTTAGGTTTGCAGCCAAAAAGAGCTTCGTATGGTGTTCTTTTGATCCCAGAATGATAAGCTCTATTTTTCATAAATTTAACGAAACGCAGTCCTTCACCCCAGGGGTGAGATTTGTTGTCCTGCATCCAAGTACAAAACATACTTTTGATATCTTTATTAGCTCTTTCGACACCACCTTGGCTTTGTGAATGACGAGGCTTCCCATGGATGATCTTCAGTGCTGGCCAAAACTCCTTCAAGCTGGTCACCACATTATTGGCAAATTTCCTACCATTGTCAGACTGTATTATAGATGGAGCTCCAAGCAACGAGAATATGTCCACTAGGTTGTAGGCTACTTCTTCAGCTCTTTTTGAAGTTAGATACTTTAGAATCACAAATTTTGTGAGATGATCTTGGCAAACAATAATAAATTTGTATTCCATATCTGGCTGAGACTAAAAGTCAATAAGATCTACCTGACAATGGGGATTAAATTCGGAAAAAAAATCATAGGTTTCACAACAATGTCATTTTTAATACCTTTCTGTTTTTTCTGGCAAGGTTCACAAAGATGGATGTACAGTTCAGTATCATGTCGTGTAACGTTTTTGTATTTGGTTGAAAGTTCTTTCAACATTCTATCACGTCCTTCGTGTCCAATAGCCAAATGACCTTCATGAAGTACGAAAAATAACTCAGAGTCCGTGACGTAACACTGTATACTATTGACGCCTTCTATAACGGAATAACTGAGTTTACATTTGTTTTCCACAATCATCACATCACGTAGGATTTATGCAAATTCTCTTCTTATGCCATAGTAATATTCTATGTTGCTATGCGTAGCCAGAGACGCACCAAGCTTTTGTCACTGCGACATTGCGGGAGGGGACGATCGAAAGAGAGGGTTGAATGACACTGACTCGACAGAGGAATTTGTTTTCTTGTGCCCCACGCGAGAGGGTGCAGGTTTTTAGCTGGGGAGAGAGGGACAGACCTCCAGAGGGAAAGGTTGGATTTTGGACTCCGTGCGATAGGCACGAGAAAGAGGCTGTGTTGAATCCCCGTGCAAAGCACGGGAGAGAGATTGTAATTCCAACGGGGGGAGTTAAGTCCTGCGTGTGGTGTATTTGACGGGAGCGAGAAAGCTGCCCGATCTTTTGTTCGGTTGAAGAGAAGCGAAGCATTGTGCTAGGCTATCCCGTGATTATTGTTATATTGTACTGGAGACAGTAAAAGTAGGCTCTCCGGCATATCGTAATTGCTATCTACATTAATAAACGATTATTGTTAAATTTTAACAAGTATAGTTGATTTATGACTCAAATGTGTAATTATTGGACACCCCCTAGACGCCAGCCAGCTACGTAGACAGGAAAGTCTACACACACACACACACACACACACATATATATATATATATATATATATATATATATATATATATATATATATATCCTAATAATTTTGTTCGACAATATGAGGGAATTACCTTATTATACATAGTGTTATTCTGAAACATACATGACTGATCTTTTGAAGCAGAAATTAAATGTTAATGTTTAATTACAGCAGCAAATACTCATGGTAATCTTTTATATTTGTACTTATTAAGTAGTTTATGGTTATTAGCTCGTAGTTAATTTTCACATTTTTAAGCATTTATTTTGAGATAAATGCACTACACGAGATGATAATTTAAAAATAATTGTTGACCTGTAAGCTTTGTCCTTTAAATGAGTAGGTTGAGTAGTGAAAATTGCAAAGCTTTGTTGACATATAAAGTTCAGCTTTTGCCATGCTGTGTAAGAGAGAGATCAATAGATTCGGAATACAAAAATGAAGCTTTGTTAAAGTTGCTGCTTGTTAGGAAACACAGACATCCTATATCGTCCGGAAGAGATTGAAAATTATTCTTCCAGGAAAAATTACTAACGAGTCGAGTCTTCTGCACGGAAAAAAGTCTCATTGTAAAATTTTTAGAAATAAATTATTTCGACGAAGACGGTATCATGATATGAAATATATGCAAACATCGTCCATGCAAAAAAGAAATTACAGAGTTCATAATATTTAAGAACTATTTCGCAGTCTAGAACAGTGTATAAATGATGAAAGGCACATCGATGCAAACTGCGCAAATTATGATATTCTGAGACCACTCTGAAGCATCTTCCTATTTTATTGGTAGTAGTTTTCCCATAAAATATTTAAGAGAAATATCTCATTAATCCAAAAACTTTAATTACCAAGATTATTTTAAAGTTGTACCAACGACACTTCTAAGTATATTTAGAGGTAATTTCAAAATACAATTGCTGTCCCTAAAATATCATTTATACACTGGACTGTCAATAGTAACCGGATCCACCTAGAAAAAATATTATATTCTGTCAGTTACGCCACCACGGAGTGTTGTGTTATTGGAGTTATCTGTTACGAGCTCATTCTGCAAAATAATTCCTCCTGATGGTGCGTTACGAACAGCGGTTCTCAAATGTAGAGATGGTAATTTCCAACAGTAAATCTACTTTATAGTAGATTTAAAGAACCAGATATTGTCAAAGTTATAAAGGCTAGCCGCATAAGATGGGTAGATCACCTTTTTTACAATGACTCAAACCCAACTAAACTGGTGACCTTACAAAAATTGAGGGTACGCGAAAAAGTCCCCCCACCAGTTGGGTCGATTCTGTTGAGAGAGATCTTAGGGATCTGGGATTCAACCGATGAGAATCTATTGCTCCAGATAGAGTCATATGGAGGAGACTCATGGAGACAGCCTTGGCCTGTGATAGGCTGTAGTGCTGATGAAGAAGAAGACGTTTCCAACAGTTTCACTCATCTGTTCTCAGATGTCAACAGCTCATTGTCGAGGTATTATGCAGTCGAAAATGGGCAGGTTGTAATCGCTCTTCTCAGACTTCGATACCTTCGATTTTTTTTGTCTGTATGTTTTATTGGCTGAAAGACACCATTCATCTAATCATCTAATTGCATCCATCCTGCATGCAATGCCTCTAAACCAGTTGTTTTAGGAATGTTAAAAAGTATATTATACATACAATAATGGACGTACACAATGATATATATAGCTGTTACTACAGAAAGAGAGAGAGAGAATTAGTTTAAAAATATTCCTCGCCCAATACCGTATCATTAAACTAATAAAACATCTTACAGTCATTATTAGTTAGAAAAAAGTAAAATTGATGTAAAAACTAAAAAATAGTATATTACTGTCAAGAATAACATGAGAAAACAATGAACTTTTGAAATTTTGTTTAATATGGAATTTTTAACATTGAATTTTAAAATTAAAATAAAAAATATTTAGACATATGATATTGCATAATTATGAATAACAAATGTTTTCCACTTTATTATAAAAAATGAAACATTCTCATACATCATATAAAGAGAGGATTTTGTTCGGTAAGATATGTAGATTTAAAAATAACTAAAATATTCACGAATAAAAAAATAATATTATTCATCCACAAGAGCAAATAAGGTTTCAATCTTAAAGTAACCAAAGTATTATGTTTACCTTGGATGTGAACTTTGTTTCAGCTCAGTGGAATTTGAGTTTATATTTTCTCATGATTTTTCTTTAGGAGTGCTGCTAGTTCACTGAAATATAAAAGTGAAATGACACGAAGATGATTCCATTTTCTTAAGAAACATCTTGGTGAATTATACTTTCTCCCCGAAATTTTATAAGGTATAATGGTATTAATGGCCTTATTGCCTTATAAAATTTAATAATTGTGTTTCTTGAAAAGAATTATAAAAATGTAAATTTTCGTATATAATGTTAAACTTTTGCCTTGTTGTATTCTTAATTCGAACTAAATTGCGCGCAATTTTTTTTATTGATCTTAGGTATATTTTTTTTAATAATTGTTTTTTAATATAAACTTTTATAAAGAAAGCTGCATAAAATATTGTGCTATTTCAAGTTATGAAAGCATTATTTTTGACTGATCATTTAAGAGAGTACCAGCAGAGAATCATACGAACGTATTTTAAGTTACTGTTTCATATGAATCAACAAGTTTTTGGTCTCCATTATTTATTTCCAATGTTATGAAAATTTCATCTCTTTCATCTGTTGGATTTTCTTTTTAGATAAGACGTACTTTCTAAACAGGACAATTGCTTTGCCGATTTCCCATATTTTATATTCTAGAAATGACAGACTTCAAACGTTCCCGTTATTTTGTTCATTTTATACATTCATATTTTATTGCTCAAATTATTTTTAAGTCTTTGAAAAGTAATAAGTAAGTAAGAGAAGCTTACATAAAAATCATATTCTTTAATTATAACCCCTTAACGATCGCATAGTTTTCAAGAAAACTGTAATAAAAGTGCGTATTTCTTCCGGAGGATTCCATTTATTTCTTGATCTGCCACATGTAGTTTAAAAAAAAACCTTCCCAGTTGCATTATAAATACTCTGGTGCTGCCATCTAGTATGTAAAATAAGAAATAAAAAAATTTCAAGGTAAATGAAATGGATTGTTATAATATTTTTGGTGCGTTTCTTTAAACACTCCAGCCCGGAAATATCACAGGCACGAGAAATAGAAGTCGAAACCTCACCCCGTAATTTTGACCGGAGCGAAAAGGAAGGGGTTAAATGTGTACCTACTAAATCATAATTTTAAATATTTCATGCATGGACTCGAGGAAGTCTTTCGGTAGAGTGCTGGTTTTCGGTACTGAAGGCGCTCCGGTAGAATCCCGGCGCGCACCATTAGAGACCTGCGTGTTTAGGCCGGAAATAGGCACGTTAAATCCTTGGACCGTAAATTCCCTCTGTGTGGTCAGAGAGGGTGGGAGAGGGTATGATTCCCTCAGATATCGCCCCTTGGGGTGCTTGGTCAAATTGAGGTGGCAAGTATCTAGGACGGACTCTGACCCTTGTGTTGCTATATATAAACCGGAGCCACACATTTCAGCCCTAAGCCTATATGAACGTGGTCTGGAACTTCCAGCCAGGGGCATTAGACACAACAACAACTCCACCAACAAAATATTTCCTGTCAAATTATTATTATTAATATTTTTAGAAGCAAATATTGAAAAAGTTCCTGTTGAAAATCCACTTAGGATTTTCCTTTTGCTCAGAATGTTAAATGATTAATTTACGAATGGCTCAAAACTCGGCACTATATTTGATAACTTCATTGTTAGTAAAAGAATTTTTTATCAAAATATTTTTCTATAAAGTTATATAACTTATATTAAAGCTTATTAAAATCCATAACTACATAAGAACTGCATTCAAATTTGGCTAGACGTTCTTTAAAAGCCATCCACTAGTACACATTTACCGGTAAACATCATAGCGTCGGTCAAAACTTTCGGAGCTGGGAATACGCATTCTTTGAAATATTTTACAGGAAGTACACTCCTAAACAACGCATTCAAATTCCGTCAATGCTCACTTCGATTCCCATTCCGTATTCCCATTAAGAGAATCATTTCCCTCTGAATAATTTCTTTGTGACTGAAATATTCTGAATATTGATAAGGGAAAATTATTTCAAAAATACATTGAATGGGCTCGCATTTTGCTCCAATATCGTTACCAAGAAACTGAATTAAAGTAGAAAGGTATAATGAAACCCGGTATGTGATTATGAATCACAATTTTGAAGTTTGAAATATTACTCAGTTCTCAATTGTTGTATAAAAATGTAATTTTAGAAAATGAATTTTGGAATTTCATTAGCTTTATTCCTATGTGTTCTGCGGTTTTCGCAAATGAACTTTAATGAATAATACATAAGAGTATGGACACACAGTTAATGATATTCTGTAGTTTATTCAATTAATTATTTTGAAATTATCATCTGAATTTATTTCAAAAGAATACAGCGGATTCAGAATTTAAAATATGCATGAGGTTTTGTGTTAAGATATACGCAAAAGTCTGTCACCCGTTTCATCATCCTATGCGGATATATTCTTCATTAATGAAATCCATCTTCATTTTTCTTTGCATGTGCCAGTATATGCAAATGGATTTAACTTTGGGTAGCAAACTCCATTGGCTCTCCCGTTTCTTAAAATTATGTAGTTTGAGGAAATTTATTACTATTACCCTTTCCTATTTTCAAATTATAATGAAATATATAAACTAATAAAGAACATTATACGACTCAAATGCTTCAACAATTTCTCGCTATATTTTTTTCAAATTTAAGTGTGATAGACGCCGTCAGATGTTGAACTCATTAATCCGGCTTAAAAGATAGATTTTCTGACCCTTACTCTGCATATGTACCGGGTGTTTCAAAACTCGCGCACATCAAACTTTGTGGTTGAGTTTTAAAGACAGATGAATTATGTTAACAAACAGAATAAAGGACAAACAAAGGTTGAACGATTATCTTTATCGTCAGGTGTCAGACATGGTCAAATGACATTAAATGTTCAAACTGATGTCCGTTTTTCTGGACACACAATCGAACTCTTTTTGCCAGATTAGTCGACACTTTACGAAGTGTGTGAGAAGTAATGTCCGATATTGCATTAAGGATGTTACTCTTCATACAAGTTCATCAAGCGTATGGGGATTATTGGTGTAGGTGACTTTTTTCAGATATCCCCAAAGGAAAAAATCCGGAATTGACAAGTCCGGTGAACGTGGTGTCCAAAGTCCTTTGGAAATGACAAGATCATCGAAAAATTCAATTAAAACTTCAATACTGTCCCATGATGTGTGACACGTTGCGCCGTCTTGCTGCAACCAACAAGGATTACCATGTGGATGTGTGTGAGTTTTGAAACACCCGGTACCGTAATCTCTCTCAGGAAAACTCAAACTACGCTTTATCTGCAGAAGAAGAGTGACTCTCATGGATTTTCATTCCTTCGTTTGGGAATTTAGAAGAAATCGTAAACGTTTTCGTTTAACATTTGTTAACTACCTGAATAATTGGATATAAGGAATGGAAAGTTAGGCTTACCTTTGTTCCAAAGTTTGTAGATAACATTTTAAAACTAGTGGTTAAATACCTTCACACACATGATTAATTCGAATGTAGACTGGCATTTTTAATTAATTTTTAATGATGAATGAATATAATAACATATTGACTACATGTAGAAAAGAATACGAAATAATAATAATAGCGACTTCAAAAAAAAAAAAAGAAATATTTTTAAACTACATTGTTCTCGCTTTCACTATAATCCTTTCAGGGGCAACAACCTGCAACGTCTGCCTGACGCTGATTTTTTTTCGATTTTTTTAACGTAATAAATCTTGAAATTTTTTCTAATTAAAGGTTGTAAAATGCTTTTACATCTTGGAACTGATAACACATGGTAGCACTAACCATTTTTTTCGCTCATTTAACAGGAATACATTGAATGCAAGTTAAAGAAGTCGAGATTTAAGTGTTTGCATTCTACAAACATCGCCCCTCAAAGGAATAAGCGCGTTGTCCTGGTAACGGTTTCGTTCCGCCATCTAATGTTAAAATCTGTAACTATTCCGTTTCCAACAACATCCTTGTAAAAACCTAACCTCTCGTGAACTCTCAACCACATTACTTTTATGACCTAAAAGGTGTCAGGTGACTTCCGAAAAGCAAAGCGCATACTTTTCGAAAAGTACAAGCAAGAAAAAATCCATTATACGCTTGACTATTATTAACATTTTAATGTATTGTGTCACGTATTAGCTAAAATATATATATTCTAAAGTTTATATATTGCGTGTAAGGTATCCAATAACGTTTAAAACGTCGATTTTAATGAAAATTTCACATTTTTCTTTATTCCTGATACTTAAAAAATGTGAATTTCTGTTTCTAAATTTGCTTTCATCTTTTCTGTAAGAAATTCAGAAATGAAATTAAAGTGATTTTAAAAAATCAGCAGGTGTAAGTTTCAACACGTGAAAAATTTCATTGTTTTTTCCCAAAAAACTTGGTTTTCATCAAACATACAATACAACTATTACGATAACTCGAAATATAATCATGATATGTATATGAAATTTTTCAGATATGTTTCCATGATACTTAGAATGTAATAAATAAAATATTTTGCTATAGGTATATTGTAAGTTGATTTACAGAGGCATTTATTAATATATAAAAAAACTACTCAAAATACCAGTAAGTTTTTAAATCATTACACTCAACATTGACTTACGTACATCTGATAAAATAAACAATGTTGTAAACTTTTCTTTTTAGGGCTTGGCCCGTTTATGCAAATATTTGCTAAATTTCGACCACAATTCTCTAATTTTGTAAAACGTTGGATTTTTATAGTGTATTTTTTTTAGTTTTCAAACTTGATGCTATATTCCACGTAAAAAAAATAACAGAAATTTTCACAAATTGCTTCAGAGTATTCGGATACCTTAAATTGTATTTTTTTAATATTATTTTGATAATTTCCCGCGCTCTACATGTTACAAATATGCGCGTTTAAAATCGGCATATGAATGTCTAAAGGAGAATATATTCTATTTTTATAATAATACTAATAACAATTAAAGCAAATACAATTGTCAGACAAATGTGGTTAAGAAGTATTTGTATTTTGAAAAATAAGCTTTTTTCGAAAAAAGTAGTTTCATATTATTTAAGTTTAAAACATTTACATTTGTCATAAGTTTGATTATAGGCTAGGGCAGGTACAGTATAAAAAACTCTTCTACTGCATGGGGAAAACATATATTCAAAGATTTAAATTAAGTAAATAAATTGTATTTTATTCCAAGTAAAATTAAATATTTAGCTCGATCAGGAACAAATCACTTTCTTTTCATATACTCGATAGGCCTATTGATAATATCCCCAAAAAATGGCTCTTTAATAACTCCAAATTCAGAACCTACCGAAGACTTCAGTATTGTTATTTAATTTTTTTTTATAATATGTTGTAAATGTTCATAATGTAAAAATTTTACAACATATTTTAGACCATATTGGTTATTAAATGATTGATAGTCTGTACCCCCAAAAAAATGAATTAAAAAAGGTGTTAATGAATTTTCTTACGTTTCTTTTTGTTTGGTTCCCTTGTAACTGATTGCTAGAATGAGCTGAGAAAGGTTGTTTGACCTATGCATTTATACTGACGATGATAGGGAATTGAACTGTATATATGTTACCGGCAATATGTGAGATACAGTCATTCTATAAAATGCCTAGATAATCTATAGAATATGTGACATTTTTAGATAAAGTAAGAAATTTTCGTGTTATTTTACTATTCTATATACTTCACCCACGCGTTATATAGGATAACAAGATATATTTTGACAATGTATGAGCAGAGATCATGAATAGACTATTATTGAAAAGAAGTTTATAAAAATGAAAGAAGAAATTATAAATAAAGTACAGGATTTTCTTGCTGAGAAAACAATTGATGAAGACGAGTATTGAAATACTTCTTGCAACCAGAAAAGCTGGAATGGCAATTTGAATTACATTTAATTTTCTTTTTAACACAAGAGTACTTCACATTTTGGCACTTGGGGCTTGCCCATACACCTCACGAATTATTGACCACTTTCTGTGAATTGAGCGATAGAAACTGATCGAAGAAATATTTCGTGCTCAGGAACGTTCTCAGTAAGTCCTTTGGACTTAGAGTGGTTATACTGTGATCTGCATAAAGTTGGTTCAAAATTTCTTGAGTAGTTCCAAGTTCATAAAATTCGTCCTCTGTCACATTCAAAAACGATGTCAATGGATTGCGTCAGTCAAACTTGTCCCTCATCGACATCAGGAATTTGAATTCACACAGTGACACCCCCCTCCGACCAAGATGCAGCACGAATCTTTTCTTTTTTTGAAAATCAATTTATTTATTTTCTTTGCCAGTGTTTCAAAATTCAATTTACAACCAGTTTTACCTTCGACTGCATTCTCAACATCGTAGAAAAGAGTGCAGAAAATAGCTTTATTACCTTCCATTTCCTCCTCTCCATCGTATTTTCTGGCATGCCCACAGATGGCGTGAACATTTCGGTGGTAGTTTGGCACAAATGGGCACCAATGGTTCCCTTTAATAGACACAACAGTAATTGAAGCTTCTTTGGTAACCATGTCCTGTCCCCCACTTTCGTATCTTTCATCATGGACTACAATCTGATTAGTGTTTTGCACAAAATGCTCTCTTACTTAACATATGTTGATCTGTTCCTTCTTGTTGTATTATATAAAAGCTTGTAATTACTTTTTACCCAATTGTACCCCAGTCTGTATGTCTTGTAAAACATCTTGCCAGCGAAGAAGTTGTGAGAGCTACTTTAGCTTTACAGGCAAAGAGAACTTCATATGATATTCCCTTAATCCCAGATTCAAAGGCCTTGTTCTTAATAACAGGGGCGAAACGCTTTTTTAGTCCATCGGTGAATTTATTAATCTTGCATCAAAATACCAAATATATTTTCAATGACTTGATTAGCCCTTTTGCCTCTACTTTGCCTTTGTGAGTAGTGACTCTTGTCATGGACGATATTCAAAGTCGGACAATACTCATTCAGGTTACTCATCACATCATTCCTCAAATCTCTATTGTTGTCGGACTGTACAGTGGTGCAAATGGTGGATATATTTATTCAATGCTCTCTGGTTGAAGCGATCGTTGAAAGTTACGTGCTTCTCCACATCAAAACAAAAACGTCATTGGCAGGAAAATTTTATACTTTGCCAGTTTTCCTTTGGGAGTTTTATGAATGCCTAGGCAATGTGTAAAATATTAAGCGCTTCATACTTTTACATCCTATTTTTGGCATTGTAAAAATTCCTAGGCATTCATTGGATCATCAGGATTTCACACATTGACGGTATCATATATAAGCAATTATTCTCCTAACCCTCCAATAGTCGCGTGGATAACACATGTAACCCACCTGCTTTCATATTCCTAATAGCGGTCATCGGAAGGTTGGAAGTCTCCGCTCGTTGACACCTGTCCCCCACGTAACCATCTACGTAAATTTTGAAGATAAGTGCATCTATTTTATTCCCCGTAATATTTAGATTTTAGATCCTTTTATTTATTTATGATTAAAAATCTAATAAGAGAGAGTCAATCCTTAATTGGATCTTTACATAAAATTTTTTTAGTCACATATTTGAATGTGATAAAAAAGTTTGTCAGAAATCTGAGAACCAGGTGGGAAAACATTATAACATATCTTCCAAGGCCAAAATGCATAGCAGCAAAACTTTTTTCTCCAGAAAAAAATATTAGGTTTGATTATTGACGAACACGTCTATAAAGCAATAGCAGACTGCGCAGATATTTATATTGATTCTATCAAATGTAAATTTAAAAGGGATCGTGATGCCAGAAACACGAACTAGGTAGAAGTCAATGTCTTATTTGGTCTTCTTCTTTTGATAGGCACTTATAAAAGTTCCAGAAGAAATACCGATAAGTTATGGAATAACTCGAAAGGTAATGGGTTGGAATCATGCTATCTAACAATGAGCAAAAACAGGTTTACGTTTCTTCCCAGGTGCCTTCGTTATGAAGACATTAGGGATTGGGCATCTCGACGAGAATTTGATAAGTTTGCACCCATAGACCATTTGAAAAATGTATGTGCAGAATGTTTTTAATTATTTTAATTTTGAATATATGGTTGATTTGAAATAAATATTATTTCTCTTTTTAAAATTTAATTTTGTTTTATCTGTAGTATATACTCCTAAAAACTATAGAAATAATTAGGTTAAAAAAAGTTAAATACATATGGAAATAACACTGGCATAAAAGTGGATGACACTTGTGCCCCACGCAACATATATATATATATGCCAGAAAAGTTTTGGCAAGTAATTCTTTTATATGCATTTTGTATGTCTTGTTATCAGGAAGCTGAATTGACGATTTTCATTTTGAAGCAACATTTCTGAAAATATTTTCCCTAAAGGTAAAATTTCTCCCTAAACAATGATTTTCCTGCCTTTAAAATAGATAATAATTAATCTTACAAATTCATTAATTATAAGTTATTTAGTATCAGTAGAGTTAAATTTAAAGTCTTTCCTCGAGAGAACATCTTTTGAATCAGTAATAGAAAGTAAATTTAAATATTGTACCATATTATGTTTGATCCTTACTCATTTCTTCTCAAATATCTCTTCCCCTAATAATCGATATTCCCAGACTGTGCCAATATAGGTGCGAGAAAATCGAAACACATGTTCCTCGGCAAAAACAACAAATAAGTATATTAGGTCTAACATGAAATGGGAGGAAATCTCCTCTATAGCAAAAGTTCTACAAGTCTTGCACTATATCGAAGATAAGTTTTTGTTCTAGACTTCCATTTGTGGTTGTTATGAATAATATTGCACTTATTCTTCTTATTTTCATGTTTCACCTAATTTTTTCTTCGCGAATTCTGTGTCAAAATATTTCTTTTCTTTCGCATATCGCAAACACTCATAAATCCAATTGGTTATTTCGTCTTTTGAAGAAAAAGTAAAGGAGCGATCATAAAAATAAAGGAAAGAATATGAGAGTTTATAAAAGTGTAATCATATTTCTACAACCAATAAGAAAAGAAAATGTATAAATAAATATGATTGGTTAGGAACTGAGAACGAGACAAATAAGGAAAAATTGGAGTATTAAGTCTCAAAACTTTATATATACTAGTTGCTACCCGTCAAAACATGACTACCGGATAGTAAATAAATGTAGTAATACATAAATTATACTCAACATATCATTGCCAAATGGTGAAAATCATAATATTAAGAATAGAAAAATACACTTAAAAAACATTTTAAAATAAATAGCGTTACTCAACAGAGCGAAATAAACAATTTCCATCAGGTTTAACTCTTAATCTCACTAACATAATCTATACTTATATATAAAGAGAGAGCGATTTTGTACGTGAAGGGAAATTTTCAGAACCATTGTACCTATTTGAAAAATTCTTTCACTGTTTGAAAGGTACATTATTCCAGATGGATATAGGCTATATATTATGCATATCTAATCAGTAGAAATAAAGTTAGGGGCTTAATCCTAACAACCTCCATTGTTACCGACAACTGTCCTCTACCGCTTTTTGTGCCGAAGTCTTCAACGATCCTTAGCGTGGTGCTATCTATACTTATATATAAAGAGAAAGCGATTTTGTACGTGGAGGGTAATCTTCAGAACCACTGTACCTATTTGAAAAATTCTTTCACTGTTTGAAAGGTACATTATTCCAGATGGATATAGGCTATATATTATGTATATCTAATCAGTAGAAATAAAGTTAGGGGCTTAATCCTAACAACCTCCATTGTTACCGCCACTGTCCTCTACCGCTTTTTGTGCCGAAGTCTTCAACGATCCTTAGCGTGGTGCTATCTATACTTATATATAAAGAGAGAGCGATTTTGTACGTGGAGGGTAATCTTCAGAACCACTGTACCTATTTGAAAAATTCTTTCACTGTTTGAAAGGTACATTATTCCAGATGGACATAGGCTATATACACTCATGGACAAAAAAAATTAGCGCACCAAGAAGGAGTCGTCAAAATGAAACGAAATTTTACATACGTAATGACTACTTTGATATAAGTAAATGATAAGAAAATCAAAGAAAAAGGATAATTTATTTCAGAGAAAAAATCAAAAGAACGGACGAGTTAATACTCCGTTGGACACCCTCTAGCGCGAATGCACGATGCGATACGATCGGGCATTGAGTCATACAAGTTCTATATGATGTCTTGAGACATTTCGTTCCATATTTGCTGTAACCTTGCCTCTAGTTTGTTCAATCTCGTGGGATGCCCAAATCGTCGTCCCAAATGATCCCAGATATGCTCGATTGGAGACAAATCTGGGGATCGGGCAGGCTAAGGAAGGGTAGTAACAGTGCGGAGACAGTCTTGTGACACCCTTGCCGTATGAGGCCGAGCATTGCCTTGTTGAAAAATGGCTCCTGGGAGCCGTTGCATGAGTGGCAACACATGTGGTTGCAGGATTTCATGAACATACCGCTGGGCTGTCATGGTGCCATGGAACAATACTAGGGGTGACAGTGTATTGTAGGCAATGGCACCGCATACCATCACACCAGCTGTGGGAGCGATGTGTCGCTGTACAGCAAAGGCAGAATTGAAGCGTTCACCATGGGCTCTCCACACACGAACACGATTGTCATCACTGCCGAGATTGAATCTGGATTCGTCGCTAAAGACGACCTGGTTCCATTCCGCTGCAGTCCAGTTTCCTCGTGCGCTGCAAAACTCCAAACGGAGGCGTCGATGGGTGGGCGTCAAGGGCAGCACACGTAATGGGCGCCGCGATACCAACTGTCCTTCAGCCAGGCGCCTTCGTATGGTTCGAGAAGACACAGAGGCCCCTAGTGAAGGTGCTACCTGTGCCTGGATGGCGGCCGATGAAGCAGTTGGCTGTACGCATGCATTTCTTACGATGTGGCGGTCTTCTCCACGACTGGTCTGTCGAGGGCGTCCTGAGCCTGGTCTTCGTGTACATGACATCTCTCGGGTCCACTGGTCCCAACACCTCCCCACAACACAATCAGAGCGGCCTAATTGACGAGCTACTCGCCTAGTTGACCACCCAGCTTCCATCATCCCGACGATTCTCCCCCTCTCAAACTGCGACAACTGCTTATATTGTCTTCGAACACGGCGTAATTGCATGTCTATCTCAGCTCTTCCTTTGTAAATGATTCAGCACACTCAAACAAGATTTGGTTACCTGTTTTATACGCCACAGAGTACGATGTTCAACGCTCTCTACCGGCTATACGAAATGCGCAATCACGCTGCATTTCTAATCATTTGTATATCTCCCCGAAATGTACCTTCATTCCAAGTTTCGTTACGATCTCGCAATTATTTCTTGGTGCGCTAATTTTTTTGTCCATGAGTGTATTATGTATATCTAATCAGTAGAATTAAAGTTAGGGGCTTAATCCTAGCAATATCCATTGTTACCGCTACTGTCCTCTACCGTTTTTTGTGCCGAAGTATTCAACGATCCTTAGCGTGGTGCTATCGCGGTGGGCTTCTGTTCTGACGCTAGCGGTTCGAACCTAGCCGTTCTCCGGCACGCCTTTTTCTGTAAAAAAATTATTTTAATTATTAACTAACATAAAATTAATTTAAGGTATTATTTAGGTTATTATTAAGGTAAAAAAAAATTTACAATTTATTGGCTATCAACTCGAAATTTATTGGTAAAATATTTTGTTCAACCCGGAAAAAGTCGGGACTAGCTAGTTAAGAATAAAACTGGCAGAGAGAGAGAGTTTGAAAAATTCATCGGAATGAACAAATTAACGTATTTATGCGGGTCGTGCTTAGTGAGTATCTAAAGCCAAATTTAAACGTGTTACTGATCATGCGCAAAAAGCAATTTTTTAAATTGTATATTATCGAGCATTAATAAAAATTGTACAGAAACTGAATTTGACACATCTATAGATTAAAATCTTGAACCAAAATGAAGTAAATTGATGCAATAGTTTTCTCTCACCGACTGCCCATAGAATCACCTTAGCAACTTAAATAAATAAATAAATAAATATATATATATACACTGCTGGCCACCCAAATTGCAACACCAAGAAAGACAAGATATATCACAACAAAATTTATTTTGTAGATAACATGTTGACCAAGTATCAAGTGATTAAATTTATAGACTTCTGTGAAGTGTGGTTCCTGCCAAAATCAGTAGCCAGAGTAGCCGCCATTGTTGGAGATCACCGCTGCCACACGACTCGGCATTGATTCAAAGAGACTTTGGATGAGTTCTTGGGGTACAGCAGACCAAGCAGCTTCCACACGTTGCCAAAGTTGATCTGCTGTGGCAGCTGGGGATGGAATCTGGGTCAATCGTAGAGCAACCATGGACCACATGTTTTCTATCGGCGAAAGATCCGGAGAGCGAGGCGGCCAGGGAAGCAATTCAATCTGGCGATTGACGAAGAACCGTTGGACAATGCGTGCCACGTGTGGTCGTGCATTATCCTGTTGAAATATGGCTGTGGGCAAGCCGTGAAGGTAAGGAAGGACAACTGTCTCCAACACCTCGGACATGTAGAGCTGGCTGTTTAAAGTACCGGCAATGCGTACTAGAGGTGTGCGAGAGTGATATCCAATACCGCCCCATACCATAATACCCGGTGCAGGACCAGTGTGGTGGTGCATAACGCAGCTGTTCAGCATCCTCTCTTCACGGGGTCTCCAGACTCGAATGCGACCATCGTGGTGTTGCAGACAGAAGCGTGACTCGTCAGTAAAGACAATTTCATTCCATTCTGCCGTCCACATCCTTCTGTCATCGCACCATTGGCGACGGAGACGTATGTGGTTCTGCGTCAAGGGTAGACAAAGCAATGGACGTCTTGCGGACAGACCAATCTGCTGTAAACGGCGTCGAATGGTACGCGCAGACACTGGATGATCCGTTACAGACTGCATGTGCTGTGCTATGGTTCGTGATGTGACTGAGCGATCCGTCACTGCCATGCGCACAATTTGCCTGTCATCACGTGAAGTGGTGCGCTGAGGTGGATGCGATCGAACACGCAGGTCCGTCGTACCCTCCTGCATCCAACGATCACATGTCCGCATTACAGTTGTTTGGTTTCGTCCAACACGACTACCGATTTCCCTGAAAGATAATCCACAATCTCGGTAGGCCACTATCCGTCCTCTGTCGAACTCGGATACTTGATCAAAAGACGATCGCTGTTTTCGACGAGGCATAATTGATCGCTTTTTTGAAAAAACCGCAAGAAAAACATAATTGCCGAACTTGAAATCGTCGAAATCTCCAAGCCTTAAATAGTGCTTTGAAGTGGCGCCACAGGCGCGCGTGATGTGCTCCTGCGCTGAAATTCTAATCATTTGCATATCTCACCTCCGCTAATGCATGTTGTAAATTTCATGTTATTTGCATGTTTCCTTCAGGGTGTTGCATTTACAGTGGCCAGCAGTGTATATATATATATATATATATATATATATATATATATATATATATATATATATATATACACTGAGCGGCCACTTTATTATGACCACCTGGCACTTTTAACTGAGTTTGAACGTGGGATGATTGTATGCGCTCGAAGAGTCGGAACCAGTATCAGAATAACGGCTTCACTTGTGAAGTGTTCGAAAGCAGCAGATATTAATGTTTACAGAGAGTAGACTACCAAGCAAAAAGTCAGGTCTCAACGTCAGGCTTGTGTTCGTCACAGGCTACTGAATGCTCGATCTGAAAGGAGACTTGTCAGAGTTGTCCAGTCCAACAGAAGAGCAACTGTACGTCATATAGCGGGGAGTCTTAATCAAGGAGCAACTCCGAACGTCTCTGAATGAATTGTTCTCCGCACATTATACCGTATAGGCCAGAGGTGGGGAACGCGGGGCCTCAGTGATCTCTCAAAAGCTCCTTCATAAAAGCTAGCACTTGCATTAATTAATATTTAATTATGTAGGTTACAATAATTTCCAAATCAATAGAATTAAATAAAGAACGGCATGAATGTATGTATAGTGTCGGCCAAAATAAAATTGACATTTTGAAATTGTTGTCTAAAGTCCCTACAATTGTATATTTATCCAAATGAGCTTCGTTTACCTTGATTGTATGATACTTTAACTACACTTTATATGTAATTTAATGCTCACAGTTTCTTAGCAATACTACCAGACATAATATAGGATCTCTACACAAAAACTATTTTCTTACTATTATTATTGTGACTGACTCCATGTAAGTTAAAACGTATTATTTTTTCTGCAAAAGAAGTAATAATTAATGATTAATGTTATAACAAGTTTTTATCCTTATGTGAATACAAAAATATTTTATATTGTAACTTTTTATGTCAAATAATAAATAATCAATTTTTTAACTTAATTTTTTTGTTACTTTTCTGTATAATGCACCAAATTGTTAAAACTACATCTAACTATAATAATTTCAGAAAAGTCGCATTTATAGGTTCATCAACTTATGCGGCCTCCTTTATTACTACCTAATTTACATGTGGCCTCTAATGGTAAAAAGGTTCCCCACCTCTGGTATAGGCTATGGAAGTCGAATACCTGTTCGAAAGCCTCTACGGACTGCCTTGAATAAGAGCGCAGACTCTCCAATTCGCAAAGGAGCACAATGATTGGACAGTAGATGACTGGGAAAGGGTCATGTGGTCCGATGAATCACATTTCAATTACACCATGCATATGTTGGATACGAATATGAAGAAAACAGCACAAAAGCATGGACCCCAAATGCATTGCCACAACATTTCAAGCTGGTGGAAGCAATATTATGGTTTCAGTGATGTTTTCTTGGCATTGTATAGGTTCTTTGAATCCTGAGAAACAACGTCTGAATGTCCAAGGGTATTTAGGTGTTATCGCAGATCAAGTACATCCTGTTATGTTAATGGTGAATCCTGCCGGGATGGATACTTCCAGCATGACAATGCTCTTTGCCATAAAGCTGACAATGTCCTCAGATGGTTCGAAGAGCATGACGGAGAATTTACCTTGCTTCGTTGGCCTGCACAATAACCAGATATCATTCCAATTGGGAATTTGTGGGATGAGGTTGAATGGGGCATCCAATACTATCAAGTCTTGAGGAATTGGAAAGTGCAGTTCATCGGATATGGTCTGAAATTCCTCATACCACCTACCAACATCTCATAGAATCCATGCCAAGAATAATTCAGGCACTATTAAGGGCAAAAGATGGTCCAACATTGTATTGAGTGGGTGGTCATAATAATTTGGCCACTCAGTGTGTATATATATATATATATATATATGTCATGAGGGACAACGTTGTGTAGATGGAAAGATGGAAAACTTTGGTATCTGAAAAAAGTAATAAAAATTTGTGATAGAAAAGAGTCGAAATTTTATAGGTGACCACCACATTGATTTTTATTTTAACTTGAAGAAATAAGGGTGGCTTAAGGCCATGTCAAATTCAAGCTGAAATGCTTCTAGTCATCTCGTAGATCCAAGGCTGTCAGGACTCGAAATCTCCAACATCATTGTCGACCCTCTTGTGCAGGCAACATCCTTCGATATCATGAACTAGCAGTGATCTCTTTATGCAAGTCAGCCCTTGCTTGTTGAGACGGCTTGGTCACGTGATAATGATGATCTAAACATCTGGAAGTTGGCGACTTAGCGCTCGCCAATTAGTGGGCCAACACTGTGAAACAAACGTTATATTCTTTGTGTGCCGTGGGTGGAAGGCGAGAAATTGTGTTTACTGGAGAAGTCTTAGCTGCAACCCCCTCCATCGGAATTTATTGATAAAGTATCCAACTTTCAGTGCAACAAAAAAAGGTGTTTTTACATAATATTTAGCACACTGTCTGGGGAACGTATCTAAATCTAGATCACGAACCAGTACATGTGGGGAACATTCGCTTAATGCGTTGTATAAAAGTGAAAATAATATTTTTAGGGAAATATTATAGAAATGTTGCAAAAGCGTTACGACAATATATATATATATATATATATATATATATATATATATATATATATATATAGCCCGAAGACGGCCAGTGCGTTCAAAATGTAGTTTAAGTGTACGGACTACAGTCAGAGGATGTCACAGCGTCTACTCAGGACTACGTTTTTCCTATGTTCCACATTTGGCAGAAGTCAATCGATACAAATGCCCACCAGTTCAATGGGAGGGTTGTTTAATATAAACTCTCACTGGATACTCTGTATTATGTTGTCGGTCAAAATTGTTATCCCTCATCGTATTCCTATTTCACGAGGGTTCTATCTCAGAATATGTAAAATGTTTGCCCGCCGATGTGCGATGTTACATATGAAAACATGTATCGTCCATAATTTTTCCCACCAAGGAACTCGAATACATGTTTATCTGCCAAATAACTATTAAACATGTATGGGTACTGTATAAGAACTTTATTTTCTTTTAAGGAAAAAAAATTACCAACTAAAACATTATTTTTTAACTGTATAGCTACTGATATAAAATAAATAATCAGTCTCTATTTTGTGATTTATCAGCTGTACATGATATTTTCTGTATGTCTAATATTTCTTTGTCCATAATGCTCACGGACATACACGCACACACACACACTTGACATAAAATGATGTATTAAATATATATATATATATATATATATATATATATATATATATATATAATACATCATTTTATGTCCAGTGTTCATTATAGTTATTTCAACCCCGGGTGCCCAATGTATATTCTTTAATCAAATAATTAATATGTTTTCGAATGATGTTTTTCTCACCGATAAAAAATGCCTAAGTCTAAAATTCTGAGTTTCCTATATATATTTTAATATTTTTGTATATATGCATTTATTAGTTCATTTTATTATGCAATTTCTTTAGAGATTTGAGGTCCAATTGCATTTCGATTGAAATACGTGTTCAAAATTGGAAATGAAAAAAAATGGCAATGAAAGAATTTAACTTGTATTATGTTCAAGCGTCCTATGTTACTCATTAAATGTGTCAGATTTCAAGGAAAAATAGAAAATAAAACAGAAATCTTTGTGTTGTTTATGTTCTGAACATATTGTGCATTGATATATAACATCATACGTGAATATTAATGTCTTTATTTAAATATTTATTTGTAAAGCACTCCAGAAGAGATATATGGTTACACGCATATTTTTTAACACTCTTCACAGATTCTTACATCAACACCTAAAGTCGATATGGTAAGAAAAAGAAACGATAGGCTTAGTAAATGTGTTTCCGATATTTCTCCTTGGCATCTGCAATCATTTTGCTGCCAAAGATTTCACAGTCCCTGTGACAGACACTGCATCAAATATCCTGTGAAATTCTTTCGTATAGAAAAGAAAATACTGATGGATGAAATCGACTATACATTTTTTGTCCAAGTACGATTGTTTTAGCTTAAAATCAAATTAGTCGTATTGTGATGTATTTGTGTTAAGTGGTGAATTAATCTGTTTTACAAGAAACTGCTTTGAAAAGCTATTTAAATTGAAGAAATATTGCATTTTTTTTCCTTTAAACATACTTTAGTAATTTGCCAATAATTGCTGAAATGAAGAAAAGTAACAAGGGATTTCGTGAAATTAATATTCTTTTCACATGTGTTAATATATATATATATATATATATATATATATATATATATATATATATATATATATATATATATATATATATATATATATATATATATATATACGAGTAGTATACCAATTTTAGTATTTCAAAAATTGGGTAACGGTCTTTTTTTTTACTTATGCTGATATTTAATCATACAACTTTTTTTTAAAATTTTCTTTAGTGATGAATGAAAAATCTACGGGAAATCAGTTATTCAGCCTCTATATTTATACTTAATTTTTTTTCTCACAAATTTAAGCAGTTCTTATTAAATTTTACCTGCAGCTTGAATTTTATTACTTCTTGAATAAAGATGTGCTGTCCTTTCTTTAGCAATTCCTTGCTAGTTTCATTCATGTTATATAATACGATTTAACTTTTGAATTATGTTTCTATTAATATTGAGATTTTAAGGAAACTAATTCTAAAATATTATTTACTTTTACCAATTATTTTTTATGTTTAAGCTGCATTTAACATAAAAAAAATTGTGAAATTGTTCCGTACACTAGAATATCATAATCATATATTTTCTCAACCTCATATCTCTTTTCTCATGTTGTATTATATCTATACAAATATGTTTAAATTTTTAACTCTGTTGGCAAGAATTTGTTAACCAATCTCTATGCGACGAATTTGAATGACGTAACTGGCAACATTTACTGACAGTTATCACATTATATTATTAAAAACACTCAATATTATATCCAAAAAGTAATTTATCTATTAACAATGAATGACTAAATGAATAATAGATTATTTCGAGGTGATCTTAAAAACAATTACATGTTCTCTAGTTGTGGTAAATTGGAATGTGCTACTTTCAAACAGAATTGCAAACGCGTGTTCAGAAAGCTGAAATATATCAGAGAAATCGGTTTTTGATTTTATTCAAGAAAGTATCTTGAATTCAATACTCATAGATCGCTGGAACTCTAAAGAGTCTCTTGTCGTATTGCCTATCTTAAATATTTATTTTGGGCGTGATTCGTAAATTATTTTGGTTAGTACAAATTATTTATTTACAGATATTATTTGGGTGCGTTGTGTTTTATTATTTATTTGGTTGAATACAACCTAAGGTTCTAGGCAATTTGGCAAACGAACAGGTCAAGCAAACTTTGCTTCTAAACCTTCCTTTAGATCAACTACAAACACAAGGATGACTGACTAAATTTTCCTATTTTCAAAAAAAACTAATTTATTTACAACACTACTATTTACAATTTAAATCAATAACAATATCAACAAAAAAAAACTTAGTACACAAATTACTCATTTTTTTATTTACTTTTAGCATTTCTTTTTAAATTATATTCAATGAGATGTATATCGTTTATCCTATACTTGTTGGATTCAGGGAGCATATAATTATTAAACTAACTCATAGCCAAGAACTCCTATGCATCAAAATTATCTTAAAAAAAAACACTGTCCCCGCACTAATATTTCAATTAGCACGGTGGGATCTGAACAAAACAAAATGATTTTCACTCATTCAGTTTTATTTTGTCGCACTGGGACTCGGGTGTCGAAGCTCTGCTTATGCTTGGGGTATCGCTCCTTCCCTCTAGGTAGTGGGTGCGCTGCGTCTCTAGGCTGTCGTGGGTATCCTTCTACTCTTTTCAAAATGATGGAGCACTCATCAGGAAAATGATGACATCGACTTCTCTTCATCCAAAGTCACGCTCAATTCCGGGAAGACGCGACCAGATGTCCAATATTCAGGCGCATCCTCTCTATAACTCTCTCTATATTCTTGCTCCAAATCACTATCAGCTCTGGGAAGACTCGTCCGGATCTCCAATATTACGGCGCATCGTCTTTGTCACCTCGTCTGTATTCTCTTGATCAAAAATAACTCTTAGATCCAGGACGACTCTACCGGATCTCCAATATTTGAAAATGCCAATATTTTCATCACTTTAGATGCTAAGGCACCACGAAAGATCAACCGGTCTCCGGAAAACGAAACCTCTTTCTCGTACTGTCGGCCAACTCCCGGGAATGATCAACCGGTCTCCGACATTTTGAAATACCAATCTCTTCATCCCCCTGCAATGCTAAAGAAACCGGGAAAAGTCAACCGGGCACGCACGCAGAAGAGAATCCTCGAAAAAAACTACAAAAAAAGTCTTCTATTTATTTTATTTTTTCACAACAAAGTCCACGCCTTCTCATGACTCCTGATCCATTCAGGAAAGCTTTCAAACATCCACCACTTAGCATCAATTTTCATTTCTTTGATTGGATAAACCCTCAACCCATGCAAGCCTTTCCTTGCATCACAATCCAGACCACCCAAAATCCAGTCCACGTGTTTTGCGGTCTACCTCCCAAACAGACCCTCATAAATTGTTGATAACAGTGTATTTTCCTTTAATGTCCAATGGGGCTCCAATCCCCGCTAATCTTGTCTAGGATCAGAAACCACAGACCCCCTGTTTCGCTTAGCTGCTTTTAAATTGGCTAAGTCACAAAGACACCTGTCCAGTTCTCTAATCAAAGGCGGCTTCCTAACTTTCTAACAAAAATATAATGAAAACAGCCTTCGATCATCTATTTATCTCTAAAAAATTTTATTTTTCTTTAAAATCGAAGGCGCTTCAGTTACATCTCTCAAAAATATATGTCATAACTGTAATAGCATAGAAAAAAGTAAATGACAAAAACATAAATGGCACTATATATATATATATATATATATATATATATATATATATATATATATATATATATATATATATATATATATATATATATATATATATATATATATATGGGGCTTGTGGCGGACCAGTGGTACAGCGGGCTGGTTTTCGGTACTCAGGGTTCTCAAATCGAATCCTGGAGTCGCGCCACGAAAAATGCCTCCTTTTCGTGTCGTCCCTTCATGGGGGGTAATTCTGTCCGCCTATATGGTGCCCCCACAGTAAAATGTATAAGCGAATATTTGACGACAAGTGCCTCAGCATTGGAGAAAAACGTTATATATATATATATATATATATGCGTGTGTGTTTGTTTGTGTGTGTGAATGTATACAATTTATAGGTTCCAAGTTCTCTCTTTACTCCCCTAGTGTAATTTCTGGGTCACTGTTATAATTAATAATAATATAACTTTTATACTTTAATAATTATAATCTCTTTAAGTGCAGAAGAATGTGCTTTAAGAATGAATTATAATTTACAACAGGGAATGCGCAATTAGATAACATATTTTTAATTTTCATTATCTTTAAAGCACTTACAAGTTCTTTTGTGGTAGTAAATTGGAAAGCGGTCCTTCGATAGAGAATTGCAGACGTTTATTCAGACAACTAATATAAATCGGAAAAATCGGCTTTTGATTTTATGCAAGTTATTATTCAGAATTCAATAATCAGAGATCGCTAGAAATTTAAAGACTCTCTGAACATTTATGTCATAACTGTTATAACTACGAGGGCTTGTGGTGATCCAGAGGTCCAGCGCTCTTGTTTTGGGGGCTGAGGTTGCTCGGATCGAATCCTGAAGTCTCGCAACGAAAAATGCCTTCTTTCGTGTTGTCCCTTCATAGGAGGTAATGCTGTATGCCTATATGGTGCCCCCACAATAAAATGGGCAGTAAAATTGCGGCATAGTATTGGCAAATGTTTGACAAGAAAGTGCCTCGGCATTGGAAAAAAAGTTATAGCTACGAAAAAATTAATGGCAAAAACATAAATTGTCTTTTTTTCCTTTTATTTCAATTTAATAATCTTTTTGTATGAAATAAATATTTTTCAAATTCAAACATTTTTAATAGAATATAAAATATCTCTTACACTTTCCAGAGTGTGTATATATTGTGTGAATGGCAATCAGAAGCAACACTGCATTTACTTTTTTTCCCCTTCCAATGTTCAGATTCTTAGATTAACTCCTCCAGGCTTAATAGCTTTCTCGGAAATGATACAGATTCTTTCATAAATTGCTTAAATGTTCATCGTGCTTTACTAGATTTCCTGTACTTTATAGCATATATCTTGCAAATGACCAAAAATTCAGTGATTCGTCAAGTGTGAGATTAAGTGACAAAGATGTATTCAACGCCTTCATAAAAATAAAAAATTCCATTTGCCCCTTTTAATTCATTATTTGGTCATTCAAATAAACATTTTTATACATTTCATTAACAATTTCAACGTTGTCATACCACTAAACTTAATTAAGGAAATGTTTCATCAGTCATGAAACCTTTTGTCATTTGTCTTAATTTATAACTTTTAAGGTAATTAATTTTTTCTGGTAATTATTTTTTTTCTCTTTATTATACTCACTTTTACTAGGCTTCTTTTTTCTTAAATCTGTATGCACACACAATGCATATACAGACTCTTAAACATTGTGATAAATTTATCTTAAATTTGGGATGTGTGGCAAAATATAAGATGAAATTGAAAACCCAAATTAAGTTATTTTGGTTAATAACTAGGGGCTTCGCCCCTAGGCTAGCTACGCTCGCTCCTCTGGTGAATCAAGTGAATGAATGACTCAATAGTTGTTTACAGCGATTGAGTCATTCATTTGTTTACAGTTGAAGCTTCCCCCCCCCCCTCCAGGCGAAATGGATGAAGCCCGCCTATGGGTGAAAAATTGGATCTTCTTTCATGTCCTTCTGCAAAGGAAGCGAATGAGAAGATTTTTTTGAAGTATTTCTTTAAAATTCAATTAAAAATCGAAATTTTAAGATAGAGACTTGTAATGAAGTTTATATGAATGAGAAAGTTTTCATCTTCCAGTTGATATAAATATTTTCTTTGGAACATAATAAGTCTGAGAACATCGAATTTATATATCTCGAAACGCATAATTTTTTTCCCAAAAGTGGGTTTTTAATTTTAATAAAAATATCAGTCTGTTTTAAATTATTTTTAAACAAATGAGGTCTTGTTTGAAGGAGAAATGTCTGTAGTCTTAGATTGTAAAAAAAAAAAAAAATCTACTATCCTTTTTTGGCAAGTTATCGTAATCTGAACATGAAAAAGTCAATATTTTCCCACAAAAAACAAAATAAAAAAAAAACTTAAAGTGTGACGAATATGAGACATGTCTTCCCCACATTCTTCTGCATCGATTGGTATCGGTCTCGACCCCATACCCCCAGCGGTTTCGGAGGAGATAGCGTGACAAGCTTTTGACAGCGGCGTTACCGGCAGCGGCAGCGGCAGCGCCAGTTACTTTTTTTTAGAATAGAGAGATTCTTAAGGTATGCATAATGCATAATAATAACGTATGAAGTAGTGTTCATTGATTTTTTTTTTTTACTTTTTTGCATTGAGGGGGGAGGGGGCTTTACAATGAGGTCTGTCCTATCAAGTTTAATTCTAACCTCTTCGTTTCTGTTCGTTAAAGGGAGTCAACACCTTTAAATCTTTAAAAAATCAATTCTTTTCATTTATTTCATTTTTAGAATTTTTGAACATTTATGTATCATTTAAAAAAACTGCTTTAAAATATTCCAATTAGAACATTCTAAACTATGACATGAAAGAAATAACTCTGATGTAAACATTACCAGTGTGGTAACTTTTAAAGCCTCTTTCTCGTAATGATGATTTTCATGCTTACACGTACTGTATAAAAGAAGCTACTGCATATATTGCTTTCAAATTATCAGGTAAGTGTAAAATAATGCTATCTAAAATATCTATCTAATTTCTTCTTAAAAATATTTTTATAGGGATTTATAGCATTTAACATTTATTTTTGCTTTTGAAGTTTTTCAAAATCTGATTGTCCTGAAGTAAATAGTCTTTGTTGGTTTAAAATGTAAATAGGTGTATAGTTTGTAAGGTATACACAAGATTCGATTCCCAAGAATCGAACTTTTGAGTGAAGGAATTAAAGAAGCTGCTTCAGATATGCTAATTTTGGCATACGCGCTTAGTATAAATACCATGCAGCGTCATTAATGAAAAAGGGAGGTTGTTAAGGTTGAAAAGGTGTTATCCTGCGCTAGTGCTTAGCGGGCCAGAAGTTTACGTGGCAGTACTGCTGGTTTGACTTACTGTTCGTGAGTATAAAAATATATTGTTCTTGAAAGCTGTGTTTATACATTCCGTACAAGTAGTACGCATGCTTATTGCTGTAAAAGCCAATTATATGTGCAACGAATTCAATAAACATTGTTTCATGTATAAACTGTGTTTGCTTCAAATTCAAATAGAGTGCCACTTCAAATTATATACACCCAAGTCTGGGTAGAAGTGAGCATAGATTCTCTATACTGGCGCCCGAAAAATTATATATACCCTGGTAGTTAGCGTTACATTTGTAACGAACAAAATAATTGAAATTAAAAACTGTGTACTGTGTACTTATATTGATAAAATTGATGCAAGTACTTATATACTATTTAAAAATGAGTGTTGTAGAACAAAATCCTGCTGGAAATTTTCCTCGGGTAATTATGGTTCAGCATTTTGCGCCATTCGAAGCCACCTTCAATGGCGGCCCCTCAAGCCAATTCCTAAAGAAAATTGAGCATTACTTTCAGCAACAATGCACCCCAGAGGGGGATAAACTTAAAATTGCTCTAGCCGCTTTAAGAGGAAGTGCATTTCAGTGGTCCACATGCATGCAAAGCAGTAATCTGATTTTTGACTATTTGTCATTCAAGCAACAGTTTCTTAGTGTTTTTCCAAAGACCTTTAATCAAAGTGAAATTGAAGAGGAAATTTATTCGCTAAGGCAACGTGAAGGTCAGTCTGCATTAGATTTTGCTATGGAAAAGATTTCCAAGTCTGAGGAATATTTAGAAGGGGTGACGTAAGCGATAATCTTAAAAATAGTTATCCAACGTTTGAAGCCAAGTGTTCAAGATTTTTTAGATAATCAAACAATTACAAGCAAGGTTACCCTCCTTCAAGCTTTAGCTAAATATGACAATAGACATTTCTTCGCTACCCCTCACCGTCATTCAGGTACGAGAAGTTTTATACAGCCGCGCCAAAATTTTTCGCGAGTTTCAAACCAGCAGCGTAAGCAGTACCGCAGGCAAAATAATAGAAGCGCACGGCGTTATAATGAAATTAGTGCACTTAAAGTAAATAATATGCAAGCACCTTACTTGCACTGGCAAGTTGATTCACATGATATGGTTCAACCTGTTGAAACTGTGTGGTCAAATGTATTATTTTGTCCGAGCAGTAATCATTATTTTGAGAATAGTGAAAGTCAGGGTATTTTTGTAGCTTATAAAGAAAGTGAGTCTACCTGGAATAATGCGGTAATTCCAGTACAAATTTCTGAAAATAGTGCCGATACTAATGCTAGTGGTTTAGAAAATAAATCATCTGACACTTCTATTAATGCTATATCTGATATTATTAATGATATTTTAGATGATATTCACACATCTGTTAATGAAGGAAATTTAGTAGATGACGAAGTATCCGTTACGGAAGTTAGTGAATACTTATTAGTTGACGACAATAAAAATTCTTTAAACGATAGTAGGAACTCGCTAGGTAATGATGACATTATTTCAAGTTTCCATCCGAATGAGGATGCTGTAGGCCAGGTTGATAATATGGTTTTAAATAAAGTACATGAAAACCATACTGAGAGTCAGGATGAAAAGTTGACACAGAGTTATACTGTAAGTAGTTTAGCTGATGCTTCGGAAGTTATAGACGTAGGTTGCATTAAAACGCACCAGTACGAAAAGCTTAATCTTCCTAAAACTGAAGCAGTGTTAAAGAATTTAAATGATAACGATTCTGATATCGCAAGTTTCAAAGAGACTTTTTCGTCAAAAGAGGATAAAACTAAAGTTAAGGGGGATAAAAAACGTGAAAAAGCGCCTTCAGGTTCCAGCATTAAAACTGCTAATACTGAAGTAATTAAGGCGGTAAACAAGAAGTCGTATAAGCACAAATACGAAAAACAGGGTCAGTTTGTTGAAAAACATGACACAAGTAGAGAGATAAAGCCAGTAACTAAACACGTTGGTACGGCGTATAAATTTGACAAAATAGAATCTGCATTAAAATCTAATACCGATACAAGCAAAAGTACGAAGAAAAGTAAAGTGTGCACTACAAAACCTCCATCTAAGGATGAACGTGGCACACATAAGGTACACAAGGTTATCAAAAGGAAGAATGACAATTTTAAAGCTCCTTTGCATAAGTACAGGAAGCGCAAGATTTCTGCCACCCAGCAAGGTTGGCCTCCTCCCAAGAGACCTCCTGTCCATCGTCAAGCCGGACCAGCGCCTCAGGACCTACGACCTGCTGCACGAAGGATGCCCACACGGTCAACGAACCCCTTTACTAGGACTGCGACCATCAAGAGAGGTTCCACGGATTGGACAGACTGGTGCAAGGAAGTTGCTGCATTCATGAGGAACAAGTCTTGTATCAACTTTCTTATTCTAACTCCCACCCTTTAATAAAACCGAACCAAATTGGTTTGCAGTTCCCCCAGTGTATATACTGTAAACATTTTGAGGGGAAGTGGTGAGGCACTGAAAAAAAAAAGGCATACTGTTGTTTTATAAATTTTTGAAGGGGACATGTAGTGACTAGGAAAAAAATACATACTGCACAATATACCAATTAACCACTAATGTACTAACTTCACAAAAAATAACACATGTACATTATAAATTGGGGGAGAGCAGATACAGTCAAGAAATGTCATGCTGTGCAATTGTGTTGACAATTTTAACTAAAATAGATATTTTAGGGCGCAGTTGGCAGCCCAGTATCCGCAACTCTGCAAATCCACTGTTTGATGGTGTCACCTGGACCCTTCGGGGTTAGTTTTGTAAAATGGTAGTGGCGTTTTTCCTCCACACAACGTGTGGAAGGTTTTTTTGGCTTTGCCACCCATTATGTAAAAAGTCAGACCAGCACGCGTTTTCAATTAGTTAACTGAAGCCGTTCAGACCTCAGTTACCTAATTTTTTTTTCATTCAAATTCAAATAGAGTGCCACCTCAAATTATATACACCCAAGTCTGGGTAGAAGTGAGCATAGATTCTCTATAAGTTATACCTAATATTTTTACATTATGAAAATGCAAAAGTTATTATTGAAACTTCATTAGGTTTGTTGTAAGTCTGCACGCAGCGTTTCAGTATAAACTTGAAATTTTCAGAAAGTGCACTAACATTTTAATTAAAATTCTTATTTACTTGTAATAAAATGAATTCAGGGAACTTAATCTACAAAGTTTAGATAGGTAATACTGAAAATTTTATGTAGTAGAATGGACAATAACAAAAAAATGTTATAGAAGTTCGAGCAAACAGCAAAATTTCTGACTTTTCTATTTGTATAAAGGTGATGACTTCCCTGAGTGGAACACATATAGAAATGATATCTGATTTGGGTATTGCAAAATATGATGTCTTTAACCTTCCGTCGGGTGCAACTAATCTGTGAGATGAAGTCACACGTTTTTTTTGCACCAATCAGAGAGATCGGAGAGGAGTGGAGTGAGTCTCCTAGTAGCTTCCTGTCTCCCTCCCACTTACAGAAGATCGTCTTCGGGTTTTTTCCAGTACTTAGCTGAGTGTCGTGAGAGATGTATTAATCTCTCAGATAAATTGCGCCCGATCGTAAAAGTTTTTTTGAATTTCAAATTTTCACTTTTTTTTATTACATTTCTTTTTTGTACCTAAAAGAGCATGTGTAACAAGTTCTAGTCCCTAATTCAGTGATATTGACCTTTATTTGCCTTTATTTTACTTTCAATGCAACGAGTTGTGTTTGGAATAACTCCAAAGGAGGAACATTCAAACAAGAGAAATGCCTATTCAACTACAAAATGAAGTACGTCAGTTCCAGCCTACCTCACAACATCAGGAGGTGCCTGCATCTGCATGCCACGATAGACAGAGGAAGAGGTGTTCCAAATGTCGTCAAATGAAAAATGTTTGCTATTCAAAATATAAATATCTGAAATGTAATGCTGAAGTATTTTGTTTGGAGCATGCCAAGATGATATGTGAAAAATGTTATGATTCAGCTTTTACAGTGCCCCAACCTGCCTCATAAATAACTTTTCATTATTTTTTTATTTTATTTTTATGATTATGTGAACTTGTTTTATGAAATTAAAGTGAATTTCGAGTTATGTTTTTGAGAAAAAAAATTTTTGGAACAATTTGATGATTTGTTCAAATTTGTAAATAAAATCTGCAAAGAAATATTAAAATATTATCTGAAAGCATAATTATACGCAAATATAAGTAAAAAGTTCAGTTTTATACGTTTTTCTTTACCTACACTCAAAAATTGCATACATTAATCTGTCAGATGAACTGCGCCCGATATTGTTAGGATTTGCATTGCGCCCGACGGAGGGTTAACATATAAGCTAAATGTTTCACTACGTAAGGGACAATACAAGAGAATCACCCTCCCTCCAAACAGGAAAAGTGCAAGATACTGACCAGGCAAACAGTTATCGGCATGGGAAAAATGAACAATTATTGTAAAGTATAATTTCCTCATGCTGTGAAGCTTAGAAGCTATCTAAAAACAGTGTGTGGAAAAAAGATATTTTAGATTGTGACTAGGTTTCAGTTTTTTTCTTTACGGTACAAGTTTCCGTGGCACTCGTGTGGTGACCGGGTGTGAAAGAATAGTCCCAATGTAGCTCATGCATGTCGTAAGAGGCGACTAAAATGGGTACCCAGCGTCCGGGGGTATAACCGGGCACCCTGCCCCTGGGGATTATATCAGGGGACTGGTCCTCCAGGTTGAGGGTTAAGCACAGGGCTAACAACCCAGTCTTGTAAAAAAAACCACCGTTACGAGATCTCAAGAGAAAGGATACCCGGACTTCAGTTTTTGTAGACGAATGGGAAAACGGCTTAAGGATATGAATATAGGAACCTAGAATATTCGTACTCTTTATAAAAATACAGGACCACAAATGTTAATCGATTAAATAGATAGATATTCCATTAACTTACTGGCCATGCAAGAGATGAGATGGACCGGTGAGGGCAATATAGAAAAAAGGAAACACACTGTGTTTTATAGTTGCGACCTCAAAAACACATTTTTGGAACTGGCTTTATTGTTGGAAAGCGCATCAATCATTTTATTACCGACTTTGTAACCAAATCCCCTAGACTCTGCAAAATTAGATTATGTGGTGCTATTTCCAACTATTGTCTAATCAATACACACGCATCGACAGAGGATAAAGAAGACTGTGAAAAAGAAGCCTTTTATGAGGAACTAGATGACCTGTATCTTTCGTGCCCGAGAAATGATGTTAAGATTGTTCTTGGGGATTTGAATGCGAAAATTGGCAGAGAGACATAAATTAGACCTACTATCGGAAGACACAGTCTTCATGATAACTCAAATGACAACGGACTGAGGGTTGTCAGCTTTGCTACCGAACATAACATGGTCATATCCAGCACCTTTTTTTCCACATAAGAGAATCCACAAGATGACATGAAACTCTCCGGACGAAGAAACTTTCAATTACATTGACCACCTGCTGATCGATTCGAAACATATGCCAGATGTACTAGATGTCCGGAAGTATCGTGGTGCCTGTTTGGATACAGATCACTACCTGGTCAAGGCTAAATTAAGGGTTAGAATCTCCAATGTTTGTAAATCTTGTGGCTAACGGTGTGAAAAGTTTAATTGTGATAATTTTAAGAACGAGACGATCAAACGTAAGTTTCAAACCCAGCTATCAGATGCTCTTAGAAATAAGAAAATAGAGGACATTGGAGGCATCGACGAAAAATGGAGCATGTTCTCCAAAGCTGTTGTCGAAACCGGTAAAAGTGTTATTGGTAACGTTAAAAAAGATGAAAGAAAAGACTGGTTCGACGTTGAGCGATACGCAGTTACCCAAATTAAAATTAACACATATCAAAAAATGCTTAGCAGAATGCACTCAAGACGTTAAGCAGATGAATATAAAGCCGATAGAAGAGAGGAAAAGAGAGTTCACAGAATCAAGAATAGGAAATTTCACGAGGATCTACTACGGAACATATCAATGGACCAAATGCAAGCAGAGCTTTCTTCCGTGGCATCAATTCTGGTCGCAGAGATTTCAAACCTAGAACGGCTCTATACAGAAATAAGAATGGGGAGATCTTGAGTGATAAAACTAAGATCTTGGATAGATGGAATGAACAATTTCATGACCTTCTGAACATGGATTACCCGCAGTATGCAGACCATTATCAAAATATGCCTAGTATGCGGATATATTGACCATTATCAAAATATCAATCGAGATTTTATCGATCCACCCTCGATTGCTGAGGTTGTAGAAGTAATTAAAAAGCTAAAAAAACCATAAGGCCCCTGTCCCAGACTCCATTCTTTCAGAATTTCTCAAAAATGTTGGTACGGATGTAACCAAAGACATCCACCACATTATTCTATCTGTATGGGAGACTGAGACACTCCCCCAAGAATGGAAGCTTAGCACAATCTGTCACATACATAAAAATGACATGTCCTAGACTGCTCCAACTATAGGGTAATCAGCTTCCTGTGTACTACTTATAAGATTTTTTTTTCAAATATACTTTTTAAAACCCTTTCGCGGCGAACGGCAAGTATACTTGCCAGCAGCTATCCGCGTATCTGGCCGACTGTCACCTCTACGTGCCATCAGTTATCCGCGTTTCTGGCCGAATGTCACGTATACGTGCCAGTAGTTTGGGACGTTATATTAGTTAATTTTTTGGGCACAAGATGGAACCGTATGTCTATGAAATTTGGAGTACACGTAGTTGGGACCTTCTATTCGAAAACAAGACTAGTATGAATCACATGCTGTCTATCGTTTTATGTAAACAAACGGAGGAATGGATGTATTGCGTTTGGCTGTCAGCTTGTAAGACATTTAAACTTTGCACGTGGTCTTTGTTTAACCCTTTCACCGGCTCAATTCGAAACTCTAATTCACCTATCCTGGCTTCTGAAACTCGTATAGTTCTACCCTTCAAGCGGCCCGATACCCTGGAAAAAAGTTTGTTTTCACTGCCAAGTACTTCTTCCCCCCCCCCCTTTTGCTTGTCACCGCAACCCTCATTTTCCACCCCGCTAGTGTCCACAAATTTGTTCCCCCAGCGAGAAAGCGGAATTTTTCTAGGAAACAGTACGGGTGTGTGTGTGGCTTATTCCACCCGCTCTAGCCCTAGGCTAGACCAGAGGAAAAACAGCTTCTGAGGGTCATTGAGAGCAGATTATAAGAGATTTCCGTTCCTTCGAAAGACTCCTCCGTGACTTCGTATCGGCTGATGATAACGTTAAAATGCTATGAAAATTTGGCAAAAATATTATATTCAATTTCTTTCAAACTTCAGATATTTTCAAAACAAAGCATTCGAAAATATAAATTAAACATTAAATATTTCAGATTTTAAACCATCTTTTATAATTTTAAGTTAATAAAAAATTCTAGAGAATTCCATTAAATATTTCATCTCACTAGCATAATATTTTTCACACGTTTTCCCATAACATTTCCATGATATGCGAATGCCTGATAATAATCATCTCCTACTTCAAGATATTTATATTTTGTGCACAACGCCATACAAACTTAATTCTTAACCCATTCTAAACAAAAAGAAAATCAATCATATTGACGTGGTATACTAATTTTATTACCTCATTGATTTCAGGAACCAAAAATTTAAACTTCAATAATTACCATTTTGTTACACAGAAGATACATCTTAACAGTCGTAAAAATATTTACACATTCTGAAACACTGCAAGTGGTTAAAAAATATTATAAGTGTAAATTTTATATAATTAAAACATAATAATACACAAATTATTTAAATGTGTCATGTTACAATCACATTGTTTTATCCTATGAATTTTATATTTCGTTGTTAAACGAATTACACTCACACAAAACGATAAAAAAAATATTGCAGTTCGCACACAGAATTACTTATTTTTTCGTATATGTAATGAAATTTTGGAAAAAAGAATTATTTTAACAACCCAAAATTAGATAATATTAAATTTTAGAATTAAGATTAGAACATAATATTCCATTTTTGGCATGATCTCAAGGTTAGTACAAAAAGTGACACACAGTACCCAAAATGACTGCTCAAAGGTTATGCTTGAATATATATATGGTTTATTTACACTACTATACATTTTATATACAATAACACTTTCAAAAAAAAAAGAATTCATAAAACTTTCTTCAAATTATTTAATCCTATTCTAATTTCCTTCAAGTTAATCATTCAATGCAATTTTTCTAGATATTCACCAATGTTAACCTAAACTATCACAATTAATTTCAACAATAAATATTTGCTAATAGATACACACATCATTGATAATCAATTCCAGCATATTTTGCCATAATTTTAAATAGATGCATCCATTCTGTCCACACCACCCATTGTATGGTTGCAATCCAGAACTGGTACGGGTTTTTTATAAGTTTTCCCATGTTTTGCTATATTTTGCATTTCTGTGGAATGGATCGTGCTTAAACTGGCAACAGATCTTTTATCATTCCACTTCATTATCAAAGTTTTCCCCCGTTGATAAGCAATCAGCTCACCCTTTTTCATTTTCTTATTTTTGATTGATTTGCGAATTAATAACAATTTTGGAAAAACATCCAAAATTAATTTTTATAATATTTATATTGCAGCCGAAAAATTTTGTTGATGAATGAATATTCATGCTTAATTTATGACTTGCCAATTTTCATGGTTTTCATGCAGAAAACCAAATTTTTGAAATATCAGAATTAAAAATTTAGTATTTTCTCGCAACACACATATTGGATTTGAGTTCAATTGAATGCACTATTTAGACGCTATTGCACATACGTACATACACAAGTTTATAGTTAAATACACAATTTTACAAATCAGTTTTGTTTTAATCATATTCTTTTTGTGTCTATGAAAATACATCTTTTTTTTAACTGCAATTTTAAGATTGTATCGGTCATATCAATGTCCTAGTTAAATGCTGTAATAAAGAAATTCCGATAATTTGGTTGTTTAGAGAGCTTAGGTCAATTTTTAGTACTCGAAGACTAATTTGACCGGGACTTACTGCTTAATGTCGATACAGATGAATACAAACATTCATATAGAAAAGGGACTCGAACCTGCGAACTCCAGCACCGTAAGGTTCACCCGGAAAATTATGTTTTCATTAATTTGCTTCCGACCATTATCAAAAATCAATGAAATTTTAAGGAAACAGCTACGGGGTCCGAAAATCCTCTCACTGCGAAGTCGGCTACGCAAGAGAGGGGTACGAAATCAGGAGAAAATTCCTATCTCATGAGGATGATCAAAATTGTGGAGATAACCTCGAATGTGACGCTCTAAACGCCTTACACCTAATAATTTGGGTAGGTAGTTCATCGTGAGTTAAAAAAAAAAAAGAAACACCTAAGAATTTCTCACCAATCCCTCCAACCCATTAATTTACAGATTAAAACAAGATGTCAGAAGACCGAGATGAAGAACTAAACAATATTTTGTTACACGAGGGTTAATTAGATAGACTGGAACCTACTTTTAAAGCCGATTACGAAAGGCGGGAATCATCCATGCCAGAAGTAGGATTCGGGACCGAAAGACAGAGCCCTACCATTCAGCCATTTCCCAGTATGAAGCACTGTACAACATCAAATAACTTTTCAAACTTGTATGGAAAGTAATAAAATAATAATTGAAAAGTTTGAAATGTAGCCAAATTGATAAAATAAAATAAAATATGTTTAGACATTATTTTAGTTATTAAAATCGTTATTTTAGTTATAAAAGTTATTAAAAGACGATTAATTAAATTTAAATATACATAATTTAAATATACAGTACATGAATTAAATCCTGATTTAAATTAGGATTTAAATCACTTGATTTTTTTAAAAAATCATTGATTTAAATCAAAATTACTTATGTATATATTTTTACATTATGTTTCATTCAAATGTAATTTTATTAGCTATAATGGCTTTATCTAGATTGTAAAGTAAAAGATAAAGTAGGAGGGAACTTCTATCATTGCAATATCATATTTTATCTATCACTGCGATTAGTAAGTGTTTTGTTGACATAGGATAAAAAAAATCATGGTTTCATGTATTTAATATATAATTTATCATATGTAAATACTAATAGTGCAATGAAAACTTTATCATTAATCGTAATAATAATTTAATCATAATTTAAATTATTGCCTTTGAAATTTTTAACTTGTTAATGTTTAAAAAAATTAAAATTCGCGAATCTCCCAGATTATGATCCTAGGGAAATTCATAAGCGCCCTGTTCTTGTGGCCTTACAACAGCCAGATAGCTATTCCACACCCTCCATTCTTGACCTTCCTTCTTGGAAACTGATGCAATTACCGAACATCTGACTTTTCGGGAAAGTCGATATGCAACCCCCCCCCCCTCCAACGTACCAACGTCGCTCTATTCAGACCCCCATCCCGTGAATGCGTCAGAATCGGAGATGTACATGTAGGGGTCTTCATTCCCCAATTTCGGACAATTCGAGGTTGTAAATCAAGCACCTTTTATGGTTCCGAAAACGGGGGAAAAACTCCGTGCAGTGCTGGAAAAATAACCTGCGCCTGCTCAGGGGTACGTCACTGCCCGAATGAGACGGCTAAGGTCGGACGTAATATTTCGTCACTGCCCGGATGAGACAGTCAGGGCTCGACGTAATATTTCGTCACTGCCGTTGAAAGGGTTAAGAGCAATTTTGTTTTTCTTTTGCAGTGGGATTGAAGCATTGGGTATATGGGTTCACAGTTTAGTTTTCAGTCAGAATCAGATCCTGTTGCAGTGAGAATTCTTTCCTTTGATGATTTAATATGGCGAAAAGAAGAAAATATTTAACAGAAGACGAAATTTCTGAATTAATGAGAAATGTGTTTGAAACTGAAAGTGATTATGAAAGTAGTGACAGTGATACAGAAATCTCGTCGGGTGAATCTGTTTATTTGGAACACCGAGATCAGAGTGATTGTGAAGATATATCAGACATTTCTATTCTGAATATATCGTGGGACGGTACTTCTTTGTGGTATTCTCACGTAAGGGATTTAACTCAACTAAAATTCACAGCGGCATGCGGAATAAATGTCGATGATGCTGTATCAAATGAATTGGATTTTTTCAGATGTTTTTTTGATGAAACTGTAATGGATTTAATAACTAAATTAGTGCGCATTGTATTATACTAACCAAATTAATACGTATTTGAGGTACATAAACCCGGAAAGTGAACAGAGTTCATCCTCGAAGTATTTTTTGCCTGTAACTAAAGAAGAAATGGTTGTTTAATTTGCTTTGACAATTTTAATGGGTATCGTGAAAAAACCGAAAATTAAGATGTACTACTCAACGAATCCCATGATTGCAACACCTTTTTCAGTAAGGTTATGAGTCGGGACCAATGCATCGAAATTCTTCTATACTTGCATTTTACTTCTTCTGATGCCAAAAAGATTCAAAAAATTAAATCTTTTTTAGATTTAATCATTCAAAACTTTCAGAGTTCTTGATATATTCTTGATATATTCCTGATAGTAATATATCAGTTCATGAAAGTCTCTTACTGTGGAAAGGGTGAGTAAGATTTCGACAATATGTCCCAGCGAAAAATATTTTAAACAGTATAACAAATTTTTTTTAGTGGAGAAATAATAAAAGAATGTGTAAGTAACCCATATATAGCTTAAATAAATATATTTGTTTGTAAATGTTACTATTTTGGAATTTTTCGTAAATTTAGGCTTAGCGCTTAGAAGTCCGCCGGCCTGAAGGGAACGTTCACAAAAAAAACTTCCGGCCTCAGAGGAAAGCGCGTGATCGGAACTGCCGTCGCGAAAGGGTTAACAAACTGTCTTTATATGCCGAAAACAACACTGGTGACTACCAATGTGGATTTCGAAGGGATAGATCCACAATTGAGCAAATATTTAATCTATGGCAAATCCTAGAAAAGACAAAGGAATTCCAAATCAATACGCAACATCTTTTTATTGATTTTAAAACGGCGTACGGTAGCATTAATAGAGAACTGCTTATCGATGTTTTGAGACAGTTCAACATTCCTGACAAACTTGTGAAACTAATATCCCTCACATTAATTGACACTAAAATGAGAGTCAAGATCCAAGGAAGTCTATCCGAACCTGTTGAAATAAAAAACGGAGTTTGGCAGGGTGATGCGTTAGCCTGCCTTCTTTTCAACCTTGCTCTTGAAAATATAGTAAGAGAAACAAAAATCAACACAAAAGGAACTATTTTTTCCAAATATGTTCAAATTATTGCTTGCGCTGATGATATTGATATCATAGCAAGAACCCCTAACTATCTCAAGCAAGCGTTCCTGGATCTGGAAAAAAGAGGCTAAGAAAATGAACCTGTCGATTAGTCAGAGTAAAACTAAGTATATGAAATTTATTACCTACAATGATACCTCCATGTACATCGAGATTGGAGAATACAAATTTGAAAAGGTGAAGTCCTTCACCTACCTTGGCTTTGAAATCAACTCCGAAAATATCTTGTCCCCAGAAATAAGGAAGAGAATAACTGCGGCGAACAAATGCTTTTATGGTCTAAAAAATTCAGACAACATTAAAAGGACAACGTTAAAAGGAACACCAAGTCGTTGATGTACAAAAGTTTAATCAGGACAGTTCTCACGTATGCATCTGAAACGTGGACCTTGTCCCAGGCTGATGGGAGAACCCTCGAAATTTTTGAGAGGAAGATTCTACGATCCGTTTTTGATGGCTTTTGTGATAACGGAGTTTGGATAAGTAGAACTAACTCTGAACTTTATAGGCTATTCAGAGAACCGGACATTCTGAAGTATAAAATCCAACGCATGAAACATTTTAAGAATGAATGGCGACCGAACGACGAAAAGAATCTTTCTGAAGAAGCCAACAGGAGTCAGAAGAAGAGGCAGACCCAGACTGAGGTGGGTGGACTGCCTCCAAAGTGACTTTGTCTCAATCAATGTCAGAGACTGGAAAGATGTGGCGCACAGAAGGAAGGACTGGTTCCGTCTTCTTGAGAAAGCCAGGGTCCAGCCCGGACTGTCGAACTATTGATGAATGAATGTACAAGTTCCCGTGGGGAGTTTTCTATGATATAGCTATCGTTTCATAGATTTGCTCCTTCACACTTGAGCTGAACAGATTGACAATAGACCTCAAGCAAAATGGCAATAATATCTCACTTGTTCTGTGATATACAATTTTGGCCTCTTTCTCAAAATTTTATAATGTAAATAAACTTTAAATCAAATGAAAACCCCACAGAATATTAAACGCGAGTAATTAGTACTTTTTTATATCTCAATTAAAATACCCTGTATAAGAATAGAAATGAATAAAATTAATAAAAACTTTTTAAGTCGGGTTTGCCTACAAGTTACAGTTAACTTTTCTTTCAAATTTTCTAACTTTCTCGAAGGTTTTTTTTCGCAACAATGGTTTAATGCCGTAACTTTATGAATCGGACTCCGACCCTTGTGTTAATATTAAAAACCGGAGCCGCACCACTTCGCCGGATAGCCGTTATGGACTTGAACTGACAATATACTGTCGGTCAAGGGGTATCAGTCAACACACAACAACAACATGCTATGAATATGATCGGCAAATAACTAATAGAAATGTCTTTGTTCCAAAACTGTAAGTGCCGCAAATTTTTATTCACGTGATTGTTTTCTCCTCATTCAGCGTAAATTTCACTTCACCAAGCTTAAATTCTTCATTATCTCTACTTGCTTGATTTGTGTAAATAATTATTTATTTTTAAGAACAGTTTATTGTGGAATTTTTATATTGTCATTAAATACGTTTAATTATAGAACTAAATTTCATGGCGATTTAATTTTCATATTAACATAAGATTTAATCTTTAAGTTAGCAATACCTTCTACTCTTTAAAAAATACATATTTTACGACCAAAAAACTCAAATAAATCGTCCAATTCTGGATAAAATTTTCTCTTGCAACCCTATTTATTCACAAAAGGATATGTATGTAACAACCGTTTATAATTAAAGACTAGAATCTGAATTTAAATTAAATTAATTATAAAATAATATATTTAAAGAAGTTAACTCTCAACTTTTTTTTTCAGCTACGATATATTTAAGTGGACAAATTAGTGTTAATGAATTAAGGCTGAATAATTAATTTATTAACCTATTAAGCGCCGCTATATGACCCACATCATCTAAGTAGAATCCAATGTATTTTTTTAAGTACATTACTTGTATCAATAACTGATGTGCAGTTTAAATTTTTAAATAAAACCTGTATTCATATATAATTTACGATAGGGTCCCAAAATGGGAGATTTGGTGCCTAAAAGGGGTATCGCTTGTTTCTCCGTATGAACATCCAAGCCGTATGTGAAGATAAATTCTAGTAAGTAAGTATTTAAAACGTCCTGAAACGAGTGTTCTATATTATTGATGGAACTTACATTTTTAAAATATCATTGTAATTTTCAATCATGTAAAAAATTTTGAGAATTTTTTCTTTTGAGAAAATTTTGAGAAAATTGAGATAGTTTGTTGATAACTTAACAAGTGAAATTTATTTATTTGTTATAAACCCTATTTTTATTGTGTCTCCCTTAGAATCTTTTATGAAAAATATAAGAGTAGTTTTTATGTAGCATTACTGTACATAGACGAGTGAGTGTTCTTTTTGCAGATTTTGCATTTTGATTGCTTTTCAGCTTGTGAAATAAAATGATCCACGCCATTAAAACGAATATTTGTTTTCAATGGTGCTCGTGGTCCTAAACAAATTGTCTCTTTCGATTCGGGTTTATGTGTTATAGAGATTCTATGCTCACTTCTACCCAGACATGGGTGTATATAATTTGAAGTGGCACTCTATTTGAATTCGTTGCACATATAATTGGCTTTTACAGCAATAAGCATGCGTACTACTTGTACGGAATGTATAAACACAGCTTTCAAGAACAATATATTTTTATACTCACGAACAGTAAGTCAAACCAGCAGTACTGCCATGTAAACTTCTGGCCCGCTAAGCACTAGCGCAGGATAACACCTTTTCAACCTTAACAACCTCCTCCTTTTTCATTAATGACGCTGCGTGGTATTTATACTAAGCGCGTATGCCGAAATTAGCATATCTAAAGCAGCTTCTTTAATTCACTCAAAAGTTCGATTCTTGTGAATCGAATCTTGTGTATACCTTACACTGGCCTCCCTCGAAAAAAAAATTAGGTAACTGAGGTCTGAACGGCTTCAGTTAACTAATTGAAAACGCGTGCTGGTCTGACTTTTTACATAATGGGTGGCAAAGCCAAAAAAACCTTCCACACGTTGTGTGGAGGAAAAACGCCACTACCATTTTACAAAACTAACCCCGAAGGGTCCAGGTGACACCATCAAACAGTGGATTTGCAGAGTTGCGGATACTGGGATGGCCAACTGCGCCCTAGAAAATTTATTTTAATTAAAAGTGACAACACAATTGCACAGCATGACATTTCTTGACTGTATCTGCTCTCCCCCAATTTATAATGCACATGTGTCATGTTTTGTGAAGTTAGTACATTAGTGGTTAATTGGTATATTATGCAGTATGTATATATTTTTTTTCCTAGTCACTACATGTCCCCTTCAAAAATTTATAAAACAACAGTATGCCGTATTTTTTTTCAGTGGCTCACCCCTTCCCCTCAAAATGTTTACACAGCATATACACTGGGGAATTTCAAACCAATTTGGTTCGGTTTTATTAAAGGGTGGGAGTTAGAATAAGAAAGTTGATACAAGACTTGTTCCTCATGAATGCAGCAACTTCCTTGCACCAGTCTGTCCAATCCGTGGAACCTCTCTTGACGGTCGCAGTCCTAGTAAAGGGGTTCGTTGACCGTGTGGGCATCCTTCGTGCAGCAGGTCGTTGGTCCTGAGGCGTTGGTCCGGCTTGACGATGGCCAGGAGGTCTCTTGGGAGGAGGATCTTGTTGGGCGGCAGAGATCTTTCGTTTCCTTTGCGTCTGCTTCCCCCGCTTGCGTGGATGTTCGAACGGCTGAGAGTCAGGCGCCGACGATGGAGAAATCATGGGAGTCTTTCTTTTGACTCCTGACCGGGGTTCCTGTGCAGGAGTGGAGCTGCTTCCCTCATGCAGGTTATCACCGGAATCGTGAGTAGGGGGAGGACGGTCTTCGTTGGTGACCCCCGATGGTCCAGCATCTTGTGAACCTTGTGAACCTTGTTGCACTTGATTTGAAAACAGGGTATAGTCTGCACGGTTTATATACCTCTTAATCTGGTCTATATTTGCGGGAACTTGCTGTTGGCCTTCTTGTAAGGTAACCACTGGGCCTGCTACCTTTTTTATTTGGTACGGACCATGAAATTTCGGGCAAAATTTCCCGACTATGCCTTTACTGGCGTTAGATAGTGAGTGGGTGGCTTTTAAAACCCATTGCCCAACTTCAAATTTCTCCTCCCTACGATTTTTATCGTAGTATATCTTCTGTTGCTTCCGCATCTGGTCATTAACTTGCTTGTAATTGTTTGATTATCTAAAAAATCTTGAACACTTGGCTTCAAACGTTGGATAACTATTTTTAAGATTACCGCTTCCGTTACCCCTTCTAAATATTCCTCACACTTGGAAATCTTTTCCGTGGCAAAATCTAACGCAGACTGACCTTCACGTTGCCTTAGCGAATGAATTTCCGCTTCAATTTCACTTTGATTATAGGTCTTTGGAAAAACGCTAAGAAACTGTTGCTTGAATGACGAATAGTCAAAAATCAGATTACTGCTTTTCATACACGTGTACCACTGATATGTACTACCTCTTAAAGCGGCTAGAGCAATTTTAAGTTTATCCCCCTCTGGGGTGCATTGTTGCTGAAAGTATTGCTCAAATTTCTTTAGGAATTGGCTTGAGGGGCCGCCATTGAAGGTGGCTTCGAATGGCGCAAAATGCTGAACCATAATTACCCGAGGAAAATTTCCAGCAGGATTTTGTTCTACAACACTCATTTTTTAAATAGTATATAAGTACTTGCAACAATTTTATCAATATAAGCACACAGTACACAGTTTTTAATTTCAATTATGTTGTTCGTTACAAATTTAACGCTAACTACCAGGGTATATATATCTTTCGGGCGCCAGTATAGAGATTCTATGCTCACTTCTACCCAGACTTGGGTGTATATAATTTGAAGTGGCACTCTATTTGAATTTGAAGCAAACACAGTTTATACATGAAACAATGTTTATTGAATTCGTTGCACATATAATTGGCTTTTACAGCAATAAGCATGCGTACTACTTGTACGGAATGTATAAACACAGCTTTCAAGAACAATATATTTTTATACTCACGAACAGTAAGTCAAACCAGCAGTACTGCCATGTAAACTTCTGGCCCGCTAAGCACTAGCGCAGGATAACACCTTTTCAACCTTAACAACCTCCTCCTTTTTCATTAATGACGCTGCGTGGTATTTATACTAAGCGCGTATGCCGAAATTAGCATATCTAAAGCAGCTTCTTTAATTCACTCAAAAGTTCGATTCTTGTGAATCGAATCTTGTGTATACCTTACAGTGTTTTCATCAACGCAATAATATCATGACGTAGAAAACCTCACTGAGACAGTTGTTCATTCATTTCTCTATGGGTTTTCCCTGCTGCTACAATAGCCATTTTTAATGTGTTGGTAAAAAAGGGACTTGGCCTGTTTTCTTCAGATGTTTCATAATCCCAAAGTCAAAGTACATTTGGAAAAGTTCATACGGATATTTCATTGCCAATTCAGCCCGGGTCTCTTAGAGTGTTCACATTTTTTTCAGATTCAGTACTTAACATTTGATTTGTCTTTTCCAATTTAATAATTTATTTTTGGCTTTCTTTTCCTTCAATTTGTCGCCTTCCATACTTGTATCGTCACCCGGAGTATCATTTGTAATAGGTTTTTTCTTCTTCTTACTTTTTGTTTTCTTCTTCTGAAGATTTCTACCTTCCCACTGTTTAACTTTATTTCAACTTGTCCAGAAACATCCACTGGAATAATTTCCCCTAAATCATTATCTGCAATATTTTCTTCAACAATTTCTTAACTAGGATCGGGGGGGAGGCAAACAGATAATGCTGCCCCCGGATTAAGTAACTAAATAAAAAGGATAATAACAGGGATATGTTAAGCCTTAAAGGAAAGTCACAATCAATTAAACATCCCGACCTATGTGGTATGCGGCGTGTTTTAACCTGCAGACCAGTCACTACGCAAAAGGACGAAGGCCGAGGGTCCTTATTGTTGACTTTAATAATTTACGTCATAGGAGCCGTGTCAAGTAGTATAGACTACTAACTTTTAGCCCAACTGACCATAGGATTAAAGGATTCGAGAAATTACACCGTCCTCATCCGAAGGCTAATTGGCAGGTTCAAACTATAGACCGGTCGCCTCAATGGCAATCCCGCTTAAAAGCAACAAAGTAACACAGTTTAGACCTACGCTCCCCCGGAAATGCTTCCCAAAGGAGCAACCACGATACTACCTTCCACTGTCCACCAAATGAGCTTTTATTTCAAAAACATTACAATATATTCAAAAATGAACAATTCTTAAAAATACATAACAATGTGACAAAGTAAAACTGCAAATTTCAGAAAATTCACAATTCATTCAACATTTTAAGGAAACAATATGTACATAATCTCAATTAATATACAAACACCAATCCATTATTTTACAAAAATTAATATAATACTATTCTCAAAAAGTCTAAATTAATGTTATAATCTATATATGTAAAGGAAGATGTCCTGACTTCTACATCTATACAAGTATCAACGCCCAGCAAAACCTATTGGAGATAGAGATATTAAAATTTAGGAGCATATTGCTTTTGTACGGAAGGCGTCATTTAAGAAGCAATTTTTCAAAATTCGCCCCCCCCCAAGGGGGGAGGGGGAGGGGCAAAACGTGACCTTTAGATATTCCTTCATATCTCAAAGAACAAAACATATATCCATAAGATTATCGCTTTAAAATGTAAGGAACATGAATACCTAAAAACCGATTTAAGGATTTTTCAAAATTCTGCCCCCTAGGGGAGGGAGGGGGGGGGGGTTAAACGTGTTTTTCACATATTACTTCATATCTCAAAGAAGGAAACAGATATCCATAAGATTCTGGGATTAAAATGAAAGGAAGACGAATACGTAAGAACCAATTTCTGGATTTTTCAAAATTCGGCCCCCAAAGGGCCAAAGGGGGAGAGGGGCAAAACGTGTTTTGTACATATTCCCTCGTATCTCAAAGAAAGAAACAGATATCCATAAGATTCTTACTTTAAAATTTAAGGAACACGAATAACTAAAAACTAATTTCAGCATTTCTCAAAATTCGGACCCCAAGGTGCCAAGGGGGGCAAAATGTGCTTTACACATATTCCCTCATATCTCAAAGAAAGAAACAGATATCCATAAGATTCTTGCTTTAAAATTTAAGGAATGCGAATAACTAAAAACTAATTTCAGGATTTTTCAAAAATCGACCCCCCCAAGGGGGAGAGGGTCTAAACGTGTTTTTTCGTGTTTTTCACACATTCCTTCATATCTCAATGAAAGAATCAGATATCCATAAGTTTCTTCGTTTAAAATTAAAGGAACACGGATACCTAAAATCAATTTCGGGATTTTTCAAAATTCGGACTACAAGGGGCCAAGGGGGGAGGGGGCAAAACGTGTTTTCCCCCAAATCCCTCATATCTCAAAGAAAGAAACAGATATCCATAAGATTCTTGCTTTAAAATGTAACGAACACGAATATCTAAAAACCAATAAAAGGATTTTAAAAATTCGGCCCCAAGGAGGGGAGGGGGCTAAACGTGTTTTTACGTGTTTTTCTCATATTCCTTCATATCCCAAAGAAAGAAACAGATATCCATAAGATTCTTGCTTTAAGATGAAAGGAACACGAATAGCTAAAATCAATTTCAAGATTTTTCAAAATAAGGCCCCCAAGGGACCAAGGGGGGAGGGGGGAAAACGTGTTTCCCACATATATCTCAAAGAAAGAAACATATATCCATAAGATTCTTGCTTTAAAATGCAACGATCACGAATATCTAAAAACCAATTTCAGGATCTTTAAAATTCGGCCCCAAGGAGAGGAGGGGGCTAAACGTGTTTTTACGTGTTTTTCACATGTTCCTTCATTTCTCAAAGAACGAAACAGATATCCATAAGATTCTTTTTTTAAATGTAACCAACACAATTAAATGTAACAAACACGATGAATGCCACGATTTTTCGACATTAGCATTAGATTTTGAAAAAAAAAAATGGGGAATGGGGATAACTATTCTAGCTCTGTTGAGTATTTTTCCGAAATGTCAATTTTTTCCACATATGGCAGTTCTTGCTAATTGGCAGCAGCAGGGAACCTGTTCAACTTTGTTTTTCAGGTATAGCTCAATGGTAAAATTTGTTTTTGAGGTATAGCTCAATGGTGCACTATGTCACAGTTTTGGTGCTGCTGGTAACCCGTTAAGCAGGCTGCGTTTTACCTCTGCATGTGACCTTTCGAGTGGGTATTTCGATGCTTACTACCTGTCACAGGAAGCACAAGCCATGCTATCTCTCCCTCAGTCTACATCACATGATGCATTACTTTCTAATTCCAATAAAGCTACTAATAGAAGTCGCTCTAGATGTACTCATGCTCAAAAGAAGCAGCAGCTTAAAGATGCAAGAAAGTATGCAGAGAGGAATCCTGAGGTGAACAGGGAAGCTGATGCATGGTACCAGAAAGCTAAGCCTGAGGTGATCAGAGCGGCTGTTGCACGGTACCAGAGGCCTGAGGTTCGCAGGGCAGCACAATGCCATTATGAAAAAAGAATCCTGGCAAACGAATAGAAAGGCAAGTACTTGAACTGCAGGTTCCATGGTCTTATTAAGGGTACACCCGTTCAACTCCGGGTATATAAAGCTAGTCAAGTAATAACAGCTATATAACTATTCAACAACATACAAATACACAAGGTTTCCGCAATATAGGCATCAAAAATAACTATATAAAAAGCGTTTCATAAACATCCTCTAACTGCCTCACATAGTAGGCGAAATAGTCGTGCACTAGCTACTCTGAGATAACATACAACCAGCGACGCCAGTCCGTGGAAGCTGAATCCAACAAAACTTCTTAGTGCGATTTCACTTGGACTGTACAAAGCGAATACAAAGCCGCAACAGCTTGCCGACAAAACAAAATTATAAAAGTACAAAAATGATGGTAACTATTAAAATTGAAATAACTGACAAATTAGGATCCACCGTAATCGGTGAGAGAAACAATATGATCTATTTCACTAATATAGAAAAAGAATGTATGGCTAGTCAGAATATGTTCCATGTTAATGTCCGTAGAGTTCCTATCATTTTATCTCTCAAAAGTTCCATAATTTTTATTATTCGTACATTCCTTATTATATTTCTCACTACATTCCTGGCAATTTTTTTATTCTTTCAGAATCTGGCAATGTGGTCGTATCTCCAACGCTGATAACATATCTTCGGTTTAATATATTCTTTAAAGCTATTACACTGCCAGCCTATTTTGATCCTTTTTTTTTTGCTTTGATATCTTTATGTACGCTGTCCCATTCACACTGCAATCCAATTCATACCAATTTTCCCTTCGAACTTAGTCACTATCTTCATTTTTCTTCAGTCAACTCCAAATTCTTTTCTCCATCTTCATCTCTTCTTCTTCATATTTATCCGTTACACCATAAATGATAATATGTGGATCCCTCTTCTTCGGCTTGGTAATCTTATAGTCCTTATTCAATTGATCAATAACTCTAAATTCCTCTATTAGTTTATCAACTTCATCCTCTTTCTCCACACCTATTAGAAATCTTTCGTTTCTTATTTTCTTGCATGTATTAATTCCAATTTTCAACTTACTAGAATCAACCATGTTCTGCACCTCCTTCTCTGTAGTCTCTCCATCCTGTTTCTTCTTCGGTTGTTTCATAACCAATTGAGTAATCCCATAACTTCGCTTTATAGATCTTGATCTCGTCCCTCTTTCAGCTTCATAGGTTTTCTTTACAGCTTCTGCATACGACGACGTCTCCTTTGTCTTTTCCAATACTAATACTTGACCACACAGGGAATTTATCAATTCCTTCTGCTTCTCCACGAATTCTTTGATCTCGGTAGTCCATGAATTTATTGTTTTCTGGTCCGGCTTAGAGGCATTACCTAAATGCACTAGGTTTGTTAAACTAGCCAATTCCATCGTAGCTATTTTACCGTGCTCTTCGTATGTCTTTAAAATGCCCTTAGAGCCAAAATGCCATTAAAATGCCATTCTGTGTGCATCACTATTCTGCCCTCCTCCAACGTTAGCGACTGAGCCATAGCTCAGCCCCCAGGGAGCACCATTAGGAGGTGTCGGCAAGAAATTCAGAATAATATAAACTAGTTTTAACGCAAAGACACGATAAGCTCTAAGCTATAGTCGTGAGCAGTCTAAGCAAACGAACTTTAAATCTTATGTATCATGGGGAGGGGCCCATAGCATCAAAGGGGATAAAAAAGGTAATATTAGAGACATTAATTCATGACATTTATTCTGTGAATATGCTTCTTTGAAAAAAGTATTATTACATCTCACATTTAATTCCGAACAGTTAGCATTCTTTATCCATAAGGTAAATATGCTTTCAAACCAAAACTTCACACAAAAACTTTTAAAAAAATCATAAATAAATTAAATAAACTCCTAAACTTGGCTAGTTAGTATAAAAACAAGATAGTAATATTTTGAGGCTCGTGGGCTAAGCACTGATCTGCATATCCTAGAAGTTACGAACGGCTAAAAACACTCTTGCAAGTGAGTTAAGAAAAAGACTCTGGTGCTGTCACGAGGACATCCTCCTCTCCAGCGTTTTATCTTGCGTTGTGTTTGCACAAGAAGAGATACCAGCGCTGCAGTACAAACATGAGTCCGGGAGAAAAAATAATACGACGTGGAATTCGTTTTCAAGTCTTTATTAGCACATACACGTATAGCGAACTGACTTCTCACGCCGGTCGCAAAAGGTAAACATCTCCAACAACAACTCACCACTGAACTCCTTTCTTTCGGCTCTGTCAGTCCTTCTCAAATAGGGGTTGCCGGATAAAGTGTGCCTTCCAAAACCCGCCAACAAAACAAAGCCTGTCAAGAAAAGGCGGGACAACACCCATACCCCAAACGACTGGGACATAATGAAGGGAAGTGCTGGCCTAGCCAAGATAGGTAGGCAGTCCCTCAAAACCTCCACCCACCAGTGGGCGATTGTTCAGAAAATTAATGATCCCCGGGACCCCAAGACGGCAACAGATGTTCCAGACCGGTGACGAAGGGGGGAAGGGAAGAGGGACTAGAAAGGCATACACACCTCTTACTATAGTAGACAAAAGTCGTCAGAACAGTACGACTTAATTCCATTCGCTAGCGAAAATCAATTTGAATATGCCACAGGTTCAATGTTATGCACAAGATTGAAAAAAAGTCTGGTTTACATTAATAACTGAAGAAGAAAATATGTGCTGGAGATGGATGATATTTAACAAACATTTGATTTCATCGGCTACAAAAAATCATTATTCAATCTCAAATTTTCTCCCAATTAGCTGTCAAGAAAATCTAACGTTGAGTGAAATAGTAGACTTTAACAGGCATTTGTTCCCTCGCAGAGGAATATTGTCAATTGCTTGAATCAGGCAATTTTTTCGTGACGAAAAAATCTACTTGTTACATAATTTTATACCCTTTGTAAACTTTTCAACCCTCAAATGAGGTAACTTTAAATGTGTTTGCACTTCATTAAGCATCCTTTACCCTTCGTAGCTTAGCATTTACATCGTTTAATAACGGTAATTTATCGCAGAAGCAAAAAGTATGGCTCTAGTTGGACGTCATTATATTTCATCAGCTTAAACATAATGTGGGGTAATATGAAAATATAAATGAATGACATGTTTCTAAGATAATTTTCAAAAGTTTTTATCTAACTATAAGTTAAAAATGCCGAATTTTACATACAGAATCATTTTTAAGAGAAAACTTTTCTTTTTTTTTTTTGCTGCAGATAATAACAGATAATTGGTATACTAAGCCTCACAATTTGAAGTACTGTATCATTATATGTGGCATGAATCGAAAATGCGAGTTTATTTAGCGTAAAAATCAGATTCATAAATGGATAAAGGATAAAGAATGTGCTATTGAAAAATTTATAACAGTATATATTCTAACTACTAATAAGCATCTATACTAAGAGTGAATACTAGTACTTAAAATCATAAACCAGTGAAAAAACATCATTGAAACTTATCAATAGAAATTTTTTGAAAATACTTTCGATAAACACTGAATGATACTGAATATTTGCATATTTTGTATAAACTGATATATTTTTTATACATCTTGCATGCATACGAAAAAAAATCAGTGTTATATTCTGTCCGTTTTTTTTTTTTTTTTTTTACATATATAAGGATATAGTTCAATAAGTTATTTTATTAAGAATTTACATGATCCTTGCTTACCAGTCCCTTTTTTCAGGAATAAATAAACAAGAATTAGTTACGTAAATATTATCTAGTACTTTGAAAATATAAACGTGTTATGGTGTGTTTAAAATATAAAGAATAAACTAGCTAAATAAATAAGACAAAAAGATTTTAAGTTTTATGGCGTTAGTTAAAGAAGTTATTGACAAGAAAACATTTTTTTTATTTTAAAGACATATACACTAGTTATCAAATATTAAGGGAAACTCAGAAAAAGAGGAATAACACGTTCAAAACTAGGCCAATCTGTTTAAAATTTGAATATGTTGTTAAGTAAAAGGTGCTGAACGATACTATAATATATATATATATATATATATATATATATATATATATATATATATATATATATATATATATATATATATATATATATATATATATATATATATATATATATATATATATATATATATATATATATATATGACACGGAGCTTGTTTTGCTCCCTTGTTTAAATATTAATTTAGCAGTCGTAATCTTCGTTAATTAATTGGACAAGTGGCAGGGAATGGATTCACGAGACAGTCAATAATCTTTAATCCTTATTTATTGTGTTTCTTGAAATAACCACGCTCCAGGGTAATCTATTTCACGTAGTCAATTTGTCAATTCTTCAGCACGCCGTCGCGAGAGACTGCCAGAAACGAAATTCGCACTCAATCTACCGCCAAAATTCTCATTTCTCAGCGCTCCTGCTGCACGGCGCATGTGCAGACCTCATCCCCGGGCATCTGGAACCTCATCATTGCTGATCGTACATTTTAACTTCGCGCCCAAAACCTTTACTCGTCTAAAAATAAATCCTCTCGCTAGAATTATTCGCTTTCCGCTCGAAGTGTCGCTTTTAAAAGATGATTTTCCCCCACAGCAAAATACGCACGCTTTGTAAATGGATTGAAGATTCTTAATATTTTAAACCCCCATCCCCCGTACTTCTCAACAATATTTTGACAGCTCAGTTATGTTTTGACACACACACACACACATATATATATATATATATATATATATATATATATATGTGTGTGTGTGTGTGTCCATCTTTCAAATTTAAGAAAAAATCACTAATATTTTAAACATATTTTTGACGCATATCCTTGAGTGCTATTTGTAACATTCAAAATCACAATATAAATAAATTATAAGAAAAAGTATTACCTGAAATATTAGTGAAATTGTAATAGAAAATTTTTATCTGGAATAAATTATAGTATGTGATCTGTAAAAGAATATATTTTACAGGATAAATGATAAATTGAATATCCTACTTTAACTTTCTGTTGTACAAAAAAATATTCTAGAAAGAGAAATGCTGAAGCATACTAACGTTAGTTTTAACCCTGTATTTCTATATGTCTCGAAAAAAAATACTAAGCTTCTTTTCACCATTCTATATAGTGTTTCCTAACGTATGCATCAAGCTGACGGTTCCCACTTTAAAAAATCTCACGATTTAGATATCTGTACATAAAAATAGTAAAACGCAATTTCGATACGTTTCCGCAGACAAAAATGCATTTGGAAAACTTTCTGCCTCGAACATATCCCCAGCATGAAATGTCACATTTTATTTTTTTTTCGCCAATATGCCTGGAAAACTCTACTGCGAAAAAATATTTAGGAATTTTCTGTTTATATTGGCTTTTAAAATATTATGATTTCATACCCTAGATTTCCGCTTGCAAACTGTTATACTCATGGTAAAATAGTCTATAATTTTAAATTATTTTTTTCTATTTTTTAGTTCTCAGAGGACGCAACTATGAGAAAAAATGCCAGTTGGAATAGAACTTTCCCCAAGTATTCGGTTAAATATCATTTTTACATGCAGTACTATGGGATAGTATAAGGAGAAAAATTTATTTGGTATACACATACACAAAACTCATTCTCTCTCTTTATATATATATATATATATATATATATATATATATATATATATATATATATATATATATATATATATATATGCAGTGGAATCTCGATCTATCGTCTTTCAAGGAACCGATTGAAATGAACGATAAATGCGGGAAAACGATAGATGCGGAAACATAACAAAGCAATATCATCGATGGGACTGGATAAGATGAACGACACATACTGAAAAACGATGGATCCGAAAACGATCGATCAAGATTCCACTGTATATATATATATATATATATATATATATATATATATATATATATATATATATATATATGTGTGTGTGTGTGTGTGTGTGTGTGTGTGTGTGTGTGTGTGTGTGAGTGTCTGTTTGCGTGTGTGTTTAACATGGTGCCCGGTCCCGTGGATGATAACCGGAATCGGCATGTCACAGCGGGGAAGTTGGTAGTCGTAACCAAATAGCAGATCCGTACTTTAGTTCGGCAAACACAAATTGTATTGCCTCCACTGTTACATATTTTTGGATCAGTGGCAAATCCAAAAATTTGCCCCATGTACATTGAAGGACGTCTATTTATAATCTAATAGAGGCGTAGTCACGTGACACTTGAACTGTTGCATTAATTGGCTGAAGCCTTGAAATCTGGGCCCGTGCAACTAGAAAAACCACAGGGGTTGTATATAAGTTTACAGGGGTTGTATATAAGTTTATAGGGGTTATATAAAAGATGCCTGAAAGTCAATTTCTTTGTGCTCGGAATCGAAATGCGTAATTAATTCACGCCCAAGGAAATTTAAAAGAAAGAATTTTGAAAGGGTTTTGGGGTTTTATATCTTATATATATGTATATATATATATATATATATATATATATATATATATATATATATATATATATATATATATGTATATAAATAAATATATATACACACAAATATATATATATATATATAAATATATATACACACATCACAGTAATCTATATATATAACACTCAATGCGATTCTAAACATAGGCCACTTTTTTAAAATATCTCCATAAATTGATTACCACTATATTTGCTGTATTTTCCCAGAAAAAAGTATTTTTCATCATTTTATTACGATAAAATAATAGAACTGAGAATATCATAAGTCTTTAAGTTGTATTATATTGATCATAAAATATACCACAGGCTACAGTAATTACAGATTCTCTTTGCTTTTTGCAAAGACTTTGAGTTTCTTTTATAACTCCTTATATTAACAAACTTTGATGCTTTGTGGCGGCTTACCGTTTCTTAGTTTCAGAAGGTTCTAAACTTTCTTTTTACGACTACTATAAAAAGAATGATTGGAAATCTTTCGAGGTTGTCCCACCGTTAAATAATAAAGGATTCTACAAAGAAGTATTCTATTTATCTTTTAGAAACAGCTATTAATGCTTTTTAGAAAATGATGACTGACGGGAGAAATTAATTTCATGCGCCAATGTCACAGCTTTATATCCCATGACATATTTTGGATCATTAAATTTTTTGTGAGTATTTTATATTCCTCTAATATTATATCGTTACTGATTTTTTTCAAGTAAATGTTATTCATATTTAAACAAATTACTGATATAGATTAAAAAGAAGTATACGGTTTATTTATTATATCTAACTGCTGTTCTTACCTTTTAAATATTCATTTCGATGGATATTATAGTGATGTGTTTTTACCTTGATAGGATTTTCTTTTAAACGGTTACTATTAATTTACTGTTTTGTAAGGACACGCACTGAAATTAATTCGATTTTCCCCACAAATATTATGATTTAACTGAATTTGTACACTTACTTTTATTAACTGTTTTATAAAGACAAGGTTAGCTAATAATCAGATTTTTTACACAACCATAATTATTTAATTTTATTGAACAATTACTTTTTATTAAAGGTTTTACAAAGACACTGTTGGTAATTAATCAGACTTTATCAACAACAATAATTATTGAATTTGCATTTAAACAGTCATTTTTAATGAACGGTTTTGCGAAGACAAGCTTAGTTATTAACCAGATTTTATCCACAACCATAATTATTGAATTTGCATTTAAACATTTACTGTTGATTAACGGTTTTACGTAGTTGGCAATTAATCTGATGTTATCCACAGGTTAATGATTGAACTGGATTTGAACAGTTACTTTTAATTTGTGGTTTTACAGAGACAAGTTTGGCAATTAATCAGATTTTATCGGCAACCATAATTATTGAATTTTCATTTAACAGTTATTTTTAATGAAAGGTTTTGCAAAGACAAGATTTGCAATTAACCATATTTTATTCACAACCATAATTAATAAATCTGAATTTAAACAGTTACTGTTGATTAACGGTTTTACATAGTTGGCAATTAATCAGATGGTATCCACAGGTTAATAATTGAATTCATTTGAACAGTTACTTTTAATAAACTGCTTTATAACGACAAGGTTTGACATTCAACAGATTTTAAACTCAAGCATCATGATTTAACTTCAATTCTACAATTAATTTTAATTAACTATTTTATGACAACAAGGTTGTAAATTAATCAGATTTTATCCCTGGGAATCGTTTATAAATTAAAAAAACTGAATATAAATTACTTTGAAATTATTCCTCGTTTAATTGCATAACTTCTTGTATTTTTGCAGTGGTTGAAAATTATTTCTCTAATTGCATATTACTTCCTCATAATAAAATAGCATTTTCATGACGTTTCATATGAGCAACTTTAATAACATGTCGAATTTCTTGTAATAAAATTCGTTAAAATGTAATAATTGGACCTCTGATTTTAGATAAATTCTAGCTGAGTAAGTAAAACTGAATACCTCATCTCTAAAAATTCGTCTAGACACTCTTGCATTTACGGAAAATTGAAAATATCCATTTTTCATGGGCAATGGCGTTTCCTGAGTTAGAAAGGCTCTCCTCTCAAAAACGTCAATAAAGCACTTTAAATTCTTCACATCAGTAAAGGATGGAAGGCGTCCACTAGTATGGATAGTACAGCAAACCCCTAAGAATTTATATTTTGTGCCACCGTCACTAGAATTTATGCTCTGTAGAAGGACCATTTGGCTTAAATATCTCCAATATATATATATATATATATATATATATATATATATAAGACTTCTGCTATTATCATCTTAATACCCATACTTTGCAGTCGTTGGTAATCATGACACGAATTAGCAGACAATTAAGTTTTAATCAATACCGTTTATTATTCCATATTAATATCATTTCAGTTCCAGTCAGTTCATTTTAATATTTCCATTAAAAACCCCTCCCCCGCTAAATCACATGTTTACGGTTCGAGCTTATTCCATTGTTCTGCCTCACTATTAGAATCGCGTAGTATATTTTCACACTTCCAAAGCACGTGAGCATTGCGTGGGAGTTAAGTGCGTGATGGTTGCGTCATCGGGTTATTCACACCCTCGTGCTTCCCAATGTATGCGGAACACCCGAGCGCGTATGGCAGGTGATTAATTATTGATGACCTCGATCTTGTGAACTTTACGCCGCAAAAAACAGCATACTTCCTGAATTGGAAAAAAAAGCTAGAATTCCGATTAGTAATTTATCGTTTAACGTTGATTTCCCTAATTTTAACCCAAATATATCTAGTTAATTATATTTTACGTTCCTAGGATTGCAATTTCCACCTCTCCCTCTGAAGGCGGACACATATAGAGTGGCCAGTTCACATATGGCAAGTCCCCAGAAGAGAAGCACAACTAAAATTAAAATTTAAAACCTAAATAATTACTAGCTGAAAAAATAACCCTTTCCTAAAGTTAATCCTTACGTTCACTTAGCTGGATCGAATTGAAGTGTGGTTAGAGGATACATAAGTCTCCAGTCGATACATAACTTGACATCAAAGATACGTTAATCATTATATTAAAATTATACAATATAAATTCTCAAAATATGAAAAATTATGAAAAATAACTAAAAGAACACTAAATAAAAATTTTCTCAAAGTATTATTAAAGAAAAACACAATAATATATCAGTCATAAGTAAATATAATCAGAAAAATATCAAAAATCAATTATAAGAATGAAATGCAGTATAGGTTACATCTGAAAATTTATTTTCAATGTTTGATCAAATTTTTCATCTGAGTTTATAGTAGAAGTCCCTGATAATAAACAGCAAAGGCCAAATCTGTGCAAGAAATAGTATCACCACAAAGCAAAAAAAAAAATAAAAATTACTATTTACCTGAGCACGAAACCAAAAAGAAGTACAATTTCAGTAAAATATAACCGTTCTGAATATTAATATTTTCTTCAATTATCATCATCACCTAAACAATTTCATAAAAAAAAACTGAAAATGTTAAATATTAATCAATAGAACTAAGAATACACGATTAATGAGTTTAGTAAATTATGAGAAAAGAAATAAAAGTAAATTGGACCTTAAAAAGTATGGAATCAAATTATCAAGACATCCTTATTTTAAACTTTCAAATTTGCCGGCTATAAAATTCAAAACAATTTATCTTCTTTTTATTTATTATTCATGTACTTTTCATAATCCTTCAGTGGCCAACTAAATAACTCTAACCCATATGTGAATTGAGCTTGTAAAAATGCTTATGCTTGTTCAAAACTTTTAAATCCTTCTCTTAATTGATAAAATATGTTAAATAATTCATACTTTATTTAATAATACTAACACAGATCTAGCATTACCAAAATTGAAATCAAATATCAAAATCTCTCATACTTATACCAATCAAAAATATCCTACAAATTCCATACCTTATTTTTTTTTAAATAACAGAATATCAGTGAAATTTTATTCATTACACTTAAACAAACTCAAATTATTTTTGTCAAAAATGTAAATGAAGCTAAAACACTTCATAATATCAAAATATAAAAACACAAGAATCATTAAGAAAAAGGCTGTCATCAGCTCTGACGACCAGAATTTGTAGCAAAACTCAAAAAATATTCTTAATTTCAAATAAGTTTTGACGATATGTTTACACTACTCTTAAATTTTGAACGATTTACGAAATCAAAATTTTTACAACTATTCATAGTTTAATACTCTATCCCCCCCCCCCCCCTCAAAACAACAAAAAACTGGATTAACAAATTTTTATTTCGTAGAACAAACAATATCAAAGTTCCCCTCAATTTTGATTCAGTTTCTTAATTTTATAGCAGTCATCATTGCTGGAACATTTTTAATAATTATTATCAAACAATTGTATTATTATTATTAAAAATTGTAATAAAAAAATTATTAGATTAACAAACTTTTAGACTTTGAATCGGACTCTGTCCCACATCATATATTCTAACTTTTTTTTATTACGAATATTCCACCCACAGTATTAGAAAATTTTGACAGTGAAGAAGATTTGGAACGCTTTAAAGATGGTTACAAGGGAAGAGAAATTACAAAAGAAGTAGGACAAAATCAAGTCTCTAACTTAGAACAAGACATATGTCCTGTTTGTTCACACAATTTGAATGAAGCATCTTTTGTATCGTGCTCGTTACTTTCTATGAAAACTCACATAAGTTGTTGCCAATGCGTTGCCTCAACCTCTGAGGAGATTAATTTCGTTTATCACTGTGACATTTGCAGCAGAAAAGAAAGAAATAGTAACGGAGCGTTAAAAAGCCGGAAGAAAGCAGCGGAAAAAAATGATTGAAACTAGGGGAAAGAAACGGAAATCGGTTGCAGTCATAGGCCTAGCGTTGGGGGAAACCAACTTAACTTGAAATAAATTAAAATCGTTGGGCCCCCCCCCCCCAACTTAACTTTAAATAAATTAAAACGTTAATAGATGTTCAGTTAAAATCGGAAAATTGTTGAAAACTTTTAAGAAAGTTAGTTTTTTTCCAGCTTTTTCAAAATGTGAGACTGAAGATTCCGATTATGTCTGAACATAACTTAGCCTTAACATAGTTTTAACAATATGATCCATAACAAAAATTCGATGCTATATTTATTTTTTCAGTTTATTTATATTATATATATTTTTTCATTGTATAACTTTTGCATACTACTCAGACATCAATTCTATTGTTATTCAACTTTAAAAAATCGTAATATTTCATATTTTAAGGACCGTCCAGCAATCAATGTGCTTAGGAGGGCTCTAACTGAATTCCATTCTAGCCGCCCCCCCCCAAAAAAAAAAATAAAAGAAGCACGCTACGAATATGGTTGCAGTTGGAGCATTTATTATGTAAATTTTCACGAAAGTAGACCGCGGCCCTTTAGACTGTCCAAATTTAATTGGTACAGTTCTTAAGATTAAAAAAAAATGTTTATTAGATAGGAACAAAAAGTAGGATTATTAAAACTTGGTTTGTTAACTGGGGATTCTACATTTCTGGCGCATAAATCCTTGAAGAAAAATATATAACTGTTTGTGAATCTGTACCGGATGAATAGATATTTGGAGGTCAGGGGTATAGCAGCTTCAAGTGTTCAATGTAAAAAATTCTGTGTCAAACAAAAATGTGCGTGTGTAAGAATTCAAATTAACAGTGCTCATCGAAGTCTTATAATAGTTCACCATGTGGAAATAAAATTAAAATGTACGATGTGGCAGAAAGTGAGATTCAAAGTATAACAGTTTGATTTTTTTAATTATTTGTTTACAACAATTACTTAAAAATAATAATAATTTTTTTTAATAATCATAATTAAAATGTTTCAAACAGTGATGATTGCTGTGCAGTTTTTAATTTTCATCTTTTTAACCTAATTACATAAGTAACAGTCTCTTTATCTGGGTTTTTTCATAAGCTTTTATTAATTTGGGATTATTTGAATAAGTCTGCATGAAACCAGACTGTTTGAGCAAACTGTTCCGAGGTTCATTACAATAAGCCTAAAAATATCAGGTTCATCATAAAATGTCTATAATTTTCCATTCAGCCTGGCGCATTGCAAAATGAAGGCGCTCTTTGCAATAAGCCGGATTTGCCAATTCGCCTAAGACATGTATATCGCCTCCCCCATAGTATGGTGGTTAACATGATGAACCTCCATTCAGTGTGTTTTCAAATCCCGAGTAAGTACATGTATGTATATATATATATATATATATATATATATATATATATATATATATATATATATATATATATATATATATATATATATATATATATATATATATATATATATATATATATATATATATATATATATTTATGTCTGTGTGTGATTTCTGAGCTAGGACGTTTTCCTCTTAAAAGCGTCAATAAAATCTTTATCCCGTCGTTCGTCGCACCAATTTGAGTAACGCCAGTGGTCGCGCATGAGAGTTTTTCTCTGCCCTTTTCTGCTGTTTTAAGTTGTCTAATCAATAATAACACTTCAAAATTGTTTCTTTTCAAGGAATTACATTAATATTTAGCAATCACGAACAAGGAAATTACAATTAAAATAATTCTTTTACAGCTATTATTCAGGAAAATTAGTAGCGAAAGTGAAATAAAAAAATCATATCTAATTTATGAATCAAATTTATAAAAAGCATATTATTTATACTTTATTATAACGTCAACTGCAAGTCTTATAAATCAGACGACATGGACCTGTTAAATAAAATATTATACTAGAAGTCTTTATTAACACAGCATTCGGGACACACGTAAGTTGAATGTCCGGTACAAATAGGTCACGCACAGGTAACACAACCCTTTTTTGATTTCCTATTTTTTCTTCGGGGGCAGAATGCACAAAATCCGGCGGTTTCAACTTTTCATTTGATTTCTGAGGGACCTTCAACTCCTGTTATTTGGCTAATAGCACTTCGCAATGCGGGTGACAAGTTTGGAACTGAATAACGGGTCACCAGGTGAGGTTTCATGAATTCCAATGCTAATTCCTTCAAGAAGGCTCGTCTAGCCATCCTATTGTTTGTATTTGCAGTATATATAATTTGGCTGTTGATACCACCAATGTTCATGATCGAAAATAATAATGTCAATGGCCATCTGCAACTTATTCTCGAAACAGAGTACTCACCTTTGAGTTCATCGACTACGTCGACACCACCCTTGGTGAGATTATAAAAAGTAATAATATCTGGTTTAGAGAGGACGCCAGAATCTTTATCTATTCTGTTATCACTGTGCAAAGAGGAATAAAGAATAACATTCTTGCCTTTCTTTGGAATATAAGACACTAAAGTGCCAGTTGTTGAAAACACAAACATACTGTTGCGTTCGTCCCTGTATTTTGTAGTCACAAATATAGGTGGTACTTCTTTTTTATTTTTTCTTAGTGTACCAACAATGGTTGTTCTTTTCTGAAGGAGTTCTTCAGCTAACGGGAGAGATGTAAAATAATTGTCCATTGTAACATTTCTTCCAGTGTTCAGTATTGGGGAAACAATACGCTTTTCGACGCTACTTGCACTATTATCAACTTTATATGGGTCCCCAGGCTGCTTGCCTGCATATATATCTAAGTTACTGCAGTAGAATATGCGAGTATCGACAAGAGCGTAGATTTTTATTCCGTATATGGAAGGCTTATTTTGAATGTACTGTCGGAATTTGCAACGGCCTCTAAAACCTTCTAGCATTTCGTCCACTGTCGCATATTCACCAACTTGATAGTTTTTCTTTACATCAGCTTACAAATTCCTCAAAAATCTTCCTTATTCAAGCTAAATTATCGGTAAGCTTTCTAACTTCTCGATCTTCAATGTTATGAAATCTTAAGGCACGTAATAGTAAGTAAAATATCCTGATAGACATTGTTGCCCTAAAACACTCTGGAGCAGTACCGTCATTCTTGAACATTTCTTCTACGTTGGTATGATGCTTTTTCTTTAATCCGGCGAGATAAAGCAATACCAGTAAGGCGCTTAGTTCTACAAAGTTGGTGTCACTGCAATCCCTTTCACGGCTGTATTTTGTTCGTATTTTAGCAAGACAAATGTTGGTGCAGTTCACAATTTATTTCATTATATCATCCGTAATAAATAATTTCCAACAATCTAATACGGATGCTGCACTTTTAGCAGCTTGTTTTACTCCGGGAAGGTGAATCACAATATTATGCTTTTTTTTGCGCACGTTATCGCGAGTTGTTTGCTTATCTTTACCCCATATTGCTTGCTTATCTTTTCCCCATATTGTTTGCTTATCTTTTCCCACGTAAACTCATATTGCAGTATCAGAACTATCCGTAGCCTCCTCCTCATCTGATCCATCAATACAAGACTGTTCTGTGTCTGCATTATGGTCACTTCTTTCAGTTTCAGCATTTTCACTTGCGCTAGATTCGGAATCTTCTTCTCCTTCAACTTCAGTTCATATTACCTTTTCGGATAGATCACTCTCTTGCTGAAGCCAGGATTATTTTTTTTTTTTTTTTGATAACGACCCTCCACATTTCTCTAGTGCTAACTGTGCCATTCGCCGACCGTAACTAAATGGTCCAACTTTTTGCATCATAAAAAATATATATTTTCTCAAAAGTAAAGAACAACACTGATCAAAATGCGCTAGTAACAAACAAATTTGCAAATAAAATTAGGCGATAAACGTACTCACATCATCGCGTTATCTATAAAAATAACACAAACAGTGGTGGTCTCTTCGGGAGAAACTCTCTCACGGAATGCAAACGCCAGTGGTCGCTCGAGAGAAATGCTCATACAAAGGACACCTAAGCAAAGAGCAGGCTGTTTGAAGGTCAAACACGCCTTGATTCTTATCGGAACTGATAACAGATTGTTGAGGAGATTCTAAAAGTCACCTAGACAGGGGGTGGTGTCCTCAGGATCACTTTGAAATAAGGGGCGCAATTTATATGACAAGCGTGAGAGAAACGCTCATAGCGCGACCAATGACGGGTTAAATTCTGCATGCCGGTAAAAGATGCCAGGCGTCCAGTACTATGGATAGGAAAACAAACTCCCCCCCCCCCCCCCCCCTAAAAAAAACGAAAAAGAACTTTAGAGATTTCACCATCATGCTATTTTATACACCGTAGCCTGACCATATTTCTAGATGACCTACAAAATTTCGGTTAATGGTGACTAGAAGCCAATTTCTATAACTCTGATAGGGAAAATGACATGTTCCTAATTCTTTTCGGTTAATATTAAATAAATTTTCCAGTTTTATTTTTATTCAGCTACTAAAAATTACTGTTCTCAGATGTAAAAGTCGACTGGTTAGGGATTATAACAGTTCCAAATATTATTACTAGTTTATTAAGAATTTTCTTTTTGTATTTTTATGAATTTGTGCATATAAATATAATTTGAAAACAAGGAACACTCCAGTATCTTTATTTATAACCGAAAGAGTTCGATATGTTCTTTATTTTCTCAACCTCACATTTGTGTATTTTATTTTAAATACATTTAGATGCTTGAACATTACATTTTCTAAAATATTAACTAATGTTTTGCTAAGTAGGGATATTGATTTAAATTTTGATAAACTATTTTGCATATTTTCTGGACATAAATGTACTCGTAAGTATTTTAATAACATTTTATTGATTTAATGATTATTAAAAGATGTGTATTATTAATCAGTGCTTTATAGTTCCTAAAAAATATAAAGTAATAATTATTTTGTTACAATAACATTCAATTTTGGACAGTTTTAAAATATCAATATTCTACGGAATTTTTTCTGTAAAACCCTATATGAAATTCAGTAAATTTTAAATTTAAATTTTAACATAAAGTTTTATTATGTAGATTTATGATTATTGTTTAAATTGAGTAAACAATGTTTTTTCTCACCGATCAATTCCTAATACACTAGTTTATTTTGTTCCTTACCTTTCTATTTTGAGGAATTCATCGGTATAAATAAAGTATTAGTATTGTGAACTATTAGATGTCAAACAACATTACTCAAACATTTTATAGTTTCTGCAGATCTCATCGTACGTACTGATATCGGCACCAATTGCGGTTTTATCGGAAATGTATCAGAGAAACAAATGAATGCATAAAATGTATCAGTGCTTTCTCACAAATCACTCACCTACTAAATCACTCACCTACTAAGTTAGATCACTCACCTACTAAATCTAGGTCAAACTATAAAAAACCTTTTAATGATCATCGTATGACAGAATATGTGATGCCTATATAGAACCTGTAATTTGTAACAAGCTGAGTTGAGAGCGTATTGCATGCATCGTTGAGCAAATGTATATAATTATTGATATTTTTCCAGTTTCAAAAATCTTTGCATGGTAATCTTGTTTGTTAAAATTATGCATATATATATATATATATATATAATATGGAATGCTGGATTCGGGCAAAAAAAAAAATAATTGTATCACATACTGTCAATTTTTTACTTACTATGAGAACGTCTGTGAAGTTGGCCCCCCGACATTGAGATATCCAAATTTTGAAAACGGCATTCGTTTGAGCGTCGTTTGAGCCTGTTTGAGCGCCAAAAATTTTCGTTTGAGCGACATTTTTAAAAGAGTTATGAGCATTTCATTTTTTGGCGGGAAAAACACCTAGCCCCCCGCCCGACATTGAGATATTTAAATTTTGAAAACGGCATTCGTTTGAGCGTCGTTTGAGCGTGTTTGAGCGCCAAAAATTTTCGTTTTAGCGCCATTTTTAAAAGAGTTATAAGCATTTCATTTTTTGGCGGGAAAAACACCTAGCCCCCCCGACATTGAGATATTCAAATTTTGAAAACGGCATTCGTTTGAGCGTCGTTTGAGCGCCAAAAATTTTCGTTTTAGAGCCATTTTTAAAAGAGTTATGAGCATTTCATTTTTTGGCGGGAAAAACACCTCCCCCTCCCCTCCCCCCGACATTGAGATATTCAGGGAACGGGAAAAACAGAGAGGCAGGAAATTTCGTGTCGGGGAAATGGCGAAAAAAAGGGGGGGGGGAGGAAATTTGTGTCGGCGAAACGGAAGGGACACCTCCAAATATGGCGGGTCCCATGGATAAGACATTGAAAGAGGCGCCAAAATGAGGCAGAGTAAAAATACGAAATTATCAACAAATAACGATAAAATAAAATAGTAACTAATAATAGCAAATAGTTTCAACCTAGTTGATATAGTTTAGGCCTCAGACAACAGTGTTTAATGCATTTATGAAATTGTTCAATACATTCAAAAATCCATTGATTCGTTCTTAATATTTCTTATACTTTAAAAAAGATGAACTTGAAAGAAAGTTTTCGCATCTCTGTCTTGTATATATTTACTTACCTTTTTCTTTTTCCCTATATATATACCTAAAACTAAATACCCGTGCTTCACAACAGAATACATTACTACCACCAATCATGTAATCGGGTTCCATTAATTTAAATTAACTTCAGTAGTAAAGTCTTGTCATTTCTTTTGAAGAGTTAACCCTATAATTTAATGACGATCCAACATTAAATAAGGGTTTTTAGATTTATATTTATTTCTTAATTTTGGGGGCCTTATGGCCCTTCTGGATTTTTTAGCTTTCTTAGTACCTAGGGCCTTAGATGAGTCACTATGCAAAATTTCAGCTTCTTAGGTCTTATGGTTCCAGAGATACAGTGATCAGTCAGTCCGTGTTTAATTTTGAGGGTCCCTTTTCACATATTAAAAGTGTAGATTTTTTAAAAAATATTTCTTAAATGTTATTGTTCGAGAGAGCGGAAGTGCATACACTATACAAATTTTCAACTTCCTAGACTCATGATTCGAGAGATACGGTGATCAGTGAGTGATTGGTATTTGGATTTTATATACAGGGTGTCCGGGCTAAAGTATTTTTTATATAGAGAATGAAAAACGCTACCCAAGGACTTTTTAAATCTTCAAATTCCAATAAATACATCAAGAAAAATATAAGAGCAGTAAAATTACGGCAAGAATTATGTCAGCTGTAAATTACTTTCAACTACGTAATGCAATTGCTTGATGCACTTTCATAATTTGAACTTTTACAACTTTCTAACACTGTAACACAGTTATTGTATATATGGTAAAAGCAAAGATTATTTTAATGAGGAAAGATATGTCAAACTGTCTGCCAGACCATAAATGTAGTGCCAGTGACGTCTAGTTAACTCTACCTCTTCTAAACACTATATAAACGCCGGTAAGTTTATCGCAATATTCTGTTGAATACATTTCTTTTCTTATATCGGCTATTTTTATTTAGCAACTGATTGCACTCACATAGTTATCTTATACAATGTTTAACCAGAAATCTTATGGTATATTTTGGATTTTAAAATTATATTTTTTCCTTCGATACATATAAATATCGAACTATTAGATTTATGAATCTAAACTATACAAATATCAAAATATTAACTTTATTTACCTAAAATATATAAATATAAAAATATTACAATTTAAGATAGAAGATGATTAATGTAAAATAAATTAGCCACTTTTGAACAAAATTGACTGACTATCAGCAGTGCTGAAATGCATCAATTTACAAAATTCCTCATAACCAATTCTGAATATATATATATACATAAATAAATTGCTTAAAACACAAAAACAATAATCGTAACCATCTCTACGTTATAAACACATTATGAAAGTGCTATACGCACATAAATGATTAGAAAAATAAAACTGTGATTGCTGTGACACTCAAAATATGTATGTACAAAAATTAAGTATAAAACTTGATGCACACTTGAATACTACAATAAAATATGACTGCATTAAGTATCCCAATTTCAGAATTATAATATACAATAAATAAAATGTTTTGTTTCTTGTATAGAACGGAGCAAAAGATTAACATTATCATAGAATTATTAAGAGTTTGCATAAGTTGCATATCATCAATTATCGTAAAAAGTTAAATATGGAAATTACAGTGGCGTAGCGAGTATAATTGGCGCCCGGGGCACGATACCTTTTTGGCGCCCCTCATTGTCTTGGGGACCAAAGGGTCCAATGGTCTTAGTACCATTGGACAAGGTACCAAGGTACAGTGGACCAAGGTACCAAGGTACCACCAATGGTCAAGGTACCATTTGGCGCCCCTCTGCAAGTGGCGCCCGGGGCATGATAGACTCCCTTGCCCCCCTCTCGCTACGCCACTGGGTAATTAAAATATTCTACAGTAAGTCAGGTAATTAAAAACAAAAGGTTCCAATAGTTAGTTGATCGTTAAAACGTTTCCAATTTTAAGATTATGTTTATAGCAAATATAGCTCAAACACGCTCAAACGAATGCCGTTCTCAAAATTTGAATATCTCTTAGACCCTAGGTACTAAGAAAGCTAAACAATCTAGAAGGGTCATAAGGCCCCCAAAATTAAGAAACAAATATAAATCTAAAAACCCTTATTTAATGTTGGATCGTCATTAAATTATAGGGTTAACTCCTCAAAAGAAATGACAACACTTTACTACTGAAGTTAATTTAAATTAATGGAACCCGATTACATGATTGGTGGTAGTAATGTATTCAGTTGTGAAGCACGGGTATTTAGTTTTAGGTATATATATAAGGAAAAAATAAAAAGGTAAGTAAATATATACAGTACAGAGATACGAAAACTTTCTTTCAAGTTCATCTTTTTTAAAGTATAAGAAATATTAAGAACGAATCAATGGATTTTTGAATGTATTGAAAAATTTCATAAATGCATTAAACACTGTTGTCTGAGGCCTAAACTATATCAACTAGTTTGAAACTATTTGCTATTATTAGTTACTATTATATTTTATCGTTATTTGTTGATAATTTCGTATTTTTACTCTGCCTCATTTTGGCGCCTCTTTCAATGTCTTATCCATGGGACTATTTTTGGAGGTGTCCCTTCCTTTTTACCGACACCAAATTTCCTCCTCCCCCCTTATTTTTCGCCATTTCGCCATTTCGCAGACACGAAATTTCCTGCCTCTCTGTTTTTCCCGTTCTCTGAATATCTCAATGTCGGGGAGGAGGGGGGGCTAGGTGTTTTTCCCACCAAAAAATGAAATGCTCATAACTCTTTTAAATATGGCGCTCAAACACGCTCAAACGACGCTCAAACGAATGCCGTTTTCAAAATTTAAATATCTCAATGTCGGGGGGGGGGGGGGGCTAGGTGTTTTTCCCTCCAAAAAATGAAATGTTCATAACTCTTTTAAAAATGGCACTCAAACGAAAATTTTTGGCGCTCAAACACGCTCAAACGACGCTCAAACAAATGCCGTTTTCAAAATTTGGATATCTCAAGGTTGGGGGGCCAACTTCACAGACGTACTATGAGAGGGTTTTATAAATTCGTTTGTCTAAATAAAACACAGGTAAATTTCAATGTTTAAAAAAAATTAACCCTGTTTTCGTGAAATATATGGCATTAATGAATTAATACATAGATAAAGATGAAAATATTTGGTACTTTTAAAGTTAGATATCTTGTATGGAATTCACTTCACTTCCTTTTCTGCCTTTTTAGTACAAAGAAAAAGGATGCAGTCGAAAACCTGTGTTAAGCTCGATCATTTCCAATTAAGATTAGATCTCTCCGTGATTTCCCTATTTTGTTATTAACTAGTACTAACTGTCTTTTCATGGTGTAGACACCCTGAAAAGACATCCTAAAACGAACTTTCGCTATTTTTCTCTCGTAAGAGGGAAAAATGTCTGCAGGGAATCCGTGTCTGCCGCGATGATGTATGTGGGCTGATGAAACAATTTGACATACTCTTCAGTTTCGGTCGGACAATTTTTTATTAATATGAAGGAATAGTTTGAAAATTGTGCCTTGGTTCTTGAGAAAATCCTGTACAATGACCACAAGTGGTTAACATGTGGGGATTTCAAATCATTGCCAATAACATTAGGCCAACAATCAGGTTACACAAAATATCCCTGCATCCATTTCTTATTGGATAGCCGTGACAGGATCTCACTGGAATTAGACAGATCGGCAATTTCTTACGACATGAAATTAGGGTTAATAACGATATTCGTTAAATCGTTCTCTCGTGATGGCGAATGCTTCAAATAGTAGTACATATGCTCATTTCCCAGGTTTAACTGAATCCAAACTGAATCAACGAATCATCGTTGGTCCTGACTCCCGGAAACTTAAGTGTGATAATTACTCCTGTATTAGGACCGCGAATGAAACGGTAAACTTATATTGGCTATCTTATAAAGAGGTAACTGAATTTTCTTTTAGGCAACCACAAGTATTCAAACTAGAAGGACATCGGGGGATATAATATAAAATCATTCCAAGCTCATGGTGCAAACTGAGCTTATTCCCATATGGACTACTTTTCTGCGAATTTGGGAACCTTCAATGAGGAACAAGGGGAAAAAGTCCATCAGGATATTACATATATGGAATGGATATATCAAGGGCATAAGAATGCAAATATGATTACAAAATATTGCTGCGGGACAACGGAGGCCGCTCAGAAACGAAAACGCATCCTTAGAAGTTTTAAAGAGAAGAAAACGAGATTTTATAAGGCTAATGAAGAATAACTCAAACACATTTCATTCTATTAAATTGGTTCATATGTTTTTTTTCAATTCAAATTTCATGAAGTCAGTATTGAAATTTACATTAAATGTTTTACTTTTCATTTATTTGTCTACCGTAACCTAAATCGCTATGTTATTCAGTTCTTGTCTGCTTGAAATCTTTGCCTAATGGAGCAAAGTGAGTTAGTTACATTTTCGGTTTCAGTGCACCAAAAATACATCATTCACTTGAATCCTCCATGTGAATTTTTGAAAAAAAATTCTATCTTTTTGCTGACCTGTGAATTTATTCTTAATCACAAAAAAAAAATGTTTGTCAGCAGAAGTATGTATAATGTTAGATTTCGATAAACAGATACATGGAAATTGAATCAGACGTATGTCAGAAACTGTTAAACAAAAATGTCGAAGTAGATAAAATAGGAACTTACAATGTTTTCGATAATTAGATTGCTTTGTTTGTATTTCAAGAATATAAAACTTTTGTTTTCTTTTGTTTTTGAATTCGTTTGATAGTTTAGTTTATTTTAAATTATAGAAAAAAAATCTGCATCTTTTATTATCAGATGGTGCATTTCAATCTGATTCGATTAAATTTACATTCAATGTAAACAAAGTTGCTTAGGCTCTTGTCCATAATGATAAATCTATATTGATGATATTTGTATCTTACAGAATTTATCCCATACAGGTATAAAAACTCTATTATTTGGTTTTAGCTCTAGAAAATCAATGCATTAGCACTGCTATTTTTCAGTTACCGATTTTTAATCTGTTAGCACTTTTATGTTAGATATTTTTATGTTTTATTTATAACATCAATACGTCTAGACATACTCTCTACAACTGATGGACATTTAGACAGGAATCGCTGTCTTATTTTCTGAAATGAAATTGTAAAGTAGAAGAAATGATCCCCAAAATGATTATTTTGACTGAATCCGTTATCCTACTTGTTAATCTGGGAAATGGTGATTAGTTGGGAAAAACTGATTTCCAAATCTCCCTGAAACTGGATTTTTATGTGGAAATCCCCGCAACTACGCTGAACGCTAGAAATTTGAAACGTACTGCAATGCCTGAACGGGATCATTTTGATCTCTATTTCAAATTACGGTAATAATATTCAGCAATTGGATTTTAAGTAAGAATACTTATTTTTAAACATTTTTCAATGTAAATTGGACTAACTGAAAGGAAAATTATATTAAATAAATATAAATGCCAATATTAATATGTTTTTTACTTCAATCAAATAAGCACTTTTTTCCCCACACTTTAGCCGCAAACGAGCTCTGTACATTTCTGCCAAATTTTGGACGTTTTATTTCTTTGATAGTTACCAACACTACAATTTTAATGAGAATTAGTAACAGTTTGGTTTACATCTTGAACAATGTTACCCCTTTTTATCTCCTAAATATTTGGACCAAAATTCATCGCATAAAGCAGGTATGAATAATCTTCCACTAATTTTAATTCTCGCAACATTTTGGTAAAGATTCCAAGCATTTATATCAACTATATCCTCAATGTTGGACAATACGTGAACAGGCCATCTTCGTGAACATGATTTTGGGATGAACTTTTGAGCCATGTTATCTGAAACATCTACGAAATACTTTGTGTTATTGTATGACTCTGTTGTTTCAAGATTTGTGTTTTGTATTATAGGAAACAGTAACATTTTCATGAAGAGAACTAAGTAAAAGAACATTCTTCTTAATTTTACCTCGATTCACAGTCATCTAATATCTTGATCATTTTTGAAAAAAAAATGAAAGAAAGAGTGAAAATTTGGCATTTTTTATTTCCCGTGTAATTTACGTCCGTGATCGATTTATCGTACCGACAAGGGGAGTTTTGTTCTTTTTTAGGTCTGTTGACAGAGATAGTAACGTAAAAAATTTAGTAGTAGTTGTTTTTCTAATTTTGTTTTGTATGGTTCCACGAGCCGGAGAACTACATACTCTCTTAGGGATTGTTTAGTTGGACGCAGTTCTGTTTACCCTGAATGTGGAAAATCATTGAGAATATGTACTTAGTTCCTGCATTCGAGGCCAGCCAAAATTTAATTCCATATTTGTCTCACGAGGACGCTTTACTTCAATGGCAATATCTTATCAATGGAATGAGTTGATTTTGAAATTCGTGTAATTGCAATTGCGCTGCACAAGATCAGCAAGCCAGCTCTGGATATATTTCCAACTCTGAAAGAGCTGAATATCGTCAGAATGTTTGTTTATTGAACAATAGAATGATTCAACTACGCTGAAACTGTTAGCTTCAAAATACTCTTATATTTCATTCCGAAAGTTGTAACAGTATTCAAGGAAGACTAGTTAAACTAACTAGTCTTCATAGTTAGAAATGCTGAGGTTAAAATGCTGAGGAACTAGTATGAGGTATAGTCATTTATAACTGTACTAAGAAGTCTAGTTAAAATAAATAGTCTCCATAGTATAGTTATAAATAACTATACTTCATACTAGTTCCTCAGTATTTAGTCTATTTTAGACTAAATGCTGAGGAACTTACCTCAATTAGAATATTTCTTTTCCTGAACCCAATCTAATAACTTCTGAAATCATTAGTGGAAATTACATATAACTATTTATAACTAATTAGAACATTCGCGCCAAAGAATTATTTTCATTTTCCCATAATATTTTACAGGGGTAATTTTGATCCTCCCCGGCGTTCTAGGTAAATTGGGCTCCAGTTATTAAAGACCCAAAATAAAAGCAAAAATATATCATTATTTTAAATAAAGGAATATATTTAGGAAAAGTTGTAGAAAGCTAGGGTGCTAAAATTTATAAAACGAAAGTTATGTAAATCCAAAATTTGGAAAAAAGATTATTTTGACCTCATCCGGTGTTTTAGTGTTAAGATATTCCGTAAAGTATTTAAATGACTTGTATTATGTTGTATTCTTTTCATTTTCATTCTGTCTCTCGAAAAGATTAGTCCTATACATATTCATGACAGATGACAATTGTTTCACGTACACTGATCATGCTCATGCATCCGGTAGAATAGAAATTATAGAAAAAAATATTGAAACATAGAAGAATACCAGAATTCGTAGCTTAAGGTTTACGGAACAGCTTTAATTGTTTTTTTCTTGTGACCGGACTGCAGACACTGAAAAAAGCTTAACTTGATTCTGCTGAGAGATTATGATGAACTCGTGGCCGTCAATACAAACATAAAAACCATATTTCATGCAATCCTTTTAAATAATTTTTATGAAGTTTTCTCAACTCTGTAATCAAACTTGATATCAAAGATAAATGTCGAAAAGCTTTGACACTTTGATGCATGGATTAATCACCTTGGAAAGGATATTTCACACCTCTTTTTAACTTTAAAACATGATAGTACGCTTATTACATACATTACACATATTATAATATATTATTATTCTATAATCCTGTAATATTTAAAAGTGATTTTTTTTCCTTGAATTAAGTGACATCGAAATTTGTTTACCTATTTCATATAGGGGTAATTATTTTGTAGTAAGAAAACTATCAATTCTTTCTGTAGATAAAATATAGACATGAATTATAGATTCGATAAATATCGCTGAGTTTAATTTCGTTTATCAAATTTATTATCCTTTCTCTTTCTGAAGATAATATTAATAAATCTTCCAAGTTGCTAATTTTTCTTTTTTGCCGGTTGCTCCATTTTTAGTCTGCGGAGTTGAACATAAATTATACCCAAAATGAAATGATACTTTTATAAGTATTGATGACGCTGCAATTTATATCGGTTGCATTTTACACTGCTTGAGAGAAAAAGGTACAGGAGAAGCTTCATAGATCCCCTACCTGATAAATTTCTTTAAAGTGGTAGTGGGAATACAGGAGAAGAAAATAAAGTTGTTTATGTTACCAGACATTTAATTTTTAACAACTATAAATATGTTATTAATCTTATATATAAAGCAGAAACGGGAAATGGGTATTGTGTGTTGTGTGTGTGAGTCTCAAAAACTCAACCGTGAGCCCTACCTTGATGCATTTACACGGTTTAATGTGCTTTGCAAATCAGGATGAATGTGACTATTTTCATCCCGCTGTGACGTTCCATTCCAGAATTATGTTAGAACAAGTTTGCGCGGTATCAACGGATACTTTTGTTTAAAGCCATTGTAACATTTCATTGCTAGCATTTAAATTATGACATTTCCATAAAAATAAATAGGCATTAATAAATGATTTATTCATATATTGGCGCATGCAAGAATAAATTTGATATATTATTTTCATATACTTGCCAACGCCGAAATATTTTTTTTTAAACGAAAATATAAAGAGGGAAAGTCATATTCATTTTCAATGAATGTGCTCTCAGTCCATTTCATGCATTAAAACTATCCCAAGTTACCTGTTCAAATTCAAATATACTGAAGGACACGTTCATTTAGCTAGAAACATGCGTTTTACCTTGACGCGATGATTTATATAACTGAAACATAGCAGACGATTTAGTTTTGAGAAAGGATTACAATCATGAAATACGTGTATATTCTAATTAAGAAAGTCTGAAAGTAGCATTGAAAGTAGCAGACGATTTAGTTTTGAGAAAGAATTCCGAGCATGAAATATGCGTATATACTTTTTCTATAATAATTATCACATTTACTGTGTTTTGAGATTTGCTGCGTTTATGGATTCTTTTTCTATAATAATAAATCCATTCAAACGTTATTGACTAGTTACAAATTAATGCTTTAAAATGCACAAAAATAAGAGAGAAACTTTTAATCCTGATCATTAAAAAAAAATAATAACTGAAACTGAATACCGACCGAAACCGGGTAATAAATATAGTATTACAATAAATATAAGAGTTAGTTTGATTAAAAACCTAGAGACAAAGCAAGTTGATAAAGTATTTAAACGGGAAATATCTTCTTTAATGAGTATCCAATGGGCGTGTTCTTTTTGTGTTGTTCTTTTATATTATTCGTTTATTTAAATCCCGCGATGAGAAATGCATTTTAAACTACATCATTTAAGGCGGTGACGTCACTACCTATTTTAAATTATCATCTCCATTTATGTAAATGAAGATATAAGTCTTAGAGAGGGATATTTTATAACTGTGAAGGAAACCTAAATAAAACTAATAATTTAAAAAATACCTAAGTATAGTTAAAATAATAAAAAAATAATTATGAAAAATAGATAATAACTTTCAACTTCACAAAGAGTTTAATAAAATTGTGTGATTTGGTAAATGTTTTAAGAAAAGCCCTTCTCACAATGTTATAAACCAGTGATTTTTAACCGGGGGGCACGGACACCCCTGGGGGTGCAAGAGATCATTTCTAAGGGTGTGTGAGAATGTTCTAAATTTTTAATGAAAATTACCAATTGAGTTTAAACATGTGATGGATACTTTTCCATGGGAAATATAAGGGAATTTAATAGATGAATCCAACTTTGTTTGACCTAAATTCAATGGACGACAACGTTTTATTACAATACGATCTTATCGCAATACGAGCTAATGCACGTATTGAAATGGAATTTGCAAATGGACTTAAAACAGTTCTGGTGTACGCAGTTAGAACTTTATCGAGAATTGACAAAAGCAGCATTGCAGACACTTTTACCATTTGTCATCACCTATGTGAAATGAGTTTTTCATAACTTATGCACATCAAAACAAAAGCCAGAAATTTCTTAAATGCATCTAAGTACTTAGGCGTGGCTCTTTCACAAAATAAACCTCGTTTTTAAAAGGATAATTATGAACAAACGACAACAACACAACCATGAAAAATGTAGATATTGTTTTATAAGTACTAACTAGTTGGTAACCGTCAAAACATGACGGCTAGATAGTAAATAAATGTACTAATACACAAATTATAATTCAACACATCATTACCAAATGTTGAAAATCATAATGCGCAGAAACAAATTAATGTGTTTAAGCGGCCTCGTGCTTAGTGAGTATCTAAAGCCAGATTTTAAAATGTCACTGAGCATGCGCAGAAAGCAATTTTTTTTACTGTAAATCCTCACTAATTAAACGGCAGGAAATAAACAATTGCCATATGTTTAATCTTATATTTCACAAACATAATTATCATAAAAATAAAAATGGCAGAGATATAGAGAGACTCCTCGGAAAAAACGTGTTTATCATTAAAACATGTCACTGAGTTTGCTCAGAAACAGTCAGTTTCTAAAACCATATTTAAACATGCCACTGAGCATGCACAGAAAGCAATTTTTTATTGTAAATTATCGCTAATTAATAGAAATTGCAGTTAGTTACAAAAACCAAATTTGACAAATTTACAGATTACAATCTTTCGTTTCAGACCAAAATGAAGTAAATTGTTGCTATAGTTTTCTCTCACGGACTGCCCAAAAAGTCGTCTTAGCAATTTAAATATACATATATAGTATGTATTGTAAATGTATTAATTTTTTATGTAATAAATGTATTTTCCTGAATAAAAAATCGGAACATTTTTCAAGGGGGTGCGAGAGCTTGTTTTCAGATTAAAGGGGTTGTTGACAATTAAAAACGTCAAGAAACACTGTTATAAACAGTTTAATGCTTATGAATATAAAAGTGTTACTTCTGATCCCGTCTCAAAAGCAGAAAGGGAACCATACATCTTTTTACTTGATATAATAGAAAAATTTCACGAAAATATCACAACTTTCTTATGCATATTTACTTAAACGAACGTATCAGGATGCTAAATGTCTTGTTACGCGTCCATAATTATTATTCATTTCCTACTGATTATAAATACTTGGATATTCCAGTCGAAAGAAAGCTTCGTATGTATTAAAGCAATCTGTGCTTTTCGTTAGAAATTCATTTCTATATAACAACATTTATCTACAGATTAAGAAGCGGTTCTTTCTTTCTTCTGCCCTTAAAAGTAAGCAATTTATATTCGACGCATGTGATCATCAAAGCAGATGCCCAAGAAAATCTTTTATTTCGGAAGCAGAGTCAAGCAATGAAAATGTCTACATGTTGTTTTAAAATATGCGAGTCACGGAGAGAAAGTTCGTTAAAATAGTTATACGATCGACTTTCCAAAATTGCATTTGCTTCTTAAGAAAACAAAAGTTTTTCGAAAGAGTATTAGGCATTTTTACCTTTTGTTTGATAAAAGATGTAAGTTTATTCTGCTTCTTGTTTGTAAACAGAGTAAAAGAAGCGGAAAACTTTTGAAGCATGATGAAAGAACAAAAAAAAATTTAATTTAATTTTATCTTCTGTGAAACAGCAAACTATTGGAATAATAATCTAAATTTCTTGGTATTTTATTCCGTGGATGTAATCTTGATATATATTTTTAAATACAATTTTGCATATAGAAGGTTATAAACAAAAACGAGCTGTATTAGCGAATACAAACTTATTAGTATTATATTCTTCTTTCTTCGAAGAATTGAGTTTTCTTCCAATTGGATGTCCGAATATTCTCCTTGAAAAAATTAAGGAAATTTTCTAGATACATGAAGTTTTGAATTTTGTTGTAGCTAATATATAAAATGAAATAAAATCAGCAAAATAAAAATGTATGAGCATCAGACATTGATTACCTCTAAATGTACAGCGTTCAGTTACTTGAAATTTTTTTATAAATGAAATTTCAGAAATTCAGATATTTAATGAGTCACGCAAAATTTATTTCTTATAGTTTCATTATTTTATTATACTTCTCCAGGGCCTTTAAAAAGAAATTACGCTGTTAGAAATATATTACGCACAAAGTTTTCTTTATTATTCGATAACGTTGAAATACACAAAATGTAAACTTCGAAAATGAAAATAAAACAAGAAAAAATTTCATTTCTGTCAGAAACTTAATGGCAGGCAGAGACAAAGTGCAGTTAGTACAGACTATGTGATGTCTATAGATAAAGTCCATTAACATTATTTTTAAAAAACAAACCTATAGATTTATTGAATTATTCCATAAGTTGAAAAAAAATTAAGTTAATATTAAAATTTCCGATATTACTATTAACTAAATTATTTTTGGATTAATTAAGTCCCTTTTGTTGGAAATATCTCGTATCGTTAAGTATAAGTGTTTAATTATCAATAATGAATAGACAATCTTACAGTGAATCTGACATCCTGATATGTTATATAATATATAAACAATTTACCTGCAGGTGGAAAGTGTAGAAGTGAAATGGTATAATTCCCCACGGTGTGTGGCCAATAACGAATGTATTATAAAGGATGCAGAGGCAGTGGTAAATACAGGCTTGTAAACCAATAAAAAAATAGAAGAATAGTCCAGTGATAGCGATTTGATAGCCAGTGACAGTGATAGCTGTCGGTTTGGCGAGTGATAGCGATCTGAAGTCTAATGTTTACAAGATGGATGGTCGTTATTTTATGGCCCACAGTAAAAACGTCAGATGAGAAGGGTCAAAGTTGTTTTGCAAAATAAAATTATGTTGGGGGAGGTACTTCATAGACTATGGACAGAGGTGACAGGGCGGTTTAAGAGAACCAATTGGGGCAGGAACCACTGAAAGAAAAACAACCCACTGCCCAATGAAAGTGAGGGGCGGGCCAGAATGGCCCCCATGTAAATGGACAACAGCTCCCCTAAGGACGGAAGGAATCGGCGAAGAAGGAGACGGATCTTAGATTGGGTTCCTCAGAGATGTTAGACACTCTCGTCTGCCCCAGAGCCTTGGAGAAGTGCGAATATCCCGCCAAGGTGTTCCTACACTGGAGATGATTCTGGGTCCCGGTCGCCGATGCTACGATCATCGCTGCATACATCCGTTATAGTAAGTGCCTCCCCAATAGACTCTAAAAATCATCTTTGACTATATAGTTTGCCTCTGCTTCTGGGTTCTCTATATTAAAATTGTTAATATGAAACGGATTGTTATATTAATAGCTATGACAAGTTAATTGAAATTTGGTTTTATCAAATAAATGAATGTTTAAGGTCAATGCGTTGTCTTCCTTGCTTGTTCCAACCCATGCATGCATCCATTGTTTCAAGGTAATTAATACCCTACAGAAAGAAGAACAACATTTGACCTTTAGCAACCCTAATATTGCCTTTTTTACTCAGTTCAGATTTTTTTTCTAAGAATAAAAATACTTTCAAAAGTTTTATCAGTTATTGTTTACTAGTTTTTTTTAAGTATGTTTATAGAACATCTCAATAAGATGACACCCAAATTCATTTTTGCCAGTGACTGAAAAAGTGCAGTTAATCAAGACTCCTCTCCCTCCCTTAAAAAAAGGACTTTTTCAAACTGCAGTGTACAATTTGGATGCCTTGAAGATGACAAAATAAACGAACCATATCCAAAAATAAGGGTTTATTAATGCTAGGATACCCCTTTTGAAAAATACAAATTTCATATATTGAAACGTTAAAACGAAATTTTAAAAATAATGTGCTATTTTAATGAAGTGTGTCCTTGCATTAGGTAATTTCATCGTTTAACACTTTAAAATAATTTTAAAGGACATTCTTTTAAAAAGGATATTTGACTCCGTTTTGCAAGAAATTTGAAAAAACCCTGCAAAAGAAAGTTTTAAAATATTACATGGTGATATGATTTTGACAAGATGTGAACAGTGACTGCTTTACAAACAAATGCATAAACATTTACCCGGGTTCTTACACTATTCTCGAACATATTACATAATAGAACATATAGAATAAAACATATGGAATAAAACATATAGAGTTCAATTTTGTAATGTGTTATCTATACCTACATAATGGGATGAGTACTAGGTTGAAGGAAACCAAATGCGTCCACAGAGTATTTCGCTGTTTATTCTTGTCCTTTTTTCTTCTTGAGATTTTTAATTTTTATGGACTTTTGGTGTATTTTGAATGCACAGGTAAAATCTTAAATTAAAACATATTTAACTTTAGCTAGAACGGAATTTTTCATGAAATTGTATGTAAAAGCGAATAATACAATATAAATTAAAGACTTGCGTATGAGAAAATTCTAATGAAAAAAAAATATTAATTTCTGGTTATAAATACTAACACATTTGTGAGAAGTGTATAAACACTATAGAATGCGAATAAACTTTTTTTTTAAATTTTCAGAAACTATATATTCTTTGTTATCGGCCAGTATTTTTTTTACATTATTTTTATCATTTTCGGTAATAACCTTCAGCAGAAATCTTTAAATCTCATCTCAGCTTCATTTAACTTAAAAAATCATTTTTCTACTTATGCTGAACTATAAATTTTTAATTTTGTTAATCCAGGCTTTTCCGAGTCACCTGCTTGTCAAATACAGGAACCGAAACTTTCATTATATATTTTCCTTTTTTTTTAATGAATGACATGATACAGATATGCGTGTTTTATACCTTTCTTTACCTTCAATTATCGATTGAGTTACAGTTCAGTTCTTGTTTGAGATTTTCGCTTTAAAATAAGAAACAAGTCAAGTAAATTGACCAAACTTTCTCGTCTGTAATTTAGTAAATAACGAAAATATTGAGATGAAGTTGTGTTAAGAAACTCAGTAGCAGAATTTTTTGCTGTAAGAAGATATTTTGTTCAATAAAAGCTTAGTTTATAACGGTATAGTTCAAAAATAGCAAATTATAGTGTCAAGAATAACTCATAAATTAATAATTTCTAAATTACAGGAATTCGAATTAATTCTTTTTTTAAAAAAATGCATTGGTTCCGTTCTAAAAGTAAAAGAAAATATGTTTAAGCCATACACGTAATTCAAAAATCTGTTCTAACCAATTATTTTTTCAATACATTTCTTCAGATAATGTGACAGATTTGAGAGTTAAAATGATTGATGTCCAAAAGTTTAAGTTTAGAAACTCTCTATGTTCCGTGTTAGAAAATTACGTGGAATATAAAAATTTATTTTTAGTTTCGATCAACTTTGTGGAAAAGGATTTAAAGAGTTCTCTTTCTTAAATCTTAATTTTTCAAGAATGTTTTCTACAAATGCTAATGTACTTGAACGTATTTCAGTGTAAAGGAATATGACTTTTAGCTCACGAATTTTAAATATAGACTTCAAGATTTTCAGAGAAAATAAAAATGTAACATAACACAGTTTTCCGTTATTATCGGTGTTTTATTTTGATATATTTTTAGCAAATAAAAGCTGTGCATTTATAATGTTTACAAATATTTTGCTTATTTTAGCCAGCATTGGAATAAGTATTACTGAGCGTTTGACTATAGTTTATGATTGTAAAAATATATATCTTGTGTTTAGTTGAAATTTTTGTGCATAGGTAGTAAAAATATCTCAAATGAGTTTATTTAAATTTTCTAAATTTGGTACCCACTGACAGAAACATTCTTTGTTGGATATATACGGCACTAAAGCTAAAACTCTATCACTTTAAATTTGTTTCGCTTTGATAATTAGCAAATGCTTAGGTAAAAAAATAATTTCTTATAATTAATGCAATTACGAAAAAAATACAAAGGCTTTTAAAGAAGACACCTAAAATAAAGAAAATGGCATGAAATCTAATCTGCATAATTTCTAAGAGTATGTTTTTCCTCTCTCAATTGAAGAAAGACATGTTAATATTAAGTGAATAATTGTGATGAAATAATTCTTTGTAAATCGAACTCAAATTTGCAAAAATAAAGCATTTACTTTAGAAGTTTTGAGAGAACTTTTAAAGAGTCTTTGAATTTCTTTAAAAGACAAATTTGGGGATAGTGAATAAAAGTAATTAGAGAAAAAAAATAATTTTAAGTAATGCTTGTAATTTTGCATTCCTTGCGTAATATTACGGACGTACTCCTAATGTTATTTTATAAGTTGCGTCAATGTACACTTTCGAGATCTTTTTTTTTATGTACAAGTAAGATGTACCGAATTGCATCAGGTTACCTATTATAAAACCTCTATAACCTATTATAAAAGTCCTCCATTTAATATGTTAGTCCTATTTACGATATTTTTGGTTCCAGAGCTAACGCAATGTGTCTGATACCTACTTTGCCTAGAAAGACAATACACATTTTACCTCATTCTACTAACTAATAAAAAAATTACCTTTTATTGCCTCCTATCGAAAGAGGGTATGGAATCAAAAATTAAAAATCGAATTAAAAAAAATTAAAAGTTTAAGAAAATTGATAAATATGAGAGAAAGAAAATTATGGCCTCATATTTAGAACCTGCCCACCAAACACCAATCGTTTAACAAAAAATAGTACTTGTTGTGAAAGCCACTTGTTATAACTCTAGATACACATAGAATCAGTGATTACAAAACATGTACTATCCAATGTTAAAAAGTTCAACTATGATTTAAAAGTTGCGTAAGAGAAAATACCCTAATATAGTAAAACTCTTTGAAACCGCAATGTAGCTAAAACAGAATTTCAGAATTAAAAATTAGAAAATAATACTAACCTCCGGTATCGAAGTCAGAATATTCATGTGCAGGATTTTGTAATAGAATAAAAACAAAAGTAAATTTTTTTTCCAGTGAATCGGGTACCTAGTTAAGCATTTGTTTGTCACATTCTAGGTCTTACAGTTTAGAGGCCGTATGCTGAAAACAAAGGGATTTACAAACGTCATTTTTCTCAAGGCTGTAATCATTAATATCAAGAGTAATATATTTAATTTACAAGAGGAAGCATGATAACAATTTAATTTAGCAATTTATAAAATAAAAAACAATTAAATAGAGTTTATGATATATTAAACTTCACAAATCGTTCAATTAAGCATTTTTCAGAAAAGCTATTCTTGAAATTCCATAACTAATCTGTTCCGTTTTTTTATAATTTTTTAGTTATATGTATGTTACATGTGATAAATGACAAATGACATTATGAGTAAGGAACAGAAACAATGCTCTTTGTCATGACTGGTTTAGATCGATTTTTTCATTTTTTACCCTATGTTATCAGACATTTTTCTAGTGAGTAAAATTAATAAAAAAAACGGTAAGAGACTTTTAATCACTTTGAACAATTGGCAGCAACAGTTAAAATCGCTTTGTTAGTTCTACTTCAAAATGAGATTTCTAACTGACGTTTTTTGTACCCAGAATGCACATTTATATCGCTACCAAAGATGGTTTTACTCTGTGTAACATTCAACCTTAATTTTATTTTATTTTCGCAATTTTATAATGAATGCCTCTAACTTGGAGAGTTGAATCACTAATGTTACTTTCCGTATTTTGTTAAGAGGCTTTTATATTGGAAGAAAAAAGTTTTTTTCTTACGTGACTTTTTTTTTTGTCCCTGTTCATTTAAATACATTTAAACGTACAGAATAATATTGCTTCCCGCTTTTATTGTGTTTCCACCACACTCCAAATTAAATGTTTTCAAAAGAATTATTTATTTTAGTAAGAGATAAATAGCAAAATATTTAAACATCTGGTAAGTTTATTTTTTCCCAGATCAATACCCCCACTTATATATTTTGAATATCTTAAATATCGATTATTGCACATGATATAACGATTAACTGATTTTTACTTTCGTATGCGCTTAGCTGCGTAGCACGCAACCCTTTAATCGCTGTTTTCTAAATATGATAATACGAAACTGCTTTATACCGGTTAAAATAAACAACAGTTTACCATGAAATAACAATGCACGTGTTAAGGTATTATGCATTTCGTAATGACAACATCAGTGGGTATTTGAATACGTTTATTTAATCCTTCCAATGCCAGCTTTAACAAAATGCACTTATTGCCTACTGAGTCTGATTCCAAATAACTGACTACTTTGAATAGGTTTTAAATATCACTTTTGGTATGCTCTCTCATCCTTTTTTTAGTACCTGTAGGTTCTGGAAATTTTTCTTGCAGTACTAGATCTGTAGTACTTTGAGTGGGCATTTACAATAAGTCGCAGGTTTTTCTAGGGAAACTTTTCACAGAACATGCTTTTATAATATGATGTATCTTATAATATTATGTGAAGCATGCTACACTTGGAACTATTCTGAAGCATGCTAAACTTGGACCGTATACTCAGAAATGGTGTAATCAGATACATCTGGCTCTCCTGTACCAATTCACAATGGGAGTTCAATAATACAGCCGTTTCTTTCAAGTCTGAACTTAAAATGTCCAGAGTTAAAAGAAGCTTTACTGGAAAAAATGTACATTCATAGTGTGCTTCATAAATGGTCAATCAAAGAGGTGTTTAATCAATGATAACTGTTGAGGTTAATTGATTAAAATGATTTCTTGTAAGCCTGATTGAAATCTCGAGGCTTTAAAGAAATGTTTCCTTTTTATAAATGGGTGTTTGTAGGGTGTTTCAATAATGGGTTTACGCAGATAACAGAATTTAAGCAGACTTACGTTAACGGTTTTGGATGCAGTAGAGGAAATTAATAGTTTTATCATCGAAACACACATGCATGCCAAAAAACTCAGTTAAATGAAGCGTTGAAATCTACAGATAGTCCTAACATCAAATCGATGTTTCTCTGCAAAAGAGCTTAACTCAATGGAAAGTACAAATTCTGGAAACTCTGCCTACTCACATTTCACAGTGAAACTTATGTTTAATAAGGAATTTAGAAGGTACAACAGCTGCTCATAAGCCTCGTAGCAGATCTCTATCTGATGTATGTTAATTGGTTTGGAAAATGAATATTTCTCTGCGATATTCTCTGCAATGAAAACGCCTTCCATTAACTGACTATACCAGATTTTACGTGCACCAGTTTTATGATCGTCGCTGTCCATATGATATATATATATATATATATATACAGTGGTTCCCAAAAGCGTTCGTACACTTACAATTTTCAATGAAATAGGGGTCTATCCATTAATTTATATGAATATTTCAGAATGGGTATTTAATAATAAGATCTGTAATATATTCTTAACAAAACTACATGAAATATATTAAAAACATAGTAAAACTTTATTTTTAAGAAACCAATAATCAAAAAGTAACAAAACCTTTATCTCACAAAAGTCATCGTACACTTGTAAAAAATCTCTACATATTAGTAAAAATTCTAATTTTTCGTTAAATTAATATTTAGCAGGATATCCTTCAGCATCCATAACAGCTTTTAAACGTCTGGGAATAGATTGAACTAGTTCTTTTGTAATTTATGCATCAATGTTCACCAATTCTTCCATCATAATTGTTTTTAGTTCACTTTTCGTGTAAATGTCGTGTTTTCGTACTCGAACCTCCAGTTCTCTCCAAATATGTTCTATTGGGTTTAAATCTGGCGATTGACGGGTTGTTTTCAAAACTTGTGGACAATTATAGAGACACCAGAGGCGAACGTTGAGAGTCGTGTGCTTAGGATAGTTATCTTGATAAAAAACAAAGTTGTTTCCAATACCCAAATTTTGGGCTGATAAATTTAAATTGTCTCTTAAAATATTTATATAAATAGCATGATTCATTATGCCATAAATAAATACCAAATTATCTAGTCCTTGTGCTGACATAAACCCCCACACAAGGACACCTCCACCGCCATGCTTAACTGTTCCTATTAAGTTCTTGGGATTAAGTTCCTCAATTTTTCTTCTTTATACAATCATACGCCCATTGGAACCAAAAATGTTAAACTTGCTTTCATCGGCAAATAAGACATTATTCAAATAAGTTTGGGGCTTATTTATCATTTATAGTGCGAAGGAAAGCCTAATCTTTCTGTTTTTCTCAGTCACAAAAAATTTTCTACGGGCAGAACGCCCATGTAATCCAGCTGCTCTGAGAATTCGTTGAACAGTTTCAGGTGAAATTGAAGTAGAAAATGTTTCATTAAATTCTGCAGAAACTTTTACAGTACTCAAACGTGGATTTTTCACAAATTTTGTAATTATAAATCTCCTATCACGTTTTGTTAACTTTGTAGGACGACCTTTTCTTACCTTTTTTTCGATCCGATTTTCTACTTTAAAGCATGTTATCACATACTGACCAGTATAATGGGATAAATTAAGCAATTCAGCAATATTCCGAACTCATTTACCACTACTATGATGAAAAATATTCAATTTTCGAATTCTGTTTGTTGTTTCTTTACGACTACGAGACATTTTAAAATAATAAATAGAATATTACGGAGTACGCAAGAAAAAAGAAAAGCAAAACGATATTTTAAATTTTAATTATGAATTTGTCCGAAAACTTTTCAGTGTACGATGACATTTGTGAGATAAATTATTTGTTACTTTTTGATTACTGGTTTCTTAAAAATATAGATTTACTGTGTTTTAAAAATATTTCATGTAGTTTTGTTAAGAATAGATTATAGATCTTATTCTTAAATTCCCATTCTAAAATATTCATTTTAATTAATGGATAGATCCCTACTTCATTGAAAATCGTAAGTGTACGAACACTTTTGGGAGCCACTGTATATATATATATATATATATATATATATATATATATATATATATATATATATATATATATATATATATATATATATATATACATACATATATATGTGTGTGTGTGTGTGTAAGTAATAAATCCGGGGTAACTCGGGAAAGTTCCGATTTAATCCGTAGTCTTGGAACCGGGGCAGGCGATGGTCCCTCAAGTAGGGAGATTCAAAATTACTGAGAGGAGTAGTCGTGACTGTTTCAGCAAACGAGTTGCTGGCATATTGATGAAGGCACGCTGGAGAGAAAAGGACACTTCCAGAAGGACGGAGGAATCAGCTTCACTTCTAACAGTTTATTATTGCGGTAGTTTCTCGTTGGACACCCGTACATCAAACATTTCTACAGATCACTTCTTTCGGGAAATAATCCCGGCAGCGCAACGCTGCGAAGATATGGACGGAGACCTCAAACTCACGTCATGTTGGGTTTGACTACGAACACACAAAAGCTGAAAAAAGGCGCCGAGGAGCACTGAGGTTAGCGAAGGGGTACAGGCGTGCTGAACTTTCAATTGGCTGAAAGGTGACAGCTGATCATCACGCCACATGAGGTGTTGATTTTGTCATGGTTCTTGAACAATCTTCTTCTATAACATGTAGGCGCGTGGCTTGTTTAAGGTGAAAACGAATAGATTACTTTTTGAATATCTAGATGCAATTCAAATTCAGGGATGATATTCTGTTGCTATAAGACAAAGTTAATGAAGGAAAAGGTGTATCGTTTCATATATATATATGAAACGATACAACTTTCCCTTCATTAACTTTCTTTCTTTATATATATACTCCCTTATCTTTATTTATATATATATATATATATATATATATATAATATATATATATATACTATATATATATATATATATATATATATATATATATATATATATATATATATATATATATATATATATATATATATATAAAGAGAGAGAGAGAGAGTGAGATTTTCTCTGAAGATTTTTAGTTAATAAAAGTTAACCATATTTTAACAAAAACAAATATTTCATAGAAAAAATCTGGTTACTTTATAAAAAGAGAAAAATCTTTAAGAATCTTGGCTTGTTAAAAATTTGAAAACTCTTATATTTATTTTTACATCCGCTATTAAGTTTATAGCTAATGTCCTGCAAAAATAAAATTTTAAAACGATTTGAGAAATTGTTTTAACCGAACTTTATATTTTCCTTCAACATTTAGCGATAAACACTGTAGTTTCAGCGAGAAAATGTTTTCTAATGCTCAGTAAAAAATGCATTTTCCATTTCAGATTTTATGTTTGTTCACGCAAATGCGAATGTTAAAATTGTTTATGCATTAGGAATGTCTCTCCAAATCGGAACATTAGGGAATAAACTTGTTTCTCGAAGTTTCGAAAAAACTGGATTCTGCTGGATCGATGGTAAGGAATGTCATTGGAAAAAAAAAAGAAATCTCCACGTGCGGAATAACTAGAAGAAAAATAATTCTGGAGCATTTATTTATTACTTAATTGTTTCACAGTTTTTAGGTACAGCACTGCAAAAGTTCGTCACTGCACTTTAAAAAGCAAATATAAATAATTTATAGTGTTCGAGAATGTAAGTAAGAGTAATATGCTTCGTGAATTTATAGTTTTTTGACTGTCTATAAGCTCCCCACAACTGTATTTGAACAGTGTGGATCAGAAACTTTTATGTAATTTGGTTTTCAAAATTGAACATTTTGCTTTAACCTATCAATTATTTTGTTGTTTCTTATTTCCTAAAAACTAAGTTTTCAAATAAGCGTAAACTTTGTTGAAATAGATGAAATGTTTAAAATGTATGCAAAAATCTCCATACGTAGGAAAAATTTCATTTTTCATGATATATATCATATTTTACCTGTTTTTTGTGGTTATGGAAATTACATTTTATCTATATTTTTCTTAGTCATTGTTTCTATCACATTTTACAAACTTAGAAGTATATTATTGTATTTGCACATAATTTTGTTTTTAAAATGTAATTCAGACGTAGAAATATCGATATTATGCATATATCAGAGGGTACTATGGCCCAGTTTGCCAAGGCAGAGGGGCCAGCGATATAAACGTCTCTTGGTTCGATGCCCGTCGCTGCAATTCCATTGTAGTGTACACCAATGGCGGCTGGTGCAAGTAAAATCTATCGTGGCTGTCATGTCCTCCATGTTTTCAAATTTACCTCTGGAGGTGCAGGGTCAAGTGTACCGGTCTCGTCACTTGACTCAGTTCTAAATTCGGGACCAGATTGTAGGGGGTAGTTCTGACCACCTATATGGTGCCTAATTAAATGTATGACCAGCAGTCTTGGAGTGTGAGTTAGGGCGGCTGTCCTCAATGATGTTGACCACTACTGGTCTGGTGTCTGCAAGGCATTGTCTGTTCGGTAATTCACATTAGGGCGAATGTCTAGCGACAAGTCACTTCGCATTTGAAAAAAAATGTATATATCGGAAATAAGAAGTTTTTAAGGAAATTTAAATTTTATATATCTTAGATAAATGAATTTATAGTCAAAATTTTCCTTTTAAATTGGAAATTACAGTGTATAATTTATATATTTTTTTTGGAGGAATTTGAAAGGGAAGGAAAAAGTATCAATAGTTAAGGTTTACTATATTTTTTTTCTTTCTTTAGAAATCATACCTTCAGTCGACGTAACACAAAAAAAATTGCTTCAAGACGTTCACGTGATTTTCTGTACATTTGCACTGTAAGAAAAGAACCACTTCATAAAGCAACACAAAGAGAAACTTGCCATAACCGCAACATTATTTGATTTATTTGGATGTATCGTAATGTTATCTATATAAATGTTTCGTAATAACTTAGTACTATTTTCCCCCTGCTCTGTTATTCTTGTAATTGTCTTTGTATTGAAGTTATTGGGTCTGACAATCCTGCAAGGTTCACATTGTTGACTAAGCATCAATTCAACAGTATTTGGGACACAAATATTCTTTGGCTTAGCAAACACATATGAATTATGAAGTTGAATGGCTGGCCTGAAATTGATGAGTCGAAGACATGCACATCATGCGACAGAAAACCAGTTGCATATGGATTTTTATACTGTTGTTCCTTTTGTCACACAAAAAATCTTAAGAAAGATGAGCAAATTTTTGCACCAGATGTCTGGATCTGCGATTTATCTCGCTTAGTGATGTGATCAAGTCTAGTTATTATGTCTAAAGCATCTGTTTGGAAATTTTTCTTAGCATGTGTAAATATGTATCAATCTTTACACCATTCTGAAAAAGACTGTTGGTTTTTTATGTTACTACTTTCACAAGGGTTTATTTTTAACATATAGAAGGGGAAATTTATCACGAGATGTTAAAGGAGGGGTGTAATGAAGAAAATATTGTGATAAACCATGATACTTATTTAAAAATTAAAGATTAAAACGTATGTTACGTCATGACATTTGTGTGGCAAAAAAAATATTACTAGTCAAGAAAGAAAGACGTGTTTCTTAGTTATCAATGCATTACGATATTTGGTTTAAATGGAAACTTTCTTGCTTTCGAGTTAATGAATACACTGTCAAATAAACGTATGATATTATTGGTTGAACAAAATGAAAAAAATCAATTACGGTTGATATTAGACAGGCATTTTAACCTCTTTCTAGTTTTTTCATCCCCTTTGAGAGCATTAGGGGACATTTTTGAATTCGATGTTCTCTGATAGATCCAATAGCTTTTATATTTCTACTTGCAAGATCCTTCATCTAATCATTAGTAGTAAAAAAATTATCAAAAATATTTCTATTTGAAGAGGGTTTGCAAGAACTGTTAGAAGATTATTTACAACCCTAGTACCAAGAGGGGCTATTTCATTTGATTGCTTTCCTGCATAAATTTCCATTTTATATGGATAACAATTATTTCATCTTCCAACCGAAAACTCTCAGTACAGGAAATGATGTCACCGCAGTATAGTGGTGACAGGCCAATATTCTCAGATGGGAACATAAAGATTTAACTAATTACATCAAATGCATTTTTTCAAAATTTTATTTTATTTTATATACTTTAAATAATGGGAACCCTTTTAAGTATACTGTCGAGCTACACAAGCAGTTGACTGTAAGAATTATAGTAGTATAATGTCGTAGGGCTGTATAATTTTTTTATCTATACGAAATTGAAAGAGAAAAGTTCAGGGCACTCGTCGTTCGCAGGAACGAATACGCACACATACTGTGTTAACAGTTTATTTATAATCAGATCAGAAAAACACGACATCAGTCTATATATTTAGAACAACAACTATAATGCCATTTCTTGGTATATTAAAATTTACTCGCTAGAGCAGCACGTAATGGTTGACAAGGCAACCAACGAAGGAGGAAATAGCTCCTAGGACCGCACATATGCCTACCAATTTTTAGAATTGGATGGTTTTTCACATTTATATGAATTTTTAAGTTGATGTCTGTGAAAAATGTGGAAAAACGCCATTTTTATGATTTTTGTGTACATTTTCATTTTTACGTTTGAAATGTAGTTTCTATTTCAAAAAATCAAGTCCATCTTCCTATTACATGTGCTAAATTTTTCAAGTCAATATTGATGAAATTAAATTTTTAAATAAATTTTCAATTCCATGCTCCCAATTGGGAAAATTGGACAGTGAAATGTTAATAAAAGTAATTTTATGGTTGTTTAAAGAAAACAAATATTATTTACTTTAAAACTTACTGTTTTTGTGAAATTGTCACTAATATAGTCGGAAATTACTTTCATTCAATGGACTTCACTTGATAGAACAAACTAATCTGTTATTTAAAACACCTACTGCAAGTATATTTAGCATAAGTAACTACTACAAAATGAATTCAAAACCATTGACATGTTAAAAAAATTGATACACTATTTTCAGGCTCTTGTACCAAAAATATATGACACCAAACTATGACACCTAATATATTTAATTTATATCTTTACTACACGCATATATCCGAATATATATTTAAGAATCCGAGATTATAAACATTTTGCAGCCCCCCCAAAAATTCATCTTGCTTTGCAACAGTACAGTTACGACAGTTGTTAATTATATATAGTTTGAAAATAATCTGCAAGATAAGCTTTTTGAATCAACATATTATAATAAAACAATAATATTACCTTCGTAAGTCAATCAGAATATTTCAAGTTAATGTAAAATTTAGAAATTTTTAAAATTATGAGGAATAATTAGAAAACACAATCATATTTTCCAACAAACAAACTATATATAGCTCAAACTATAAAAGCTGATATTTCGGGATAATCTTTTTGAAGGAACCTTTCATGATAAGTCAATAATTTTTATTTTTGAGTTCGCAAAAAATATCTGCCTTTTATACCATTTGAAGTACTCATCGTATGATTTTGTATTTTGCATCCAGGTAGATTTTTCTTTGATAGATGATTCTTTCTTTTTGCCGTAGATCTTTGAACTAAGATTACGGTCTCTGCATATAAAAGTTCTTTTATTTTTAGCTTTAAAAATTTCCTTTGAAGTTGCATAAGGGGAATTATTCAAAGAAAATTTCTTTTATGAACTATGAACGATAAGTATTAGGATATATTCTTTCATAAAAATAGTATTGTGTCCTACAAAATGTAACAATTAATTCCAAATATATTTATAGATTCATATTAATAATTAGCTTTAAAATTCTGTAACCTTATTAGTATATAATTTTATTTACGTTGTATGCCTGTATTCAAACAAAATTAATTATATACTAACATTAAGTACATTTCATAAAACTTGTGAGTTTAAGGGTATGGAATGTTGAAAAAAAGAAAATGCTTACAGATTCGAGGCAAGATGTCTTCAGATGCAATTTTACAAGTTGATGGTGCAAGCAAAAACAAGGGTCTCTTGGCGGATATCTATGAAAAGAACTTACAACAAAGTGAATGACTTGACCGGATTTTCTGTTATCCCCATCATATTGATGTTACTGCTAAGTACAGCTGATTACTGCTAAATACTTCTGGAGAAAAATTAATGTTAAAACTATCACAGTAATGGAATAATAGCAATCACTGAAACACGGTATTTGTGAAAAGTAGAAAAAAAATTAGAAATTAGAAATTCAAAAGTGTAGCTTAGTTTTTAATAAAATATGGATGTTAGATGATAATTAACACAAAGTCCTTTTAGAGTCACAAATGCCCTGCTGACATTCATTTGCCATTAACTGAACAATACTCTGAGAAACTTATAGCATCTACTGGAAAAAATGCATTAAGGCAAGCTGTTCACGGGAGACACAACGATACTGGATTTGAATCATTCAGAAAATGAACATGTCAGTGATAAGTCTAGATTAAGTTATCAGACATATTTCCAAAGCCTAAATACCATGTCAAAGAAAGTTATTAACTTTTAGAAAGGACATACAGCATATTACCATCATAATGATAACATGAAAATGGACCAATCTAGAAAATTTGGCTTGTTAGCAATTGTGGAGGTATAACTGAACAGGTTCATAGAATTCAAAATTTTTAAATAATGTATTGCTATTGTTAAGAGGCATAAAGACGACATATTGAAACCTTGTATTTGACCATCTTTCGAATTTCTGTGGTTCGACGATCTATATTCATGGATGATAACTTGCACCAACAATTAAATAACAGTGGTAAAACATTTCCTCAAATCCAATGAAGCATAGGATGTTGACATCTTTGGAAAGGCACATAATGGGCACTTGTTTGGTGCATAAGGTAGGTGACTTGCATTTCGTCAATCCAAGGGATATGTAAGGTATACACAAGATTCGATTCACAAGAATCGAACTTTTGAGTGAATTAAAGAAGCTGCTTCAGATATGCTAATTTCGGCATACGCTCTTAGTATAAATACCATGAAGCGTCATTAATGAAAAAGGGGAGGTTGTTAAGGTTGAAAAGGTGTTATCCTGCGCTAGTGCTTAGCGGGCCAGAAGTTTACGTGGCAGTACTGCTGGTTTGACTTACTGTTCGTGAGTATAAAAATATATTGTTCTTGAAAGCTGTATTTATATTCCGTACAAGTAGTACGCATGCTTATTGCTGTAAAAGCCAATTATATGTGCAACGAATTCAATAAACATTGTTTCATGTATAAACTGTGTGTGGTTCAAATTCAAATAGAGAGCCACTTCAAATTATATACACCCAGGTCTGGGTAGAAGTGAGCTGTTTACTCTACACTGGCGCCAGAAAGATATATATACCCTGGTAGTTAGCGTTAAATTTGTAACGAACAACATAATTGAAATTAAAAACTGTGTACTGTGAACTTATATTGATAAAATTGTTGCAAGTACTTATATACTATTTAAAAATGAGTGTTGTAGAACAAAATCCTGCTGGAAATTTTCCTCGGGTAATTATGGTTCAGCAAATTGCGCCATTCGAAGCCACATTCAATGGCAGCCCCTCAAGCCAATTCCTAAAGAAAATTGAGCATTACTTTCAGCAACAATGCACCCCAGAGGGGGATAAACTTAAAATTGCTCTAGCCGCTTTAAGAGGTAGTTCATTTCAGTGGTACACATGCATGCAAAGCAGTAATCTGATTTTTGACTATTCGTCATTCAACCAACAGTTTCTTAGCGTTTTTCCAAAGACCTTTAATCAAAGTGAAATTGAAGCGGAAATTTATTCGCTAAGGCAACGTGAAGGTCAGTCTGCGTTAGATTTTGCTACAGAAAAGATTTCCAAGTGTGAGGAATATTTAGAAGGGGTAACGGAAGCGGTAATCTTAAAAATAGTTATCCAACGTTTGAAGCTAAGTGTTCAAGATTTTTTAGATAATCAAACAATTACAAGCAAGGTTACCCTCCTTCAAGCTTTAGCTAAACATGACAATAGGCATTTCTTCGCTACCCCGTACCCTCATTCAGGTACAAGAAGTTTTATACAGCCGCGCCAAAATTTTTCGCGAGTTTCAAACCAGCAGCGTAAGCAGTACCGCAGGCAAAATAATAGAAGCGCACGGCGTTATAATGAAATTAGTGCTCTTAAAGTAAATAATATGGAAGCACCTTACTTGCACTGGCAAGTTGATTCACATGATATGGTTCAACCTGTTGAAACTGTGTGGTCAAATGTATTATTTTGTCCGAGTAGTAATCATTATTTTGAGAATAGTGAAAGTCAGGGTATTTTTGTGGCTTATAAAGAAAGTGAGTCTAGCTGGAATGATGAGGTAATTCCAGTACAAATTTCTGAAAATAGTGCCGATACTAATGCTAGTGGTTTAGAAAATAAATCATCGGACACTTCTATTAATGCTATAATGCCTGATATTTTAGATGATATTCACACATCTGTTAATGAAGGAAATTTAGTAGATGACGAAGTATGCGTTACGGCAGTTAGTGAATACTTATTAGTTGACGACAATAAAAATTCTTTAAACGATAGTAGGAACTCGCTAGGTAATGATGATATTATTTCAAGTTTCCATCCGAATGAGGATGCTGTAGGCCAGGTTGATAATATGGTTTTAAATAAAGTACATGAAAACCATACTGAGAGTCAGGATGAAAAGTTGACACAGAGTTATACTGTAAGTAGTTTAGCTGATGCTTCGGAAGTTATAGACGCAGGTTGCATTAAAACGCACCAGTACGAAAAGCTTAATCTTCCTAAAACTGAAGCAGTGTTAAAGAATTTAAATGATAACGATTCTGATATCGCAAGTTTCAAAGAGACTTTTTCGTCAAAAGAGGATAAAACTAAAGTTAAGGGGGATAAAAAACGTGAAAAAGCGCCTTGAGGTTCCAGCATTAAAACTGCAAATACTGAAGTAATTAAGGCGGTAAACAAGAAGTTGCATAAGCACCAATACCAAAAACAGAGTCAGTTTGTTGAAAAACATGACACAAGTAGAGAGATAAAGCCAGTAACTAAACACGTTGGTGCGGCGTATAAATTTGACAAAATAGAATATGCATTAAAATTTAATGCCTATACTCTAAAAGTACGGAGAAAAGTAAAGTGTGCACTACAAAACCTCCATCTAAGGATGAACGTGGCACACATAAGGTACACAAGGTTATCAAAAGGAAGAATGACAATTTTAAAGCTCCTTTACATAAGTACAGGAAGCGCAAGATTTCTGCGGCCAAGCAAGGTTGGCCTCCTCCCAAGAGACCTCCTGTCCATCGTCAAGCCGGACCAGCGCCTCAGGACCAACGAACTGCTGCACGAAGGATGCCCACACTGTCAACGAACCCCTTTACTAGGACTGCGACCATCAAGAGAGGTTCCACGGATTGGACAGACTGGTGCAAGGAAGTTGCTGCATTCATGAGGAAAAGTCTTGTATCAACTTTCTTATTCTAACTCCCACCCTTTAATAAAACCGAACCAAATTGGTTTGCAGTTCCCCCAGTGTATATACTGTAAACATTTTGAGGGGAAGTGGTGAGGCACTGAAAAAAAAAAACGGCATACTGTTGTTTTATAAATTTTTGAAGGGGACATGTAGTGACTAGAAAAAAATACATACTGCACAATATACCAATTAACCACTAATGTACTAACTTCACAAAAAAATAACACATGTACATTATAAATTGGGGGAGAGCAGATACAGTCAAGAAATGTCATGCTGTGCAATTGTGTTGTCACTTTTAATTAAAATAGATATTTTAGGGCGCAGTTGGCAGCCCAGTATCCGCAACTCTGCAAATCCACTGTTTGATGGTGTCACCTGGACCCTTCGGGGTTAGTTTTGTAAAATGGTAGTGGCGTTTTTCCCCCACACAACGTGTGGAAGGTTTTTTGACTTTGCCACCCATTATGTAAAAAGTCAGACCAGCACGCGTTTTTAATTAGTTAACTGAAGCCGTTCAGACCTCAGTTACCTAATTTTTTTTTTCGAGGGAGGCCAGTGTAAGGTATACACAAGATTCGATTCACAAGAATTGAACTTTTGAGTGAATTAAAGAAGCTGCTTCAGATATGCTAATTTCGGCATACGCTCTTAGTATAAATACCATGCAGCGTCATTAATGAAAAAGGGGAGGTTGTTAAGGTTGAAAAGGTGTTATCCTGCTTTAGTGCTTAGAGGGCCAGAAGTTTACGTGGCAGTACTGCTGGTTTGACTTACTGTTCGTGAGTATAAAAATATATTGTTCTTGAAAGCTGTATTTATATTCCGTACAAGTAGTACGCATGCTTATTGCTGTAAAAGCCAATTATATGTGCAACGAATTCAATAAACATTGTTTCATGTATAAACTGTGTGTGGTTCAAATTCAAATAGAGAGCCACTTCAAATTATATACACCCAGGTCTGGGTAGAAGTGAGCTGTTTACTCTACAGATAATTTAAATGTAAAAACAGCTCGACTGATGGAGTAAGATTCATGAGATGTTGGTAGTTGGGTTGGCAGTTGAGTTGATGTTCTAGTAGGCAGATAGATGAGATGCTGTATAAACATTTCATGTATCTCCCTTCTAGAAAGCCTTAATAACAGATATGAGGTTTCGCAAAATACAAGGAGTAATCACACATTTTATGAATATCCTTATGCTATCGTATACCAAGTTTTTTTTCCTGGTAAAAATGACAAACCCGTTTCTGCATTCCTTATACAAAAATCATATATAACCCTGTATTACTGATTCATTTGGGATAAAATGTTCATATTTATGACAGTTGAATAATTTAGAAATAAATCCGTCAATAAAACAAACCAATTTATGGACCCTCTAAAAAATATTGAGTTTCTATAAACTTTATAAATTGCTGTAATAATCATAATCTAAGAATAATTATCATAACACATTTTGTCAGACATAAAAGTATGACACACTAAAATTAAAAATTTTGAATCCATATATTAAAGGCAGTAAAATATATTTTATTAAAGGTTTCGATACGTAAGCGATACCAAAATAAACAAGCATGTAATTTAATGTTAACGTCAAGTGTGTAGCAGAAAATTTAAGTTGGGGGGGGAGATATTTTTTTTCGGATATTTTAAGGGAAAAAGACGAATGTCATACCCTATAAATAAATATTAAACATAACGTCCTTTCGTTTCTATTACTAGGGGATGTTTTACATAACAAGCCTCTCACATGAACCTTAAAATATTCGAAAACTTTAATAACCATTTTCTGCAACATATTTCAAAAAAAGTAATATTAAATTAACTTCTGGAAGTCGTGGTATACATTGTAGGTTTATAAGACAAAACAGTGAAAGTATTTAAAAATATTTTCAATAATTGTAGTTTTAAAAAACTATATCTTCATTTGAAAAAGTGTTTTGTGTCTTTATGTGAAAATGCTGATTTATGAAAAAATATTTTTAATTTCACCACACAGCTTAGCATGCATTTTTAGAGTATTATAAAATGTCTAATAAGTAGATTTTTTTAAAAGTGTGTCTAAACATTATTTTTTTTTATATAAAATTTTCTAAACAGTTAGACTTGTACATCAAGTTTGACTTCTTACTGAGTTATAACCACTTTTACAAAATTTAAATGAGCTTTCTTTCTGTAACAATTTTTCTTTGTTCTACATGTTCTAAGAACACTTAACAAAAATTCATCTTCAGAAATTTTTTTGGCTGATAATCCTGCGTGAAACTTGCCCTAAGTACCCTACTTTTATTCCATTTTATGCAACACCTTGTTTCAAGCCTCTTCCTGCTTGCCTCATACTCGAAATAGCAGTATAAAATATATGTGCGAATAAACTCAATAAAGAATAGAACAAAAGCTTTTAGAGGCATTTTTGTTAGTTGAATAAGGAGAACCTTAAAAAAAAAGGCATGCCATTTATGCTTACATTTTTATGCAGTCAATATTTTTTGCATTCTTTTCAAAGAAATGTGCATGAGAAATATATCATTATATTCGAGGAAACGTTCTGAGTTTTAAAAGAATGTGCTAAGTTGGCAAATTTTTTGGCTGAGTGTGGCTGAGTGTCCTTTAAGAATATAATATATATATATATATGTGTGTGTGTTTGTTTGTTTGTTTCTCTGTGTGCAACTTTTTGTAGAAATATAGATATGAATTGGTAGTTTTTTATTAACATGTTCAGATCTTTTTAAAGTCCAAGTCCTGCAAAAATTAACAATGTGAATTTTTTGTTAGAAATGACGTTATGAAAGATTTTCAAATATATCTAACCGTTTAAAGTGTTACATGTTTTCTAACATCACTAAGTAAACCCTGATAATTTATATTCTTCTAGTAAGCATGAATATTGATAATTTTGAAGTTTAACAATATAAATAACATTGATAATTAATATTATTTTTTTCTATTGCTTTTATGTGCATGTTGCTCTTAATCATTTGTTAATGTTTAAAATTATTATTAGAATTTTTTAAAAAATATAATTAATGTTAATCTTTTATGTTTATCACTTCCAAAAAATCATCTCTTGCTTGCTTTAGGTTCACAAACTAGAAAAGGCAATGATATATGAGTAAATGCTTGTTCTCCAATGTTAAGCAATTGAATAACGAAATAAATCTCTCAAATTAATCTCTAGTGGAATTTTTAAAACTGTCAGAAATTGTATATATATATACTAGCTGAGTGGCAACCTGATGTGTTGCTTTATCGATTTAAAATGAAATAGTTTCATTTCATAAAGATTAAAATCCGTTTGATCAATTTTAAAAATATATTAGAATTTTTTAAAACGAAATAATAATTTAAAATTTTCTTTCTCAAATTTCGGTGTTTGACTTTTGAAATAATTCTTTCAAATCTCCGTTTTCAAATATTGATTTTTAGACAAAAAATAAATTCATTTAATTAGAAAAAATTCAAAAGGTTTTAACTTCTCATTTCCTAAAAATAAATTATTTCTGGTACTTTAAAATTATTTCTGGATTTCAATTATTAAATGACTCGTTCTCAACTCATAATTTTTCTTTTTGGCAGCTGAGTAGAATTTCCTTTGAAGAGTAGAGTTCCTGGGTCTATTGACATTAACTCCTGTCGCAAGATGCTTATTATCAATGTATATGTGCTCAATAGAAAAAATTATTAAGTTAAATTAAATTTAAGGTTACCAGTTACATTAATTAATATAAAAATTAAGTTTAAAACATTCAAGAAGTGGAAGGGTAAGATAAATTTAAAAATTAGAAATATATTAAGATTAAATAAATTAAGATAAAAATGAAGAATAAAAAAATTAAAGAAAATAAGTTGATATTAATTATAAAGTTACGGAAGAAATGGCCCTCAGCAAACAAGATGGAAAGTTCGCATAATGAAAGAAAAAAAGGCCCTGTGCAGGGTCAAACAATTCGTTATAAGATGATTGAAGAGTTCCGCGAGGGGAAAACAAAAAACACCAAGACAAAGAAAATGCAGCATCACCTAGGACCGAAACCGTTACGTAGAGCTTACCAGGCCAGCGCCATAGCACTTCGCCACGACAGTGCACAGGAAGTTGAGAAAGATTGCAGGTGTATCGCGGTAAGGCTGAAAGTAAATATTAATCTCGGGTGGAAAATTGCTTTAAAAAATAGAAAGTCAGTTCTAGCGAATTCAAAATTGGTGGTGGAAGAATCCTATCAGTGGCTCATTAATTAGAAACAAATTTCACGAACTTGCTGGAATTATTTGTGAGTAAAATAAGTCGAAAAATTACGAACTCGGTATTCAGTTAAAAGTGAGTTTTGAAAGTACACTCTTTTAGAATGAAAACTTTTTTTTATTGTATGTATTTGGTATATCTTGGAAGCTGAACATCTAGCAAATGCCGGTAAATCGTAAAATTGTCATTAATAGGTGCAGAAAACCGAAATATTTGTCCATCAAAATTGTCGATTTCGTGAAATTCGGAAAACTGCTTTGGGGAAAAAGCTTCGTTTTGAAAGTTGAGGATAGCATCAGTGCACGCGTCTCGGCCGTCCGCGTATATCGGTACCAGTCGCGATATCCTGCTATGCTCGGTTCGCGAGATTAGCCCGTCCCCGTGTATGCTGACTAACAAACTAACGTTTGTTTACCTTCAGCTTTTAATAGTAAGATGTACACACACACACACACACACACACACACACACACACACATATATATATATATATATATATATATATATATATATATATATATACATACACACACACACAATTACGCATATATGTATGTGTGTGTGTGAGTGTGTATGGCGTATTCCACCACGCTGCTCTGATGACATGGGTGCATAAGCATGTACAAAGGATGGTCCTCTACAGATAATAAGATAACCCAATAAACTCATCAGAAGTAAACGTATCGTAAAATATAGATTAATTCACCAAACGGTCTGAATGTTGAAGCTTAGTTAAGCGGATGGGAAATTTTCTCAAGCAATTTAGATTAGCTGCAGTAGAATGCGTTGATTCCTGACATTGCATTTGTAGATATTGATAACAGAATGTACTTTCTGGTGTGAGATTCCTGAGTAAGTTCAGTTTATTAATATTAATAATGTGTAATGTAAAGAAGAAACAAACGATAGTGGCGGAGGCACCAAATATAAATCGGTAAAATGAATAACATTTTTTAAACGAACCCAGCACCAACTGCCATGCAACCATTCTGGAAAGTAACTAAATTAGGCTAGACATGGATGAAACATTCTTACTTCCAATTTTCTTGTTGTATTTATTCCAATCATCACAACCATTAAATATGGAGTATAACACAATGAGAGGACATGCCCTGTGCAAAGCCTTGCTAGAAAATTTCTTGTTAAAACCATAAACTTTACAAGCCGCTTCCTAAAGATTTCGGTTTAAAAAATACACGACAGCCTAAATTGCTGCCTAAAATGCTAAAATAGAAATCTAAAAACCTATTCCGTTGCCACTTCAGAAAAGGGTAAAACCCAACCATGTGAAACTCTGCCTTCTGTTGGTGAATACTAATTAACATATAAGGAACACAAAATCAAAATAGTCCGAACAGACATCAAATATTTGCTCTAAGAATTTTTTCTCCTAATTCATAATTTTATTATGTAATTTAAAAAAAAATTGTATGTCCTGTATTTGTACATCAGTCTTCAAAGTTATTAAAATAATGAAACCTTCATGTAGTCACATTATGAAAAAAGTCTTTGAGCATCTCATGATATGCTTTAAAAATTTACCTATACTTCCGATCATTAGTGGGTTTTTATTTTTTTTATGGAAAAAATCTTTTACTTTAACCATATTTTCTGATACACTTAAAACCACGGCTACGGATCATTTTGATTTTTTTTCTCTATTTAATTGCTTTCTAAACTAAATTTTAAACATTCGAAAACAAATATTTACTCATTTCTCTCAAGAAGTTCACCTTTTCTAGTTCATAGGTTTTGAAATATTTAATAGTTACATCCCGTTCATAACTTTAATATTTATTTTGTATTAACTTTTGTACTTAACTTTTGTAGAAAATACTTTACAATGCAATTTCAATGGTTTCAATTTTTTTTATTATCAAATATGCATCCCCATACATCATGAAACCTAAAAATAAATATCGAATAATATTCTGGAAGTACTGATGGGAAGAAGCACTATTCTTGATTTGTAAACTGCATATGAAACAAAATATATTTTATTATATTGAATGCTAGTGTGATGTATAAACATGAGATTTATGAAAAAATAATTCAAGCGTGAAGTTAAATTTTCTTCACAGCATTTTAAATCAATTTTATGAAATGTACGCAAAATAACTATCAAAATTTCCTCAAACGCTCTTTTCTTTTCTTATTTAAAGAAGAAAATCAAATAATAAAACACTCTATCGCATACTTAAGTATTCTATCAGGAAGCAAATGCTCCCTCTTCTATTTCTTCTATACTTTTATTACCTTTTCAGTGGTATAAGACTACTTTCCAAAACATTTTTCTCATTGACAAAACTGGTAACCGCAACTTCAGGCCATTAAAATGCATGTATGTTTTACGTGTTACGCGAGGCTATACCCGCAATACTTGCACTTCCTGGAAGCACCGGAGAAAAGTTTTATTGGACAGTTTACTAGTATGTCAATGTTCTCGACTACTCTTGCTTTAAACTTTAATATTCTTTAGAATTCTACTTGCGCCATTTTCCTTCCACTACTTTACGTTAGTCTGCGTTTTAAAGGTTCATTTTTACTCCCAAAGCTGTGATATTTCATTAATTATTTTTCATTTTTTTTCAGCATTTTGTATCACACTTTTATACTTATTTAAATGTTTTACTGAACTATTTTACGAGCTCTTAACAAATAGCATTTTTAAACCTCGGTCTTGGTAGAATTTGAAATAACACCCTTTAATATCTCTCTCTCTCTTTCTCTCGCTCTCTCTCTCTCTCTCTCTATATATATATATATATAGATAGATAGATAGATATATAGATAGATATATAGATATAAGATAATTCCATGAAGCTGTTTGGTTTCACAAAGCAATTTTATTCCAGGCTCTATTTGTTATTGAGATAAACTTTAGTATTTTTAACCTTTAAAAAGCCATATAACATAAATACTGAAAGCATGGTCGAATTTCAACGAAATCTTAAAAAAAATTATTGCTCTCTAGAGATTTGAAGATTTTACGAAATAAAAAAATAAGATTTATTTATTATATATATATATATATATATATATATATATAGAGAGAGAGAGAGAGAGATAGATAGATAGATAGATAGATAGATATAAGATAATTTGATGAAGCTGTTTGGTTTCACAAAGCAATTTTATTCCAGGCGTTATTTGTTATTCAGATAGACTTTAGTATTTTTAAACTTTAAAAAGCCATATAACATAAATACTGAAAGCATGGTCGAATTTCAAAGAAAACTTAAAAAAAATTATTGCTCTCTAGAGATTTGAAGATTTTACGGAAGAAAAAAACATAAGAATTATTTATTATTTATTTTAAATTACGTAGAATGTAATAACTATGCCATAAAGAATCTGCGATATCCCAGAGTGAATATAAATAAAAGTTACTGTTTACTTCAGACAATAAAGTAGTCTGCTATAATGGAAGTTTCTTCGAAATATAACTCGTGAATAAATATGCAAAATTTTCTAGCATATAATGTATTTTTGCAGAGAGTGTGCGCAATATTTCATGCAAAGAAGCATTGAAATATCGATATTTAAAATATTTTCTCTGATTTATTTGGTTTTTAAAGGGGAAATAATTTAGATTTCATTCACTTATAATATTCCCTCTTATGTAGCTTATTAAATATGGCATTTAGTATTCTGTTGCTCGTTTTTTGTAAAAAGGTGTAGGAAATAGACTGCAATTTAAAAGAATGCATTCATGAGTGCTTTGACCCTGATCGCAGTTTTTGATAGAGCTATAAAAAAACTGTCCTTACAGTAGGACTCACGATGTCATGTATAAGTATAGACGAAATTAAATAATTCAGTCTGAAATTATGCCTTCAGCATCAATCAGAATCCCTCTAACAAAATAGTAAATTACTAAAATAGACGGAAAAATTTTATGGTTTTGTTTATACCTCGTTTTTATGCGTAGAATCAGAATTGGTTATTTTCAGCCATGTTTATTTTACATGTCAGATTAAATTGTTCTCATAAAGGTATTTAATCTAATGTTCTTCCCAGTGTACTTATAAATAGTACAGTACATAATTTTAAATTCCTCAGTTTGGTCAACTTTTCTTCCTATTATTCTTTTAAACTAAACGTAGTCTTCTTATATTAATATAATTTTTGATAATATATTAATTTTAATAGTGTTTCACAGTTGAATACTATTTCCTTTAAAGAAACACTTACGCCCTGTTATTACCTAATCTCCTCCTCACGCAACTTCTCAAGAAGTCTTAGATTAGTGAGTTAGAAGTCTCAGTGACACAGAACTAGAATTATCTCTGCTGAAATATTAAAACTTCAAGAATGAACCCTTATTTTCTTTTAATAGCGTCATACGTAGGTCTTCAATCAAAGGGTACTACACTTTTGGCTGCAGGAGTTTTATTTTTAGAAAAAATACTAGACAGTAGATTGTGAATGTGTGTTAATCGGCGAAAAGGCTTTTGATTTATTTGGGAAGGGAAACATTGTTGTAATGTACAATTGTTGTTAATAATGTTCTTATGGTGACAATAGTGTCTCACGGTGAAGTATGGTAAATTAATGCTCTAAGTTTCGTTTAAAAACTTCTGGGATAATTATATATATATATATATATATATATATATATATATATATATATATATATATATATGTATATGTATATATGTATATGTATATGTATATGTATATTTATATATTTATATATATATATATATATATATATATATATATATATATATATATATATATATATATATATATATATATATATATATATATATATATATATATATATATATATATATATATATATATATATATGCGTGCGACTGTGCGTGCCTAGCGAGATATATGTACACATTTATATACATAATATAAATAAAATTTATCTACATAACAATGCTATTATATCCCTCCATACATATTACATACGCAATTACTTGAATTAATTTTTTTAAATGAAATCAATCTTAAAAGAAAATTTGATATGGGTACATAGTGCTTCTAAAATAATTGATATCCATCTCAATGAATGTCAGAACACGATGTCAAAATGTAATTGATTCAACAATTTTTACTGCAGGGGAGCAAGCTTATTGATCATTATGCTTCTCCATACCATCAGACCCGAATCGCCGTAACGGACGTATTCCCCAATGTTGGTGGGAACATTTCGAGTTCTTGGCCCTCTCTAGATGCAAAAACGCTTAGAATCAGATGTTCAATTAAACCTCGACTCGTTACTGAAGAGAGCACCAGCTTTTTTTTATTGACTCCATATTTAAGGTGATACTGTCAACACCAATTCTGGTGGGCGCTCTAGTCTTGTGAGGTGAGAGGAACACAAACGATTGGCTTTCTGGAACAAAAGCCTTTCTCAAAAGCTCTTCGTAAAAGTGTTCCGTAATTGTAAGATTCAGCGGCTGGAAGCATTAAACTCAGCTGCTGGCAGTAGACTATATCTTGCGACGGGCAGTCATGTACAGATAGAGATCTTGAGAAGCTTTAGCTATTTTTCTGTCGCCTTTTACAGACATTCTATCACCAGCTCCATAGTCTTGAAATTCTTTCCAGAGGAAAGAGACTGTTTGTCTTGCATGTCATCCATCTTTCCTTTCCGATTAATGTCTGCTCATCCTTTAAACAGCCGACAGCTTTTCACTTCAAATATTCGCTCAAGTAATACTTTCGAGTCATACATAACTGTTTTCACTCGATAGACACAAATCCTGGATCCCAGAAGTTCGATGATAAAGGCACTTCCCTCAAAGCCCTTGCCCCTCCTTTGCATGACGAAACGCCGTCTTTTGCATTTCAGAAACAGTTTGATCAAATGATATTGGATAGTTATAATTAAGTTTAGTCGTTCCCCTGAAAAATGCTTTCCATTGCAGGAAATATCACTATTTTTATGTATGTAAACAGAACTTTGAATGCCGATGTGTGAATATATATATATATATATATATATATATATATATATATATATATATATATATATATATATATATATATATATATTATATATTTATATATATATATATATATATATATATATATATATAATACATGTTGAAGCTGGCGGATGAATTATGTTAATTTCCCATTTTATCCCAGTCCACAAAAGTTTGACATTTTAAAATAGTTTAAAATTGATTTTCTTTAAATTAATAGCTGCGTTAAATCCTACGAGTAGTATATCTATGAAGCATTGTATATTCTGAAACGCATTTTTTTAATAATAAGGTTCTGTAATCTAATGAAATGTAATCTCTAGCTAAGATATTGTAATAATAAATCTTATATTTCTATAATTTACATGTACTTGATAACTATTGAAACTATATCAGAAATAATTATTTTAGCAGAAATATATTCCCATATCAAGACAATATAATATTTTCATTCTCTATATATCACAGAAAAATTCCTTAAGAAAATTGGTCAAATATGGAGGAGTTTTATACATAGTTGTATAATTTGGAAAGTTCTTGAAAATGAGCAGAAAGTGAAAGCATCAACTAGCTATTAGATACTGTGAACATAATTACTTCTAGAACGTCTTACACAAAAATAAAATTTACGGTAACTGCTTGAGAAATAAAAGCTATATATCTGTCTTTTCCCTTTCTTATCTGCTTTTCAAAAAACCCCGAAAAAAAAAAACAACGCAAATCATTTTTTTTCTTGCAGGAAATAAAAGAAAATAGTATAAATAGAAACGTTTCTTACAAACCCCAAATAAATGCGAATAAAGGAATAAAGTTACGCGTTTAACTCTTTCAAGAATTTTCGCCAAGAACGTGACTCAAATGTTTTAAAAGGAAGAAGTTACTTTCTTTGGTTTGACAGTGACTGTTTGACAGTTAAAGCACTTTCTTTGTGTTCCGTTTGCAGTCCTAGGAGATCCTATCAGTATAAATTAACACAGAATGATGGCTCCAATTTGACACGATTGCACAGCAAACTGAGCATGAAGTGCATTCTATTAAACATTAACACAACAATTTAATGCCTATAACAAATATTATTTTTATTTAAATATTTAATTATGTGTACTGCATCACTACAAGAGAAATACTGCTTCGCCCCCCACACACATTATATATATATATATATATATATATATATATATATATATATATATATATATATATATATATACACCCTGGTTATTAAAAATTAAGGAAAATTCACAAAAATAGCGATTACTCAAAAGGTTACGAGTAGAATTTAATGAAACTTATACACATTATATAAAACATACATAGTTATCTATATATATAAAAGTGCTTGTCTGTTTGTTTGTCCGCTATAGAATCGTAGACTGTTTCACCCACAGGGACCAAATTCGACACAGTTAATGTTTTGGACCCTAGAAACTTAAATCAGGAAAAACAAAATTTTGGGCTCAATTAGTTTTTTTTAAATTAATTTTTTAATGATTTTTGTGCCCCTAAGTGCAACTCTTAAATGTGGATACAGCCCCTTAACTACAACCCTTCAAATTCGATACGCGGGGGTAAAGCGGTTTATTCTGAGGGGTGATCTGGGGTGGTTTGAGAGTTGGTCTGGGGGTAACGGGGGGGGGAGGACGAGGTGTTTATGTTTCTTATGTTTAGTGGAATCGTGAGTCTAAAAAGGTTGAGAACCGCTGCTTTAGACAATTTTAGACAATGGCGTTCAAACTAATAGAACTTAATAAAATTTGGGAAAAAAAGGAAGAAAAAAAAGAAAAATTAAGTTTGTCCAATGGCCAGTTTTTGGAAGCCTTCTGTTGATTTAAATATATTAATTGTTTGAAGATCATAAAATGGGAAGAAGTTTAAGAGTTCTACAGGTTTTTTCCCCTAAGTTCACGAAACAGAGTTAACATACGATATGTATTTGAATTACTTACGTTAAATCATATAAGATAAATCTTTTAGAGTTTTGGGGTTTTTTAAGCAGTAGGAGGAAAAGCTCTTTAAACAGAGAAACATAACGACACATAACTTTCATTCCGAACTATTAGTCCATTAGTTATATTAAGGCATAAGAAAATGAATGAAATTATTTTTAAAGAATGATTGCCCGGGTATGTATAGAGATCTAAATTTTTTCATGCTTTCCATCAAAAGAATACTGTGTATATCATTTCAGTAGAAACGCGCTAAGCGCATTCTGTCTGCCCAGATGAACATGAAGAGCGGGGGTACAGCCCAGTATTTTTTTGATGGAATGCATGAACAATTTTATATCTATATATCTACCCGGGCAACGCCGGTCAATAATTCTAGTAATAGCATAAACAGAAATCGCCAGACAATTATGGTGTTATAGAAACTAGCATATGTATACAATGAACAAATTGGATTTGTCAGTTTGGTATAGGAAAAGTACCTTCAATAAGGCGTATGATCCCCCGAGAAGCAATACAGCACATACAGCGATCTGTGATTCTGTCAATTTTGCTGTCTATGAGTTCGGTAGGAAGTGAGAGCCATTGCTCTTGCAAAGCAGTTGAAAACGTGGCTAGGGTCATAGGAGGAGGATTGAGAGCAACTATACGTCGTCCTAAAGCGTCCCAAACATGCTCGATAGGATTCAGGCCCGATGATTGAACTGGCCACTCCATGCGCTGAATTATTTCCTGCTCAAGATAAGCATCCACGATGCGAGCCCCGTGCGATCTCACGGTCTCTTCCTGTAGCACGAAAGCATCACCTATTGCCCCAGCATAAGGGCACCCATAATTATCAAGGGTGTCTTCTCTATAGGTGTGAGCACTCACATTTCCACGGGGAAAGACATGGAGGTCTGTGCGTCAACCAAAGAGATACCACCCCAAACTCAGACACTGCCTGATCCGTATGCATCTCTTTCACGGATGTGTGATGGATGAAAACCAGTTCCAGGTTCTCTCCAAATAAAAATACGCCTACTATCGCTTTGGAGGCTAAACCTGGACTGATCCGTAAAGGGAAGAGCGCTCCATTGATCACGCGTCCAGTTGACATGTTGAGGTGCCAACTGCAAACTTTCCGGCTATGGCGTGACGGGAGCGAAACGCAAGTGGTTGGTCTTCTCGCAAAAAGACCACCTTCGGGAAGCCTTCTACGCATAGTTGACGTTTATACCAACCTTCCGGAGCTTGTTGCGAGGGGGGGGGGTTAACTCCGTCTGAGTTCACAAGGAGTTACGGTTATATTCCTTCGTTCGCATAATGGCAAATATCGTCTGAACCTCCTGGCTGAACCTCCTGGATGCCGAATCCGTGGTTAGAAATTGTTTCCAAAGTCTATGAACCACAGACGGACTCACATTTAGCCATCTGACCGCTTCTGTCTGACTTTGTCCTGCATCTAGTCTCCCAACAGCTCGCCATCACAGTTCTTCGGTCAAATGATGCCTGGAGGTTATTGTTACAATTTGGCTATGCCAGATGTCTAATCTCAGCCTCAACGAACAATTGCTGCCTATATATATATATATATATATATATATATATATATATATATATATATATATATATATATATATATATATATATATATATATATTATATATATATATTTATATATATATATTTTATATATATATATATATATATATATATATTATATATATATATATATATATATATATATATATATATATATATATATATATATATATATATATATATATATATATATATATTACCTGAAAAACAAATATGTGTAGCAGATATGAATACATAAAAAGGTAATTATTTTTTATTCTTAATGTGTATCATTTTAGCGAATAATTTCTTCCCTTATCCGTCACTTAGTCTGACATTTTCTGTTAGTCCTGTATACATGAAACATGTCCTAGACAGGAAGAGATTATTGTACAGCATAAAAGACTGTAAAGTTTCTAAAGATATCAGCATCATGACACTCTCAGTAGCACAATCCATTATGGATAATGACGATCCCATTATTGAAAATGATTCGAAAATCATAGATTTAATGAGAATGCCCTAGCTGTATGATCCCCATCAGGAAGTCATTCTGCAAACTACCTTGCTGCGGCATTTAGAGTTTGTGTAACATATAAAGTATTGTATTGCTCGTCTTTTAACAGGAAATTCAACAACTAATGATAATATGACAGAAAAATTATGCACTAATTCAGGAGATTTAAAAAAAGAATGCACTTTTACAGAACAAATATTCAGTTCATCAATAAAATAGTCATTTTCTTATATTGAAAGAGAATCATTGTGTAAAGTAGTAAAAATGAAAAAAAAATAATTGGATTTTTGTTTCCAAAAGGTGAATTCGAGAAATATTCTGAAATATGATATATATGAAAATTAGTGCATTTTTTTAAAACTGAAATTAATTTCAGTTGAAATATAAAACACAAAAGTATTATAGAATTTATACACACTAATGCAAAAATAATACACTTGAGCACGACAATGTATAACACATTTATGCTCCAAAATAATATATTTCTAGTGATAACTGATATATATATAATGCAATATGTAACAGTATTTTAAAACAAAATGTCAATTCGCACTTTCTTTAAATTCAAATACAGATTTTCAAACAAATTTTTTTATATGCACGTACATATACTTTTGACTTTTATACATACATACCTAATTTGAAGTACATTGTACTTTAGTTAGAAGACATCAATTTTTCTCCACCATCACTACTTATTATGTTACTACAATCCATTGGTACATAATTTCTGATAGAAGATACATTGCAAGTTTTTTCAGCAAAGTTATCTAAGGTAATTTGAATAGTTTGCATCTTCTTTTCCTTGTATATTCTTTGGAATCAAGCCATAATTTTCTGAATACGACGATTTATACTTGTGAATCTTTCTTCATTGGGATCCATTGCTTCTAATTGTTGTAGTCCTTCATTAATATATTAAAAAGCTGAAACGATTTCTTTTAAAACAATTTTTTTATTCTACTTGTGTGTTTGTATCCGTGTCTTCTTCTGCAGCATAAGTTGTTGCAATCCTTTGCAAACCCTCATTTCTAAGCTCTTCCGGATAATGTTCGATAAATTGGTTTATATTTTCGTTGCAAATTTCTAAATTAAGTTTCTCACCCCATTTTTATATCGGATATGTAACTTCGGCCAAAGAACCTGCTTGTTCGGATACTGACTGAAATGCATTCCATTCAAAACGTTCTGTTAGTTCCTTCCATATTTCGTAGACACATGCTTGAGTGATTTCTTTCCATCCTTTATCTATGATCTTGATACTATGAAGAGTATTATTTTTTCCAAAATGCTTTTAAGTTCATCCCCTCTTCAAGTTCCATAATTTCTTGTGCAAACATATTTTTTAAATAAACTGGCCGCTGCGCGACCAGCATGGTCGCTTTTATTTTTATATTTTCTTTTGCAAAGCAGCTCAACTGAGAGTAGCATATTTAAGGAATGTTACCATTATCTGTCATCACAAAATACGCTGTTAAGGGGTATTCTCTGTAAGGCTGATTCAAAAACAGCGAGTTTAAAAAATGTGAATATCCATTACTTCAGAACAGAGTTAAAGATAAGACTGAGAAACCCAACACCAATGATTTAAAAAATTACATCCTTCCCTATATGTACTGTTTTTCAAAATTAAGATATCTACAGTTTATCATTACGTCAAATAAGAAACTGTCGGGGAAAAATTTTTTCACTTAAAAAATGGAGTAAAAATTTAGCAAGTACTAAAATATAGTGTGGATTCATCACTCTCTGTATGTATTATTGTTCATAATTCAGATATCTACACTTAATCATATCAAATAATAAATTGTTTGGAAAATTTGTTCACTTATAAAATGGAGTAAAAATTCAGCAAGTACTGAAAAAAAATGTACAAAATAAAGTATTACTGGCTCTCGGTTGCTATGCCGGTGACAGTTAAGCCCAACCTCGAGATCATTTATGCTCTCTCTTTTACGCCTCGCTCAATGAATTATTTCTTCTTCGCTTTCTTTCTTGAGACTGTTCCCAATTTTCATTTGATAGTACAGCTCGCTTTCGAGCATTACTGATTTGCGTAAATTCATGTTGACACGTGTAACACGCGTAACACGCGTAACACGCGTCATGTTGACTGAGTGAATGAATTCATGTTGACACGTGGAAGCAAATTACGGATGGCCGCTAATGTTTACATTTGGTAGTTACAGCAACTGCCATTCGGAGAATAGAAATGTCGATTTTTGTGCCGCATACCTACGCGTTTTATATATATAAATTGCTTTAAAAGTGTCAGCTGCTCCCTGATCCATTGGCTGTAAAATACTTATAGTGATCGGAGGTAGATACAGAACTGTTAATTTCGCATGTATATAGCACATATGTGGTGCATGCCCGGGTACTTTATCCAGGAATAAAAGTATTTTAAGGGTGCCCAGGAAAAAAAATTGTTCAAATTTTCGAAAGAAAATTTATTGCATTAATTTTTTTTTTGTTCTTTTAACCTTAAAATGACGTTTAAATCTTATTTCTATGTTAATTAGAAGAGGAGAAATTATTATTTTTTTTTGCAACATTCTAATAGTAGCCATTCGTTGTTTAAACATGTAAGTGCGTTTTACTACATTATGCGTTTTTTCCCCATTTCTCGTCTTTAAATTGTTATAAGTCAAGAACCGTTAAAAGATAAATCGTTGAAACTTGGAACATGTCTTTGTCAACTATTTTACTTTAGTTTTGATTCAAAAAATTGAAAAAAAATACTTACTCTTGAATATATGATTTTTTTAAAATAAGTTACATAACTTTTTTTGTAATTTTTAATCTAAATATTTTTAATTTCTTTAAAAATTAATATTTAAAAAAATGCTGCATCAAAATTAAAATTTATATATTTCTGTTTAATTAAAGGAAAACATTTTTGAAATTCGACAAATGATATTTCGAGTTGTAAAGATTTTAAATTACCCCACTTTTATTAAAAATTTTAAAAACTTTTTGAGAAATTTTATGACGTGATTTTGTTTACAAATTATATGGTTGCCCATCACAACAAAATTCAAAATTTTAACTCAATACATAAAATATTTTTTAAAATGTGTCCCGGACCCCCTTAAAGGTAATGTCTTGTTCATTACAGTAATTTTTTTTACTTCACCCACAAAAACATTCGTAAACCAGTCTTCAAACATTAATTGCGTCATCCAAGCATTTTTCTGCGGCGGAAATTAAAAGATAACATTTTTACATCTATTTCTTTAAATGCTCGTGCATTTTGTGATCTATGTATCATGAAAGGTTTCAGTTTAAAGCCAGCGATATTTCCCCCCAATAAAATTGTAACTTGATCGTTAAACGCCTTGAAACCTGGCATACTTTGCGCTTCTTTATGAATGCAGGTACGGTCAGGCATCTTCTTGCAGTATAGCCCGGTTTCTTCTACATTAAAATTCTGTTCCTTTAGATACTTTTCATCTTCAATCAGGTCATCAAATTTGCTTACAAAATCTTCTGCAGCTTTATAATCAGCACTTGCTCCCTCTCTTCGTATTTTGACATTACGGGAATTTTTCCTTTTTCTAAATCTTTGAAACCTTCCACGGCTTGCAGAAAAAAAACTCTAATCATTACCTACATTCTCTGTAGTTTCAACTGTTCAAAAAAAAAACTGCGTGCTTTTGTTTGAATAATCATCAGATTTAGTGTATTTTTTTAATTAAATCCTGCATCCAAATAACCAAAAGTTTTTCATTTCGTTGATGAATCCTTGTCGTTTTGCTGTTATAATTGTTAATTTCAGAGATGCCGACTGTTCCAAAATTAACACTTTATTTTGTAAAATAGTAGAGATCGTGGAATGCAGCAATCTTAATTCACATGCTATTTCCTTCACTTTTTTACCGATTACATGGTCTTTTATTATTTTAAGTTTCCTTTTTAAGTCTATCACAATTTTATCTTTTATTCTTGGTACTTTTACTATTTACAGCCATATTGGGAATGAAAATTATGCATGTACTTAACTTCACAGATAAAAATCGAACCGCTACATATTTAGCAATATAAAATAGTCAGCAATATTTTTATGTAATAACAATGAGAAGAGACGACTGCACTTGTTTTGTTAACTCTCGAGTGAAGGTTTGTTTGATTTATAGTGGGGATATCGAAACTATTGCATCAAACATTTTTATTATTGCGTCCTAAATTTTTGCAGTGTTGAAGAATATTGCATCATATTTTTTAATAATTATATACTACATATATGCATGTACTGCACATTCGAGGAACAATATTTTTGACAAAAGAAATAAAAATAAGTAAAAAATAAGATAAAAATTTCGATCGTAAGTGAAAGAGGTCGTAAGTCGAGGAATACCTGTCGCTTCCTTTTTTTAACACACAAATAAATTCGGCTCTTATAATATCAGTAATCAATAAGGTGATCGTATAATTCCAGATGAGATGAATTGGGTTTAATTCCTACACATGCTTAAAATTGCGCACTAAAATTATTTGTTGAATAATTTAGTTGAGTACTGAAACAAAATCTTCATGTTAACTAAATTTTCATGTTAATCGAAGATTAACATGAAAGCGGGTTTACAGTATCCCCGAGAAAGTATTATAAAAGGTTCCCTTGAACTACGTTATTTCGAAAAAAATATATGACTTTAACGACAGGGAATTAAATTTTAACAATGAAAATAATCCCTTTGCACAAGATATATTACAAAAAACATTATGCAAATATATTGAATTTGAAAAATAATATTGAATATGGACAGAAAGGAAATATTTATATGGACTTCCCATCTCTATCTCATACAAAGCAGAAATGAGTTCTATTTCTAAAGGACTAAATAAAGATACAAATCCTTTTGTTCTCGCCGTTCAGTGGTAGTTATCTAAAAGTCAATCTCAATCCCTTTCTAAATCTATCAGTTTATCTATAATCTAAATCAATAAGAATACACTCAAAATAAATTCTATGCTGAGAAAATTTGACAATAAAATTTAATAAAAATTTAAAGTACATGTTATCTATTCGAAATCTAAATCTAATCTGCTCTACATAAAGGAGAAAGAAAAAGTTACATAACTAGCGCATGCGCGCTGAACAGCTTCATCACGCAGTTGATGAGCTCGACTATAACTATTTGAATCCTCCTCTATAACTTAGTTACAGTCCTTCGACTATAACTATGAGTTATAGAGTTCCGACTATAACTATTTGAATCCTCGTACGGAATCACGTCACTTGTGACGTGATTCCGTACGAGGATTCAAATAGTTATAGTCGGAACACCTATTATTATCGAGACAAGAATTTGCATTGGAAAGAGGAAAACTTAAAATCAGCTTAAATATTAACTAAAATGTATTATGATTTTTAAATTTTGATTTAAAGGGTTTATCCGATTTCTCATCATTCAATATCTGGTGATATCTTTAATATTTAAATTGTTTATGGGCTTGTGGCGGCCCTGTGTTACGGCCAGTGAGAATTTCGGTAAAAGGGGGCGCTGTGCGCGCCTCTGAAGTTCGAAGTCTGTGGAGAATTGGCCGTAACATTAGACGTTTCTTCAAAATGTTATCTCATTGGGGGTTCGCTTAGAAACGGCCTTCGATTCACAGCCACAATATTCATTATAACAAACAAGGACAGGCATCTAAGACATATTTACAGTTAACTTACTACATCATCGTCTGATCTCTCAGTACCGAACTCGCCAGTTCTCCACAGACTTCAGAGGCGCGCACAGCGCCCTCTTTTACCGAAATTATCATTGGCCGTAACACCCTGTGGTACAGCGCGCTGGTTTTTGGTGCTTAGGGTGCTCGGATCGAATCCCAGCCTCGCGCCACAACCAATGCCTCCGTTTGTGTCGTCCTTTCAAAGGGGTAATGCTGTCCGCCTACATGGTGCCCCCATAATAAAATGGACAGTAAACTGCGGCGTAGTATTGGTGAATGTTTGACAAGTGCCTCCGCTTTAAAAATTTAAAAAAATATTTAAAGCTATTGACTTTCACCCTGCAAGAAATATAGATAACCATAATATGAGATATTTCTTTCTTATCTTGACTAACCTCCGTGGCATGATATAATTACCATATTATGCCCTGCTAAAACCTCATTTTGCCTTTATTTTTTCCTTCAGATTTCTGTCTCAATGAAACAATGACTCAATGTAGGCGAACACTAAACAATGTACATTGCTTATGTAGTGGCTTTTAATAACAAGAGGATCTGTCCATTAATTTAATTTAAAGAGATTTTTAATCTAAATAGGCTTATTAATTCCTCGTCATTGGTTTGTAGAATTTCCCCTACAATTTTTCAAATCAACATCGCACCTTAGTTTAAGTGCAAGTATTTCAGAGAGATATACTATTTTTCAGTAAATCTGTTAATTCCCTACCAACTAATATTCCGTAACTTAATTTTTTTGGGGGAAAATACGCTTAAAATTAAACCCTTAAAATTCTTGCAGTTTCTAATCGGAAATTATGCAGAATTTATTTTAATGCTCAAAGTAGTTCTATATTCACGTTTGAATAAACATTACTTTTGTGAGATTATTACTTCTAAATAAAAAATTTTTCATCGTAGAAACAACTTTTTTTAAATGCATCTTAATTCCAACAGAAAGTCATTTCCATAAATGATGTTCCTCTTGAGAATCAAACGTTGCTTTCTAATTCTCATTTCCAGTTTCCGAGAATTTCTGAAAGAAAATATGTCATACATGTAACCAATCAACAGATATTAAATGATCCCCAAAAGATTTATAAGATAGGGTAATTTGCTTTTCGAAACAGTCCGAGAGATATTAAACAACGCAGGACAAAAATGAGAGAGGACTGAAGGTTTTTCTTTCCCCTCCACCACTAAGAAAAATACAAAGAGAAAGGCTCATATTTCTTTTGCAGTTAACTTATAAACTAAGCAATAGGGCATAAATTATAAGCAAAATAATTGGACATAAATTTTAAGCAAACTAATAGGACAGAATAATTTACAACACTACTCGAGTTTGAAATTAATTCCATTAATTTCCTCATTTTTAACTGCAGATTCCCCAGAAATCTCAGAATGCTGTATTGTCATATTTCAATGCATCCCCCTATTTTCAGTATTTGTCAATATATTAATGAATAATTTTCATAATCGAAGAAATAATTTTCGAAGAAATTATTTAATCACAAGATACAAATATTTTATCATTCTGATACTCTCGTTGCTAATGAATGCAAACAATTCGAATAAATCCTTAATTTCTTTTACAAAATAATTATTGTTATACTAATGTGTTTCATTTCTATGAACTTATCTAAAGGCTTATAAGTCTTAAAATCCCATACGTGTTTCATACGCACATTTTAACTCGAAATTTCAATCACGCTAATAATGCATTAATATTTCAGTAACAAGAACAAGAGATACACACTAAAATGATAACTGTTAAAAAATATACAGGAGATATACCAGCTTATAAAACATCTTCACATTGATGTGTTGGTTTTTGATGTACTACTCCTCAAGATGGCCCCATGAAAGAAAATCAATAAATCTGAATCTCAAATATGGTATTCTTAGAAAGCCTTGAATCAGGCTTTCTTGTTAAGTTGAAAAATTCTAATACTGACACAACCAAAAATTTCATTATTAAAAGCACTTTAATCTGTTGTTCTGTAAATTCATACTCTTAAATATCCTTCTGTTGTTCATCGCTAACTTTTTCAGAAATAAGTTAATAAATATCATAGAATTTCTATGTCTGGTTATCAATGTTTTAGGCAAAAAAACATGAATCAATAAAGTTGCTTATCACAATACACCCTTCTACTCAGTTAAAGACCAGTGGATCTCATGTATCTCATGTATGAGTTTCATTTATATGAAACACCTATCGTCATAGAATCTATGGCAGTATTTGAAAAAAAAAACTGTTATTAATAACATAAGTGTTGAATTTCACAAAAGTCCTTATAAATTTAGTTTACCGTATAAACATTCGTGAAAGTAAAAATGACAAATTGTTATGGATATATTATTACAGGAAAGGGGATTTTACCGTTGACGATTGCTGAAAACAAAAGTTTAAAATATTGTGTTTCTGCAAAAAACAGCTGGCGTTAAAAATTAAGAGATAGTATAAAAATTAAAAGAATGTGACGATATTTATTTAATTTTATTGTAGATAATGATAGGGTTATGGAATAAAACATAAAATTAGGTCTTTAGGCTATTTTAAGCATAAAAAGGGTAAATAGATTGGTAAAAAAAAAAACAATCTGAGTTTTAAATTACCTCTTCATGTGTGTTAATAATTGCCTTCAATATTTCTTACTCTAATGAAAAAAAATGCAATTAAGCAAAATGAATGTTCAAGAAGAAAAAATGCAATTAAGCAGAATAAATGCTTCTTTTCAGAGGAAACAAAAAACAAGACTTAGCTTCATTTTAAAAGCTGGCGCCCTTATTAGTTTATTTTTTATTGCTTGTTGAAATGGTAGTTGTTTACAGGTAGAGCTGCTGTTTAAAATGTCTAAATAAATATCAAAATAAATCTTATTTTGAGGAGTTCCATTTATAAGAAACACTTATCGTCATAAAATCTATACCAGTACTTGAAAGAAAACTGTTAAAAATAACATTTAAAATTTATTTTTTAATTCATAGCATCCAGAATTACCCATATATTATAAAAGGAATTTTTATGTCCACAGCTAAATATTAACATAAGCCTTTAGTCAAAAAACTATTAAATTACGTGACAATTTACATGAATTATTTACAAATTTAATTGCTGTGAGTTTATGGAACGTTTCAAATGCTCTTTGGCCATGGTGAACTATGGTTCTAGGCTTACAGTAAATATTCTGGATATAATTTCTTAGAGTCGTTTCATGAACCGTCTCACAAATTCCAAGTAATTCAAGATTATTTTTTTCCCATTGTATCACAATTTCTTTTTAAAAAAAGATGTGCTTACTACCTTTTGGAAAATTGTAAAACGACCCGCTAAACGGGCGCCATGAGTCTAAAACTGGTTAGCATGAAAGTAGTTATTTTTTATCAATAAACTTAGGATCGCCAGGGTTTATACATGCTTTAAAACTCAAATTCACCACCAACAGTTCCTTCCCTTGAACCGTTGAGTATATCGTAATGCTTTGTTTACCTTCGTTGCCCCGTTTTCCACCATTTTTAGCTTGGTGCATTCATTCTCTGGCCATTTTATCAGTCAATATCTTGAAACCTGTACTACTCAACCCTTTAGAGATTAATGTGATACCTTTGTAAGCTACAACACTTGCAACCAATGTATAGAAAATGAGTATGAGAAAAGACGAAATCAGTGTACTTGCCTTAACACTAAAACTAAGGCATTTCGGATATACTTAAAACTACAGAGTGGGGTCATTTTGACTCCTCGCAAGAAAGGCCTTTATAAACTTATAATTTCAAATAATATGAATAAATATAACAAAGTAAGCTCTTTTTCTACATTTCTATTACTTTAAAATAGTTTTTTAAGAATATATAATACAAGACATGAATTTTGAAACAATTTTCTTAAATTTACTTTAAGATTATTGAGACGTTTGCATATACATTTAGAAAATTATTATTTTTTAAATTAAATACGTATAAAAATGAAGTATAACATCATAGAATGCAAGTCAATTAATCAAAAGTATTTTTTTTAATTGAAGTTGCTTAAAAATAAAATATGATATATAGAAAGTTAATTTATTAATTATATTAGTACTTACAGATTCATTCTCTAGTACAATAGTCATTCTCTAGTGCTCCTTTTCTCTAGTACAATATCACATACACATAAGTTACATTTGTAACATTTCACAGAAGTTTTGTTTCCTGTACATAATTTGATTTATTATTTTTTACGTTTGAGGGATGGATGAGAGTCAGTAATAATCCTTGGTGTGCGCACTACAGACGCTTCGGAGTTCTTGAAAGTACAATTTTCTCTTAGCTCTTTAGTAAGCAAGAAAATAAAGTCTCGGCGACTAACTGTTTTCCCCGTTACTTCCTTGAAAAGTACCCATGAATTTATCCCTGCTGAGTCAAGAATATTAAAAACACATGTACTGGACAGTAGCGTGAGGGTAATTTTTCGAATACTTCAGGGCCATTTGATCTACGACATCCACCCCATATTTAGTTGACTTATAAAATTTGACTTCGGATGTGAGAACGATTCTGTGATTTTGCAAACTCAGGCATATCGAGGATTTCATATCAAGTCGTATGTATTTCATGATTTCTACAAATATATCTCATGGTTTGTTGATAAAAAAAAAATGTGTCCCAAAGATTTTTACCACAAACTCCAAACCTTTCCCAACATTTCTATCCCCTCCACTTTAGTACCGAATTCCAGTAAACAAAAGGTACATGCTATTTTAGACAAGACTGAAATATAATATACACATAAAACAGAAACGAAGGCGAGCTGTAAGCATTATCTAGTGTTAGGTGTCAAGTTGACCCCTACCGTAGTTCTAGGTATAAGCATTTACTGTAAATAAACTAATAGATGAAACTCAAAAAGGTTTTTCAAGCATAATATTTATAATACTTTAGAAAAAGTCGCAAAATTGCAACTTTGAGTGGAAGAAAATAAAACGTATACAGGTGGGAGAATTTCATTCAGGAGTCAAAATGACCTTTACCGTAGTTTTAGTATTAAGCAATTAATAAGGGCAAGAAAAGCGAAATGTACTCAATATTATTTACCTGTAACAGTCGATTAAACAACATTTCTTGCTCTTAGCGTTCATTGAATGTTTTATCTACCAATATGTCACCAAGAATACCATATTTTCCTTTTAGAAGTTTATTTGCTTTAGAAGCAACCATACTAATTAACATTTAAAACCTGAGAGAAGACGGTTTTCCTCGTTAAATAGCGATCTACACAGTAATCCCAAAACCGTAATTTAAAGTTTTTTCCCTTCAGTGTTCTATTTTTTCAATAGATGATGTCCATCCATCATGTGTTTTACTTGCTAATATTTTGCAACTTATATTAGCATATTTGTCACCACAAGATTGCAAGATTTCCTGGCACTTTTACAACCAGTTTCAACTAACATTCAGTAACTGACAAAAGAAGGTTGAAGCCAGCATGAAATTCCTCTGCAATGACTTTTGCTATCCATTGTCCTCTTTTCCAACAATTGTTGTTCATTGTTCATTTTACGTGTTTAAAATTTGCTACTTGCATCTTGATGTTTGTCTTCAATAATTTAAAAGATACTCTGACATGAAAAAGTTTTCAATTTCTAATTATGTACAAAGCATGGGGAAAGACAAGTTTAATCTGAAAACAGTTTATAAGCCCAATACGGTGTTGTTGCATTTTCAAGACTGAAAAATAATTTTTTTTATAATACTTGATAAAGAAACAAAGAAAAGGTGTTGAATGTAGTTGTGTATCTATAATCAAATATATTGTTAAATCGCAATTCGATCTGCTGTGGTGAATAAAATGTTAAATATTCAGCATCTTTATGCTGAAACGAAGAACAACATTATATCAACATCAAGAAGCCGAGTAACTTCGTACCAATGTCGATGCCGATAAACTTAAGTAAAATTAGTAGCACCTATTTTTCATTATCACGTCACCCGTAACACTTCCAAAATATTTGATAGAATGGTATAAGAGATTCCAAGCACTATGGTTATGCCCATTGTGTCCGTTATCAAACATATATCTCAGTTCAAAGCAAAACTAATCGCATTTGCTATGTACAGATTTCAAATTTATTTCTTAACCATTAGATTAACTCATCCAAAATAAACCTCCAATCTTAAGTATTTAACCCTTTTTAATGGCACTTTGAAGCTAATCATTGTGCAAGGGCTCCTACCTTTGTCCGTACTAAAAAAAATTGGGAATTTGCTATATAGCGGTCTTTACAGCTCACTTATTAGATTGTGCTAATAGAGGTAAGTAACACCCAGCAATGGCACGCAAGCCAATTTTAATCCTATGTCCATACATGGAGTACAATTTTACGTTTCAGAGTAACGTATATATACTAATATATAAAGATAGAGAGCGGATAAGTTTGTAAGTTTGTATATATGTGGAGTGTAATCTCCGAAACCACTGCACCTATTTAAAACATTCTTTCACTAATTGAAAGGTACATTATTCCAGATAGACATAGGCTATATATTATTTATAACTGATCAGTAGAAAGAAAGTTAGGGGCCTAAATGTTGAGCTCATGCTTCACCTTTACAACTTTTCCTTTGTCAACTATAGTCAAGTAACCATAGCAACACATCAAAAGATATTTTCTTTATTATCAGTAAAACAATTAACATTTGAATGTTCTTTGTCAACCATAGTCAATTAACCATAGCAACACATAAAACTACATTTTAATTTAATATCAGTAAAACATTCAATATTTTAAAGATTCAAGGGGAGGAGGTATTGATAAATACAAAAAGGATTTTTTTAAATTGACAACGTTTAAGGGTTTATTAAAGAAAATTACATTTGGAACTACGCTTTTTATTGGGCATTTAAGGTAAAAAAAGATTTACTATTTATTGGCTATCAACTGGAAATTTATTGGTATACTATTTCAGAACTTTATTTAACTTTATGTTTTTGAATTTATGTACAGTTTTATGCACAAACTTACAAAATCCGCCCTCTTTCTCTTTATATATTAATATAGATTTGTGTAAATCGAACTTGAATTATTGAACTTTATTAAAAAATCAGCATGTTTCATTGAAACTGTGAAATCAACAAGAAATACCAAGGACATACTGACAAATATATTGGACTTGACTTACGGGAAGATTGCTTTACTCATGGATGATTATATGTTGGTCTCTCTAGGTCAGGAAATGCGGAGAATCAATTTATTTTAAAACCTCAGAATAACGAAGCAAAAAATTTGGTATACTATGAAGTCTTAAAATAAATTATACCTACCTAATATTTACTTAAGATAGATAATTATCTATCTTAAGTAGATATTAGGTAGGTAAAATTTATTTATTAACAATTATAATTGTTTAACCCGGACAAAGTCGGGACGGGCCGCTAGTACTTTGCAAAAGTACAAAAATTATTGAATATAAACCTGCCTTACGGAATTTTCTACAGAAAATTACTAAAAAATGAATGAAATTATCATTACCATTTCAAAGATAATTACCACCGTATTTCCTTTCTAACCGAATTCATGTTAAAAGCAAGCAATACGCTAGAAATGAGTCTTTTCTATCGTACATTTGTTGATTTCTCTGTGAACAAAAACTAAAAAAAAAAAAAATTCAGGTAGTCTCTTCTAACGAAACTACCGTGGGCTGTTAATGTAGGAATACTTATCGTTGCTTATCTCTTTTATATGTATATATGTATGTTATATATATATATATATATGTGATAATATTACTAACTACCTATAATCGCCCATTCTGTACTTCATCTCTGCCATGGTAACCCGTCCTTCTTGTCTTGACGTAAACGCTTCGCCTTCCACATACTAACTTCCTCCGCCAATTCTGGCAACCTCTTTCACCTAATGCTATTTTGGCGCTTTTTTGCGGAGGCGCGAGCTGGCTCCGAACTGATTAAGATGTGTTAATCTTTACGTCAAATAATTTTTAGTTATTCATTATGATTTGGAATCTTTGATACGGCCTCGATTGCAGTATTTTCACGAGATGTCCACTCCGGACATCACATATATATATATATATATATATATATATATATATATATATGGAAAATGGGTTTAGTTGTGCTGTGTGGCATCACGGGTTTTGTGTTGCAAGTTGAATAGAAGTTTGGAATAAGAATTCAGTTCAAGAATTATCCTTGAAGAGAAAAGTGATTGTGTTTTTGTAGGTATTTTAGCGATCCAGGATTTCACGGGGGATCTTAGTGCATTTTTCTTTGGACCTTGCTGTTTTAAGGTTGTATGCTATTGCTTAATAAGTATTATATTGAATTTGTATAAGAAAATTCTAAATCCCTTATTGTCAAGAAAAATACCTAGCAGCTGGAAATTGTGGACTTTCAGCAAAAATTAGCAGTCTACTGCTGTATCTTGTTAAAAGAAGATTGTATGTTAGTTTTGCTGTCTATAAAAATCTCTGTTTTTCAATTGTGGTAACTGGCGTATTTATTTCATTTCTTGAATTCACTTGTAAAAAAATAACTTTCTGTACCACGAATTTGGTACAATATATATATATATATATATATATATATATATATATATAGAGAGAGAGAGAGAGAGAGAGACTGATGATACAGACTGGTATTGGTGAGCTGCCAAAATTATAACTCGCGAGGTACGGACGGACGGTTATAGCGTCTGAAATTTTCCTTTTCGGAGGACCATTATGGAGGAACGTAATCCTATGTAAAAAAGTAAATAAAAAAAGAATGAAGATTTTTTAATGACGTTTACTATAATTTCGATAATTTTATGTAATATCCTCTTCTTGAGTTAATTAACACAAAATTAATGTTATTTTAAACAAATATAATCTCGTAAATAAAGCATTTAAAAGCACGTAAATAATGTTTCTTCAAAAACATTCTTTTGCTTAAAAATTAAAAAAAACTTGAATTCTCATAAAAAATTAAGGCATTAAGTCTCAAAATGGTTTTCTTTGATGCCAAATTTCCTTTCACTAACGTTCCCCAATGAAAGTGAATAGATTATTTAGGTTTAACATTACGAGAATTTCATTACTCTTGTTTTGAGTTAGAGGAATTTCTCTGATTAGTTTGCGTGTCGAACAAGCCCTGCTTTTGTTTTTACATGCGGTATTTTATTTCAAACTTGCGGAGGGTTTTGCTAGGGGTAACTAGAATTATCGTATTCTTCGAAATATTAACATAGGCTAGTTTGAGGCTCGCTCCTTCGCGTTGCAGAGGATATTTCATTATTCCCTTTTCAGGATATACTTTTTTACGAAACTAAATATCTGGCATTGTATGAGTAATTCTGGGCGATATTTTACCTATAATTTTTATAATGCCTGTGATTACCCCGTCAGTGTGATACCCTGTCAGATCGTTTGACTTCAATCAACTGTAAAATACAAATCTATATATTCTTTACATGTCCTTGATGTGCTAGAAAGCCTTTTAATCTTCGACGTGACATATATCTTTCCCTTCTTAAACCCACATGTTTATTTCAATCTTCTATTTACACCTGGATTTGATTACTTAAAGATTCATTGACATTCTTTGGGTATATAACCCATGTAATACTTAAGCTTTTCACAGTTCGAAGAGCAACTCAACTGATTTCGTTGACTATCATCCTTTATAATATTATTCTGTAATATTTTTGCTTCTATATTTGATATAAATTGTCAAGATAGTTTTAATAGTTTTCCCGGCAATGTTACGGGTCATTTATAACCATATTAACTAATTCATTCACATTTTTTTTTCTATCACAGTAAATATGCTTTATTTTTTTAACAACATAAAAGCTTGTAGATAAGGGTATGGGGGCACAGGACCTTTAAGGTCGAGGAAATGACTATAAATATGGTCTAATTAAATACCAAAAAATCTCAAATAATATTACAAAAAGAAATTTTCTTTCTTTATACATGTAAAGTACATATCTTTAAATAGTATGTCATATATAATAATGGATATAATAAATGTATAAATAATTTTCAAATTAGCAGTGTAGAATTTTATATGATCAAATGGTGATTAAAAATCATAAAGTGCTGCGCGCATCCTAAAATGGAGATATATGCTTACCGAAAACAATTAATGGTCAGAATACACTTGTAATATATTTACCTGTAATTTAAAACCAAATAAATTGTAAAATTATTATTTAATAAAAATTGAGTATAAAATTTGAAAACTTTGTACTGTCACAATTATTTGCATAATTTTCCCACATATAAAAAAGTATTCCAGAATTGCACATTTTTCTGGTTTTAAAATGTAGAGAACCATGAAATTTACATATGAGTGTAGTTTTATCAGTTTCTTATTGATAGTTTAAAACAATGCTACACGCAAACTCAAATTAGCAGTTAATCATATAAAATTCTAAACTGGCAATTTAAAAATTATTTATAGATTTATAATTTCCATTTTTATATATGACATATTTAAAGATATGTACTTTGTAAATAGAGAAAATTTATATTTCTAATATTATTTGAGTTTTTGTGGTTAGAATTAGAACATATTTATAGTAATTTCATCGAGCTTCAAGGTCCTGTGCCCCCTTCAACCATGCAAATCGGAGTCCATTTGCAACAAAAATTTATCACATGGAATATTTATGACAGCATAGTTTGAAATAGTTACAACATTATAAAATTCAAAACAATGTAAAAGGGGAAAATGTCAACACATTTTGGGATTTAAAATGTCATTACGGTCTCGAGATAGCCTTGTGGTAGCGTTCTGGCTTTCGGTGCTGAGGGTGCCTGGATCGAATTCCGGATGTGCCATTGAAAGCCTCTATGTCTAACTCGGTCTTATTAAAAATCTTGCCGATTACGATCTTACTGACCCAGCTAACAAGAAACGGCCCTGTGCCATTGTTGCTCGTAACTTTTAATTGTTTGTCCTGTTCTTTGTTCGCTCAGTCTCTTTTATCCCCCATGTTTTAGCTTTACTTGTACTATTGAAGCTTTTTTTCCCCACTTTCTATTTTCCTTCCTACTTTCGTTTTTTATTGATCACTGAAGTTTTATGCATTGCTATATCATCCTACAGCATTGCTATATTATCCTGCCCATGTACTGTAGTTACCACTACTCATCCTGAAGCTCTAACCAGGCTATGGGCACGTTAAATCCATAGAAAGTCCCTCTATGGAGTCAGAGAGGGTAAGAAGAAGGTAAGATCCCCCATGGGTGGGGGTAGTTTTTACAGAGCCCTTTACGGGGCTCCGTCAAAATTTAGGTGGCACCCGGCTAAGATGGACTTCGAGCCTTGTGGTGCTATTGTAAACCGGAGATACACTCTTTAATTTTCAAAGTCTGTATGGACCTAGTGTGGAGCACTTCCGTAAAGTTTATCTATGCGGTCAGAGAGGGTGGTAGAGGGTACGATTCTCCCAGATGTCGCACCTGGGGGTGTTCGGTCAAAATTGAGGCGGCAACTAGCTAAGACTGACTCCGAAACTTCTCGTGCTATATAACCTGGAGCCGCACACTTCAGCCCGATGCCAATATGGACCTGGTCTGGCACTTCCAACCAGGGGAAAGTAGAAACAACAACAACAGCAAAATGCTTTTACTGACAAACGCTTCTCATTTTATTCAAACTTAAAGAGAATCACTTTTGATGAATACTGCTATGCGAAATAATAACCCTCATTTAATTACAATGCAAAATACTCTTAAGGAGTTGGTTGTCCTATGTTTTAATAGCTAGGCACTTTATTACACGCGCATTAAGACTCGTGCACATATTAAGTTAAATAACTTTATCTTTATAATGAGATTTCTATCAATTCCTTTTGATATTTCCATTCGAATCTTAGCGTTTCTGTCAACCACATAAATTATTAAATACCAAATGGAAGTTTGAATGAAGCAAGGCTTACTGGAAATGCAATATATCAATATCAGAATTTAATCAATCTCTTAATATCTCAATAAAGCACCGAAGATATCGCTTATATCATCTTATCAAGCTGTCTAAGAACAATCATAATTCTAAAATTTAGTGAGTTAATTGCCATGTGTCCTCAATAACGTGAATATACTTTTATAAATATCGAATGAGCGTTTACAGTTATACTTCGATTTATTTGAAGCGCATCAGTTTCTAATTTAAGGATATTATATCCCAGTGACAATTAAACTCAAAATCGCATTACCCGAATATTAATTATGGTACGTCAATAACGTATAACGTATAATTTTAAATATAGTACCAAATCGAATAAAGCAACTCGGAGACCAGAAAGTCCTAAATTTATTAATTATAAATAACTAAAAAATGAACTCTTTCTTTGGCTGAAATGCACGATAGAGTTTAATTTGCGATTATTCATAGAAAAATATTAGCATATACAATAAGTCTTTTAAGATTGCATTTGAAATTATTTTCAAATTAGACAATAAAAAGTTATCAGTACATCCAGAAAATTTATGACTTTCATATATGTACTCAAAAGATTTAATTGATATATAAAGTTCTCGGTTACTTATCACAAATCCTTTTATACATATTACATATGACTGGTTACATATAACTGGTTTTATCCTTTTAAATGTGACAGATTCTACCTTCATTGCCTTTGCCTCTTTTTAATCCGCTGGCTTTTGTTATGCATGGAATTTTTATTTATATACTGTAACACTTATCTTGTTACGTGTTTGGCACAGCTTACCATTTCTGGACATTACGCCATTAAATCCCAATCAACCAACCAACCAACCATCACCTAACCTGTCTGAAATGCTGGAGGAGCCTCCCCACCCGTCTGTCTTTGCATTTCTGTCCTATACTGGTTCTCTATGCAGTCTGTGCTTCAGTCATTGATTTAGCTCTTAAAATTTTATTATTTTTACCTTTTTATATATTACTGTTCATGCCATTCAACCTTTTTATCACCTTTATAATCGTCGTTTTATCAACTTTATAATCATCTTTTTTATCACCTTTATAATCATAGTTTTTATTACCTTTATAGTCATAGTTTTTATCACCCTGATATATCACCTTTTTCATCAATTTTATAAATCGTTTTTATAATCTCTATGTAGGGTAGGTGTCCCAAATATCGACTACTCTAACTTTTTTTCGAAATTTCATCTACTTTTTAGTTTCTGATTAGACTGGAAACTCAAAGAACATTCCTAAGAACTATTTATGTTGGTATCCTGAGATCAACCAGCTCCAAAACCAGTGTCAGTTTAAGTTATGTAGCTAAATTAGAAAAATTGAAATTTCCAGTGAACTCCAGATCCGTTCCTAATATTGTCTACCTTTGTTCCTCTTAGCGCCTACCAGGCGAAATTAGGAGCATCTGTTAAAAGGCGTTGCTAGCAAAGACTCTGTTTAATGCACTTTAAATGGTATAAGCAAAATTAGAATTTGGATGTACTTACCTGGTCATTCACTGGATTCTGATCTTTGGAGCCAAAGTTTACGAAGACAACAGCTAAAACAACTTCAGACGCCATATAGTTTCTGTTATGAGTGATAAGAGCGTTGTTGCTATCGCCGCTGTTAGTACAAACCCAGAACTAAGAAGTTACTGCATTTTCTCATAGCGCGAATCATACTTTAGAAACACGAGTAGGCGATATTAGGCACAGGGGTGATATTTGGGACACCCACCCTATCATTGTTGTTAACTCCTTTTTTATGTAAATCTTTTCACTTTTACACCGTCTTTATATCATCAAAAAGAGTTGGCTTTATGTTTGTAATCTCCTATGTTGGTTCAAGCCTGTCTCTTTCATATATATTCTTTTTTCGGCTCTAGTCCAGGATTTGGTGCTTTATGTCTTATTTTGAACCTCGTGCCATTAAACCCTAACCAACCAACTTATCACAAAAGAACAACTGTGTATGCTAATAATTCCCCTTAGTCGTTTATTTGCGTTATTTACTGAACATAAAACTACGTTTATAAATAAAGAATTAGGCTGTGTGGTTATTTCAAACTATAGTAAGAAAATTTATAAAATATGCATTTTGTGAAAAATTACAATTTCCCAGAAATCAATATTTTATGATTTATTTTTTTTCAACTTTCTTTCACGGAAAATACTAAATAAAATAAGTTTCCATTTTAAATACGAAATATAGTTAAGACGCGAAGAAAATTTTTTTAAATATATTTAATATCACAGAAAATAATTTGGGCATACCCAGAACGCATACTGAAACATATTAGAAAATATTATAGTATTTATATGGTAACTATTATATTGCATATCAAACTAAACTATATTGCATATGAAATTCAGGAAAACTATTATGACATTTTTTATAATTTCATTGGTACTATAAAACCCGTTCACAGCAATATTCCTTTGAAGTATTTATTTATTAAATGCATCCGAGAAAACATAACTAAACTTATTAAAAGTATTAAAAGTACTGAATAAATCCAATAATGTTGAAATTTCCTTTTGAGACAGTAAAGATGGTGAAAAAGAAGAAGGTAGGAAAATACTTGTGTGAATTGTTAGAAAATTTTCTTAAGTGCCAAATCAGCAAAGTTTTTACCTTATAGAAATTCTTTGAAAGCCAAATGTCCTTAACATCAGTTTAATAATGTTAATCAGTCTCTAATGTTATTTACAAATTCCATGGAAAGTAGTTTTTAATGTAAAAAAATAAACAAACAAATGGATTTCGCATGAAATTTTCATGACTATAGGACAACATAATTTTATCAAAAATATTGCCGTAATATAAATTACATAATAAACTAATCAACAATAATTAATTGGCTTCTTCAAAAACTTCCTTGTATAATTTGTTTTATAATTTGCTATTTATAGAGAATTTAAATTTAAAAATTCACAAACATTGCATATGTGAGAGATTTATTAGTAATGACTAATTTTTAGTCATCACAAGAAATTGAGTAAATTTATTAATTTATTTAAATATTTATTTATTAATTTATTAAGTAAAAGGAAGTAAAATAATACAATGAAACCATTAAAGGGCTCGGCATCTAATTTTGAGTTACTTTAATTTTTTTTTAAACACAGAATTTCAAGGACAATTTTATTACCGGCATAAATAAGCAAACTGAAGAAAAATTGGTAATAATTGTTTATTCTCAATTACAATGTATTAAAATAAAACTAATTGTTAAATATAATTTTTTGGAAATATCATGATACATTTTAAATTTTTCATGCTTAAATAAGATTTTTTATTAAAATCTTTGGTTGCAATTTAAATACGTTAAAAGAAATTTTGACTAAAGATTTTACATCCACAAATAAATGAAAGTAAAAATATATAAAAAAATGATGCCTTAAAAATCATGAAAAAAAAGCATTTCACAAAATAAATGCATTTTTTTCTAATCATCAGATAAAATTTACTTAGTTTGAGGTTAAATATTTTTATTAATTACGATGAATTTCTTTCTTTCTCTAAACGACAGATAAGAAAAAGAAATCACTCCTTCTTCCGCGATAGCTTGTAATGAAACTCTTTTACCCTTTATCCGATGCATGCCTAATCTTATCTCCATCTTTTCCATGCCTTCTAACCCATCCATCACGCTGACAGTTACCGCTTCAGATGTTTTGAGAATAGACGATATTTGAAGCTAAAAATACAACTAAGTGGAAATTTGATATTCCATGTCATATATGCGTTTTGAAAGGCATTTTATTATTACATAATATAGTATATTTGGGTGTTGCCGTCAATGCACAAACATGATTTAATTTTAGCGTATTTAAATTATATATTAGGAAGGATTTTTTAGAATTATATGATTTATATATCTTTTTAGAATTGAAACTATGAATTTCAAAAATGTAATACTTTAATATCTGGAAAAATGGTTCTCATGTCAAATGAAGTATGTCAGGGCAATTTATGGGCATCAAAATCGTACTAAACTTTAATATAATATTAAATTTGCTTTCTTAATAGAGATCAAGCATCTCCAGAGAATTGAGACATTTTCATAGGGAACTCATAATAACCCATTCGCAATATTATATTAATTTATTAACTCATTCGTAAGGAACGTGCTCATAGAGATCTAAAATATTCATAGGTAAATCCTGCAAATTAAGATGATTACCTTAATTTACAGGAGTTCCCTACATGAATCCTTACAGGAGTACCCAAATAAATAAAGTACAATATTTGATGAATAATCAGGTTTTATTTAAACACTTTACTCATTTATCTAAACATGCAATAAATCCCTCACTCGAATTATCCATATCTCTACATCAGCAGTACTCAGCTGATGTCTGAACAGCTTTGAATTTTACTGATTACAAAAAATCATCTGCTGTATTAAAAAATGGCAGACGCTACTCGAATTATTCGCCTAGCGTAAAAAATTCAGGTTCGAAGACTGCTTTTTTCTATTGCTATTTACAAATTATGAGTGTGTTTACAAAAACGGAAATATGGCCAAGGAAAAAGTGACGTAAAATAGTAGGTTAGAAAAATCGAAGAGTAATTAATAATTGGGATCGTATCGGTACTTATTCATCATCAATTGAATTGTTTTTTGTGAGTAAGAGAGCATCATAATCCCACTCCCAGTTTGCTGAAATATACAACACATCAAACCTTTATTTGACCAATAAATAATTTGAATTAGGTAAAAGCATTTAACACAAGTAATCACATTACTATAAATTGAAGTACCAAAAGACTAGTGCTGATTTTGTTTTAACGAACGGGAAAGGCTTTGTTTGTTTGTAAGAATGGAAATTCATTCAAATTTGGATTCCGAGTTCGATGTAAATGTGAAAACATCCATAAGACAACAGCTATTCAAATATTCACTGTATAAAACTTTGCAAATTAACTTGGATAAATTTCTGTAGATATATTCAACTAGATAGACTTCTACAACTCTTGAATATTGCATTTTATTTTTGTCCAAAATTTACATACTGCATGAAGAGTTTTATATGAAGGTTTTTTATCTAACCAAAAATCTATATCAGGAGATCTTTTCACATGCTTTCGCACAATAGTGGTCTTATTTAAAATATTATTATTTTTATCTAGAAGAAAACGCACATATAATCAACAGTACATTAGCACAATCTTGAAAGTCCGTTCTAAAACTCACCCACTTTATTTTGTGTTGATAAATATTGCATAACATATATAAACTGGAAATAGTTTTAGCTTTATCTGTCATATGCATCTTCTTATGAGATATTTCAATTTTACTATGTAGATCGTATGTCTCTTAAGTAGAAAGAGGATAAATAAACAAAATTTAATTTCTCAATCTTTGAATATAGTTGCTGTTATACCTGAATCTTATTAGCTGAAAGCAAAATGTTTAGTAATATTCCCTTTAAGAGTTAAAATTACAAACGCTTAAAAGAAGTAATATATAATTTAATCAAAAAAATAATCTTTCAAGCGTTGGTAAACGAATGTGCGAGAATAACAGAGCGTGGGATATTTTATCTTGCATACATAGCTTTCTAAATTGTTTCAGTAACAGTGGCAACAAGTGATTTGCAAATCTTCCCTAAGTGCAAGATATTCAAATGCGTTATTCTGGAGAATGAGTTCATTACGATAATGATCGGTGTTGGAGGAGATGAAACGCGATGTACAGAACAGAATAGTTACGTTCATTTACATTAAATCGGAATTTCCGGCTATCTTCCTGATACCTTTGAAGCCAGTTCTATGAAATTAATAATAAATAAACAATGCAATCGCAAAGAAAGAGAAGGTGAAGTTCAGATTCATTTATAGAATTGAGTTAGACAGAATTTTGGGTTGCAAAAAATAACAACAGTGTAGTTTTTTGGGAAAAAAACTGACAACTTTGAGCGAAAACTTCACAATCACTTCACAATGAAAATGATGGTTTCTAAAGAAACTCTAAGCTCAAATTTTGAGATTTAAATAGCTCACAAAATTGTTAAAAGTATTTTTTCTTCTAGTAATTACGCACAATACACATTTTAGTTTCATTAGTTTTAGTACCTCCTTTATCGTTACGGTTTTTCACTTTCCTTTTTGTAATAGAAATAGCAAGATATTTCAGTAGGTCTAAACGATTACTGGAATGTTTCTGAAAGTGGACATAACGCTTATTGTGCTTTTAAAATCATATTAGGAACACAGCATTAGAAAATGCATATGCATATATACAAACAAACAAACTTACTTACACACACACACACACACACACACACATATATATATATATATATATATATATGTGTGTGTGTGTGTGTGTAAGCATATATATATATATATGAAACAAGTTTTAATCCTTTTAAATGCTCCTAACATGCTTTTTCCAAGTTCGTTTAACTTATTGCAACAGAATACGTCCCCTTAGCCTTGGATTGCGACCTAAATTCAACCAATTTAAATCTATTTTTCCCCTAAAGCTGTTGCATGCCCGGACCATCATATAAGCATTATATAACGAGCATCGCGAGACGATCACCTCATATTACGCGACTTAATCACGTGTCAGTTTTTAACCAATTAAAGTTCAGCGCGCCTGTACTCAAGGACATACAACTAGGGTTTTCGCGAGTCTTTGGGTATCTGTCTCTGTTCTGGAAACATGTCGTAAATTGGACTGCGGTTTTTATATATTTTCATGTGCTTTTCCGGCAGCATTATGCCTGTTCTCAAGTATGATAGTCCTGTAAATGCCTATCCCGACAGAGGCCGGAATAGACCATAATGTACGAATTAATGTCCAACAACGATGGTGTGTAACTGTATGACACTGCACGGAAAATCCTGAAAAGTAAAAATTAAATTGAACTGAGATCGCCTCTTCCTTCCTTTCTGGTGGTGAACTTAAATTTATTCGCTGTGCCAGCCACTCGTTCTTGATGCCAGCTACGACTACCAGTACGAAACTTCAATCCCTTTTTTTTGGATACATTACACACACACACACACACACACACACACACACACACACACACATATATATATATATATATATATATATATATATAAATATACATGTACATATATGTGATAATATTACTAACTACCTATAATCGCCCATTCTGTGCTTCATCTCTGTCATGGTAACCCGTCCTTCTTGTCTTGGCGTAAACGCTTCGCCTTTCCACATACTAACTTCCTCCGCCAATTCTGGCAACCTGTCTGACCTAATTCTATTTTGGCGCTTTTTGCGGGAGACGCTGGCCTGATTCGAAGCGAGTAAGATGTGTTGTTTTACTGTTTAATAAATTAGTTTGTTCCCGAAGATGATTATATTATTTTCCGGCCACGATGCAAGATACAATTTCATGAGATGTCCATCCGGACATTCCAGAGAGCTCGACAGGATCTGGACTTTAAAAATGCGACTGCAAATGGAACAAGTTTTTTTCCCGTCTCGGACTACGCCATCTTTGTGTATGGTACCAGTGCTGCAGCATCCGATTCAACTTGGCCTCCAAGAAGTGATTCAAGTTTTTATATGTGAGCGACAGTCATCAAAATCTTCAATTTCAAGAAAATAATTACGATTTCAAAGTGAACGCCGAACGCTGCTTTGAAATCAAGGAAGCTCATAAAAACAAATTTTCAAGTTACCATCAGAGTGCTTTACATTAAAAAAAGTTCTTATTTAGTATTTTATTTTATACCACAAAAGTTGGTGCTTTAAGCAGGTCAGTTATTATATTATTTTTTTTGTAATTTCTAATATAAGTGAAGCAAGATGAACACTGCCAAAGTACAAGTTCATTGTGATGACTCTTTTAGTGTTTCGAATGTTGAAAATTAAATTAACATTGTGCCTTTTGAACATGGCACTATAGATATAGATTCATAGTTATCCTACTTCAACAAAAAATGTATCGAAGGAAACAAAGATGATGATTGGAAACTAAAACATTTTTCACGATTTGTAAAGGGAAAGGCACTTAATGTTTATATTCAAAATTGTTATCAAGTTAATAATTTTACAGAATTAGTAACTGTGTTAAAAGAGCATTTTTTCACTCCTACCTTAACTACCTTTAGTGATTTTGCAGGGTTAAAATTTAATGAAAACAATGATGATATTAGAAATTGGGAAAAAGTTAAATTTAAGAAGTGAAATGATCATGGAGGGTTTAACTGATGGCCTCCCCAGAGAACTAAAATCATTAATGACCATTAGTTCCCCTGCTGACCCAGTTGCTTGGCTTAACCAAGCTCACAGACTGGTAAAAATAAGAGAGAATCCACAACCTAGTAATGACTCGCCCAGATATGCAACTCCCTTTGTTATAACTCCCCAAATTCAAAACAGAAATGATTACTTTAGGAATGATTCCCAAACTTGGAATAGGTCAGATGTACCAAGATATACAAATGATGTTAGAACTTATGCCCCGAGGCAAAATACTTACCAGAGACCTCATAATTTCTATCGATACCAAACACCATCTAATCCTAACTATCGGAGCATTAACCCTAGATTTTCTAGCCATCATAATTATGATAACTCACCCACTTTGTCTCCCACTTCATGTAGAATGTGTACAGAGAGAGGTATTTCAAATGCTTTTCGTTAGCATTAAATTTGCCCATTTAGAATGGAAAGAGCTGATAATGAAAGGACTTCACCCCTTGTAATTGAACCACCCTCAGAGAATACTCCTAATTCCTGACTATTGAAGGTGTCGGGTTATTTGTCAAGCAATAAATATGTAGACTGTGTAATGAACAGTGGCGCAACTCTGTCAGTGATATCCACCAGAACTGCTCGACAGTTAAATTTGAAAATAACCAGAGTAAGAGGTATAAAAGTTGTACAAACACAAGGCCATATTGTAATGATCAAAATATGTAAGGTTAAGAGGAAAATTGGCCAAATTATCAGAGATATTGTGTTATATGTTATTGACAATAACTTGGATTATATAATATTAGGTCTAAATGAATGTAAAATTTATGAAATTGATATTGATTGTAAAAACATAAAGGTAAAACAAAAATCTGTATTAATTAATTATGAATGTAATATGCCAAAAGCAAATATGTCACTTCATATTCGATTCCAAGGTGAACTGTTCTATTGCCAAAATAAGTCCAGCCCTCAACCTGAGCATTTTGTAAAAAATAACTATGAAAATGATAGTGAGAATATAATTCTATATGATACCATACCTAAAACTGTTGAGTCTGTAAACAATGTTGTTTCTCAGAATCTTAGTCGAAAAGAAAATAATTTAGAAAACTTGTTAATTAAAAGATCATCTGTATTTTCCAAAAGTAAATACGATGTTGGTTGTATTAATATTGAACCCCAAAGAATTAATTTAACATCTAACTTACCTGTTTCTCTAAGACCCTATAGAACTTCCCCTAAGGAAGAGGAGGAAATTAAATCACAAATTGATCAATTGTTGAAAGCAGGTATAATTAAGGAAAATTGCAGCCCATACAGTTCACCTGTGTGCTTGGTACTCAAACGTGAGGAGGGTAAGAAAACGAGATTGTGCATTGATTATTATCGAAAATTAAATTCCCTTACTAAAACAGATGCAGAACTATTGCCCAGAATTGATACTTTATTAGGCAAATTGAGTAACGGCAAAATTTTTTCTACCCTTGACCTCAGATCTGGTTTCTGGCATATTCCCATTCACCCCGCAGATACTAAAAAGCTGGCTTTCTGAACAAACTTTGGGTTATTCGAGTGGCTAAGGCTCCCCTTTGGGCTAAAAAATGCTCCAGCCATTTTTAACAGAACCATTAGGCGAATTTTAGCAAAAAACAAAATTGATTTTGCATGTAACTACTTTGATGACATAATTGTCTATTCTTCTTCTGCTAAAGAACATTTGGAATATTTCAGTATATTATTTTAAGTGCTTAAAAGAGAAAATATGAAATTAAACCAAGGGAAATGTGTGTTTGCTAAAGTCAGATAAAATTTCTATGTTATGAAGTAAAAAATGGCAAAGTAATTCCTGATAATCATAATACTGAAACTATTAAAAAATTGAAATATCCTAATAATACCAAAGATTTACAAAGAGTTCTCGCTAGTGTAAATGTTTATCACCGATTCATTCCCAACTATGCCAAAATTTGAGCTCATCTTAATAGATTACTGAAAAAGAATGTTGTGTGGCATTGGGATGAAACATGTCAACAAGCTTTTGATGAGTTGAAAGAAATCTTAATATCAAAACCAGTGTTACAGTTATACGATTCTAGTAAACCATGCCACCTATATGTTGATGCCTCCCAGACTACTGTTGGAGCTGTTTTGAAGCAACCAGATGAAAATAATATTCTTCACCCTGTATCATACCATTCGAGAACTTTAAGAGATTATGAAAAGAATTATGCAATTACATCATTGGAATGTTTAGGCATTGTTGACGCATTAGACAAATTTCATTATTATCTCCATGTGCAAAAATTTGTCATACATACTGATCATGCGACACTTTTTTGGTTAAAAACTGTTAAAAATTTAAAGGGTAGGTTATTCCGCTGGTCCCTTAAATTAAGCATGTATGATTACGAAATTAGATATCAGAAGGTTTCTACCAACATTGAGGTGGATATGCTTTCAAGACATCCCGTTTCTCAACATCTCCAACACTGTGTACATTTACTAGATACGAATGAAATAATTCAACAACAAAAAATTGACAATGTGTGTGGTAAAAATTATAAAGAAATTAATGACACGATGGTAATTAAGAAAAAGAACTTTTGTAAAATTGTAGTACCTAAATCTTTAAGATTAAAATTGTTAACTAATACCCATGAAAATTTTGGACATCCAGGAGTTCAAATTATGCTAAATTTAACTACCCCTCAATATTATTGGCCCCATATTATTGAAAATATAGGAAATTTCGTGAAACATTGTCATACTTTCCAGTTAAATAAAAAGAAAAAACAGAAACGATTTGGACTCCTGCAAGAAGTGCCCTCAACTGACCAACCTTTTGAATGTTTATCTATTGATACAATAGGAGTGTTTAATTGTTACACTTGAACCAAAAAATACTTGCATATAGTGATTGATCATGCAACCCGATATGTATGGGCATTTCCCTCAAAGAGCGTAACTTCAGAAACGTATGCAAATTGTCTAAGTCAAATGTTTATGTGCAAATTCCAGAGAAAGTGTTTAGCGATAGATCCGCAACTTTTACGTCATCCAGATACAAAAAATATCTTAAAAACCATAATGTGAAACAACTTTTGACTTATTCTCATCATCCCCAGACCAACGGAAAAGTGGAGAGGATAAATCAATCCCTTGTAAACGGCCTAAAATGTAAGGTAAATGCTACTTCTAAAAAGGCTCCGTGGACAAAAGTGCTAGAGCAAGTTGTTACTGAATATAACATCTCACCTCATACTGTAACTAAGTTCACCCTTGCCTACTTATTACTTGGCAAACTTCCGTTTGATTCTCTAATTGACTAAAATATTTATCCTCCACTTAATGGAGCAAGTACTTTAGCTATAAACCAGAACTCTTGAATACCACCAGAAAAATAAGACGAGATATGATACTTACTATGTTTGAAGAATCTAAATTTCAACCTGGAGACTTAGTAATATGTAAGGAATTCGAATACCCAAGCACTAGAAAGTTGACCTCTCCTTATTCAGGACCTTACCAGATTATTAAAAAATTATCTGAAGTTAATTATGAAATTGATAAAGAAAATTACCACACGAAAAAACCCACTGAAATTGTACATTCATCAAAATTGAGATTTTACTATTCACCTGAGAAGTTCAAACTACACCACGAATAAATCACCAATATGTAAATCATTCAGCTATCCTTAATCTTTCTATTTTAGCATTCCTGTCCTATCGCCATCCTAGTTAATTTCGAAGAAACCCCGTGAGTGTAAGTGAAACTCACATATTTGTTTTTTACTTTTTGAAGCTTACTACATTTTATATCAAAAATACTATGTACTAGATAAATATTATTGATTTTTATACTGGGTTTCACACTCACTGTCCTCCCTGTCTCTTCGCATTTTTCAAATGTTCCCTTTGAACAGGTGCTTTTCCATCTCATGTTTGAGAAACTTGCCTGCCCCTTTTCATTTTGTGCAGTTTGCTCAACTTGAGTTTCAGGTGGGAAGCACCTTCCCTTTGGTAAACGCTCATGAGGATGTACTCACAACAGGTCACATACCTCAAATTTATGTTTGTATTGATTTTTTCCACAACAGTTGAATGTCAGTGTCAATTGTTGGAATTTGTATTTTTGTTCGAATTTTTGCAACATCATGTACCAGACATTTGGAATTGATGTTGAAAGTTAATTTTGACAGCATTTGGTAACTTTATTCTACTAATTGCTGAAAGAATAATTTTAATATTTTTGTGTACATGATCTAGAGAAAAAAAATAAAATACATATAGTGTTTTGCTCAAAGTCAATGACTAATGTCAAACGTAATAATAATAAACAACGAAGAACATTATTTTTCTAAAAAAGTGACTACATCCCAAGAGATCTTTAAAAGAACTAAACATTATTCAACGACTAAGACTGTGAATACTAATTACTTTGTGTTTTTCAACTAGTTAAACTGTACCCTTCCAGGACTCTGAACACTTTCAGACTGTGACACATGTCAGGGGCTGAGACATGCACAATTTTCTACTTGTATTTGTATTTTGAACATCTTTACATCTGTTGTTGTTAATGTTTTCATTTAAGTGTACGTTTCCATTTTTATTTTACTCCAGCTATTTGTTTTTAAAATTGCGCCATTTTTCATACTATTATGTCTTTCAATTGTACAATTCAACATAAAAATTTGGGATTTTCGAGCCAGCTTCATCCTAATAGTCTAACTACTAATTTTCATGTTCTCACTATCTGGAGTGACTTGGAGTCGACGGCCGCGGATCCAATTCATTTTAGATGGCGGGGGGATATTCTGTGATAATATTACTAACTACCTATAATCGGCCATTCTGTACTTCATCTCTGTCATGGTAACCCGTCCTTCTTGTCTTGGCGTAAACGCTTCGCCTTCCCACATACTAACTTCCTCCGCCAATTCTGGCAACCTCTCTGACCTAATTCTATTTTGGCGCTTTTTGAGGGAGACGCTGGCCTGACTCGAAGCGAGTAAGATGTGTTGCTTTACTGTTTAATAAATTAGTCTGTTCCTGAAGCTGATTATATTATTTTCCGGCCACGATGCAAGATACAATTTCATGAGATGTCCATCCGGACATTTCATGTATATATATATATATATATATATATATATATATATATATATATATATATATATATATATATATATATATATATATATTAGCACATCTTTTTCTCCTGAAACTTTTAATTCCCGTGAATCGTCTTCAAAGTTACAAATAAAGATCTACATATTTTATTATTTTAACCATAACAATGTAGGTCGAGATTTAAAGGATTTATCATGTTCACACTCAATTGCGATAGACTTTATCACAAAATATAAATAAGTTTTGTGACACACCGTGGGTTAATATTTCATTCTTTAATTAACTGGAAAACAATGGATAATTATTCATATTAAACTATTCTCGAGGCATCATTTGACTGGAACCCTCTATCGACCAAAAGTTCATGATAACTTTTTGCTCTTCCCGAAACTGTGATTCTGTGTGTTCGAATCCCACTCTTGGAAAGGACATTTGTAGCCGTTCGGAATGGGCTATAATCTGTAGATCCCGGTCTAATTAGAGCTCGTGTAGCAAAACTTGACCTTGACGCTATTCACCCAAAACAAGTCAAAACCTTTCTTAAAATAGTTTTCTGTATGAAAAATTCGATTTAAAACCGAATGTCAAATACTTCGAAATTTCGGTTCTTATTCAACTAGTGTTTGCAACATAGAGCAGTATTTTCATTTATTTGCAGGATTTAGAGAGGTAAAATCAATTTTGCTACGCGAGAGGTAAACTTACTGGTATCAACAGTCTAAAATTGATTCTAAATATCTCATAAAATCCACCGTATGAGAGCCGAGGATTTTGCTGACGTTTCGCGCCTTAATCCTTCAATTATACGAGAAGTTAGACTGCAGGAAATGTAAATTATTCCTAGAGAATGTCAAAATTTTTGTCAGAAAAAGGAACACAAAATTTACTTTGAATGATATATCGTGTGTTCTTTTTCACTGCGTTTGTTTAGTTTCATTTTAAATTCCTTTTAATGCCTTCAAGTTGAACTGCATTGAAAAACTTTTATGTATATAAATAATACGTGGGACACTATAATAATAAATATTATAATTATAATAATAAATATTATAATGTTCCCCAGAGTAATATTACTTAAAAAGCCTAAAAGACACAGTCTAATACGTTTAATGTTAAATAAGACGATTTGCTAGCCAAAAAAAAAAAATAATTGTATTCCATTGGTTATTTTCTCGTTAAAATACGTATACACACATTTAGTCAGTCATCATTCCTTGCAGGTTGTACAAATGGGTCAAACTATTTTTTTTACTAATGCATTTAAACAGGTATAGAATCTCATAGTTTCTCAAGTTTTATTTCTCATGGTTTTATCAAAGATACCACGTAAAATTCAAACACGAGATTTATGAAATTTTACAAGTTTTTTTTTCCGATTGTTTGTAAACTCTTTTCCACATCCTATCTTCCTGTAATAAAGGAATAAATGTTTTAAAAGACTTATAACCGCAGTAATAGGCAATTGCGGAACATGTTATTATTATGACAGAAAAATACATCAATGTAAAATTTTATTTCAGTGTTTAATAGTCCATTAATTAGAATTACACTCATCCATTATGTCATTAGTTAACGTTTATAATTGAAAAAATAGGCTACAGAAATAGTTTCATAGCAGGGTTCAAGGAAAACTATAAATGTTTCTTTCAAAAAAACATCAATCTGATAAAATTAAAATCAATTATACTTTCAATTGCCAATTTTTGTTTAATTCATCTTTAAGCATATTTGTTTAACGATAGAAAAATAACTAACACATATACAAGTACCATATAAAAGTCTTTTACGTTTTATAAACAACTGTTTATAAAATCAGAACTCAATTCCTGAATTTTCCAATCCCATAAATCTATAGTTTAGATTTACATTATTTACTTCAAATGAAACAAATTTTTTATGCTCTGCATTGGTTTTCAAATCACGCCTAAGTGCATTTCCTTTTAATGACAACAGTTAAAGATTACTCGTTTCCTGACAAATAAAAAGCGGAAGAAAGCCACAATATAAGCAGCTTTATACTAAAATAAGGCATATTTGCCCATGAAATAATTCCCAGTTGAGCGCTTTTATTTTTATTATTCTTTCCATTCAGCATTAAAGCAATCAAAGGAAAGATACCATTCAAAGCAACTTTTTTTTCTTTTTTGGTACCAAAATTATCATTTGTATAAAGAGCAAGTTCTCATCCTTTTATTACCTTTTTGTGTGTATAGTAGAACGTAATGAGTAAATGTAGTGACATGGGATATTTTTTTCTATCTTTATTGTAATTACCATGTCTTTTCAGAGATGAGGAATAATGCTTTCAATGGATGATATAAACAAAAATAGAAAGCAAAAAGTTTTCAGATTAGTAAATAGAGCGTGAAAAGTTTGTTTTATAAATATTAAGGCATTGCAAAGAGATTCATTAGGTGTTTTGTGCTTTGTTTATGCACTCGCTTTTAACAAAATACCTGTTTTTAGGTAGTAAAATTTGATTTGATTTTAAGAGTAAACAAATTTCTTTATTGCATTGAATCCATATACATACGGTAATCACATAGTACCAATTAAAAATGACACATTTTCTAATTAGTAATAAGCTTACATAATATATCGTCAAGAAATGTCTAGCAAATGAGTTATAAAGACATAAATACATTAATGTGAGACATGTTTCAAAAACTGCAAAATCAGTTATGATTGTAATTAGTTTTATTCAAACTATTTGATGAATAGTTTTAAGATATTTTTACTAATACTTTCTTGATAAATATTAAAAATATTTTCTGACTAACTATCTCATAGCAAGATTATGGGAGCCCTATTTAAGCTTATTATTCCATGATATAGTCAATAAAATGTGTTCTTCTAATAATTAGTAATCAAAGGAACAAGATAACAAGCACAAAATATAAAACTTTGAGTTTTATCTAAAATATACAGCTAAATAAACAGGGAGATATGTTCTGGGAACGAATTTTTGTATTCATGCATCAAAAGTTTCTAAAATAATTGATATGTATTTTATTTAGACTTATTAGTTATTTCAGTTTGTAAGAAAACTTTTCGTCTACAATTTTTCAATTTCAAAATTCAGTTGATTACTGATTTTTCCATTTCCTCCATTGATACTTAATATTTAAAATGTTATGTATATTTTGTCAAATAAATTAAATAATTGTGTAAAGCCAATAACGTTTATATAAATGGTAATATGTGATTACGGAAATTTGTTATTATAGGTTATTTAAAGAGTATAGGAATCATAAAAATTTACAATCACCAAATATTGTGTTAAATATTCTGTTCATAATTACATCAGTGAGTCATTTACTTTTATTTTTCATGCTAAGTAAATGAGTAACTTAATTTTTTAACATAGTATTTTTTATAATTTTTAAGTTTTATACTCTTTGTGTATTATTTACTGTCAGCTGATTTTGCTCTGTAACAACTACAGTCCTGAACTGTGATTTTTAAAATTTCCTAAGAAAAGAAATTGATTGATCTTTGGAAAAGAAAACCGCGGGTTACCATTGAGGATGCAAAACATCGCTAAGTTCATACAAATAACGACAGCTGAATTTGAAACCTTCATTAAAAGAAATTGATTTTCTCTAAAGAAAACTGTCAACACGAGGGAAAATCTAGTTGCTAGATATCTATTATATGCAAGGCTGTATTTCATGAAATGTAACAATAACAAAAATAGCACGAAATTCGACATTACAAGTATCTCCTGTTTGGGCTTCACATAATATGAAAGATGACATACAAAAAAGTTTTTAAAACATCTAATCAAATTCTAAGAGAAGCTGTTGTCAAGAGCAAAACAAAACCCTGCTAACGTGAAAACTGTAGTATTTTAAAGTACCCAATCATTAGCTCTGTTCTTAATCGGTGAAGTATGCTCTGATTGAAGAGGACATCAATGGTCCTGTTTGATTGATGAAGGTTATTTAACATTGTGGAATTCACTATGCCTGAAGGGTAATTCTGATTTGATATTATTACATACAACAATGCGGGTGTGGTGGCCCAGTTGGCGAGGGCAGCGAGCCAGTGATCTGCACCTCACTGGACCGATGCCCGTATCTGACAAATCCCCCGCCGTGTACATTAATGGCGGCTGGTGCATGAAAATTCTTACGTGGCTACAATGTCCTCTAAGTTTTCAAATTTACCTCTCGAGGTGCGGGGTCAAATGTACCGGTCGCATATAAGCAAACTGTACTTGGATAGAAACCTGGAGGATAATACGCGCTTATCATTGGTCGAATCGCCCTGTCATTCATTCCAATTCCTGAAAGGCGTTCTCCTTTCGACCAAAGCCGAAGATGTATCGCTTTTAAGGAGTATATGCGCTCATGATGATTTCACTTATCAATTTTTAATAATATACTGTTATGTTCTATGCTAAAATACTTAATATAGGAAATACCATTAGTTTCGTAGCCGATAAAAGGCTGTATGTGAAAAACACGAAATTTAACGATAAGTACAAGACATTTGACATAAAGTCACGGTGAAAATACGATTAACACAAGTTAAAATGCGTACAAATTTAAAATAAATTTTGAAATAGGCGAAAAAAAAGTTTAAAAATTGCCAAGAAATCACAGCAATCGAAAATTAAGCTGTGAAAATATGCTTATGTGTGAAGACGGTAATGCCATCTGTATGAAGATAGGGAAAGTAATAAAAGTTACAAAGTAAAATTGTAAGAAATCCTTTAAACTTTATGCCAACTCATCGCTGTTATCGATCAATTCGAAAGGAAATATGGAAAGAATATTCGTGTTTTTCTAAAACAGCTGCTAGAATGCTGAAAAATGCTTAATATGCTGTTTTTTATAATGGAAAATTGGTTTATTTTTCATTCAATGCACTATAAAATTACAATAATTTAAAATTATTTAATGTTGTATAAACCAAGTTAAATTTCTGTTATTTTTTACACCAGTTTATTTAATGTTTTATTTAATTTTGCATTTTGTTGGTTGTTTTGAATAAACAAAAATATCTTGCATGTCACATTTTTAACTTTAAATTATTATTTCATGGTGTATGAACCAAGTTAGTTTTCTGTTATTTTTTACACTACTTTATTTGATGTTTTATTTAAATTTACATTTTGTTGGTTGTTTGGAAAAAACAAAAATATCTTGCAAGTCACATTTTTTTTATTGAAAGGAAAAAAAAATTAAATTTTTCCCTTTTGAGGTTTTTTTTTTATAACCACACTCACACTAGGTTTTAACTTTATTAGCATTTGTTTTATTAATGCAAGAATTATTAATTACATGAAAATTCAGAATGCTACATAGTATATTTTTTCTTCAGTGAATGTAAAAAAAATAAACAACGTGAGCCCATGCATTTTTGCATTTGGTTGATTAAGCTTTATATTAGTAAATAAGGAATGGCTTCTTTTTATTTTTACTGATACACCTGAAGATGGACGGCCAGATAGTAAACGTTTCGAACCTCTTGTAACTTTTAAAGATCTCCTGGCAATAGATGTTGGTTGAACATGGATTGACGCACCAGCTCTGCCGAAGAGAAATTCTGTTACAAGCAGTATGAAGGAATTCTTCCCACTGGCCCTCAGAACTGATTTTATCCAACTTGGAATAAAATTTTTATGTCCGTTTAAAGATTATTTATGCAATTATTTATACAATTATTTATCCAATTATTTTTGTCCGTTATGGACTTTAAGTTACTTCTTATTATTATTGTATCAGAATTTTCAACAATAACATTCTGAAACTGAACAGGGAAGTCTTCATTTTTAATATCCATACGTCTCAATAACAAATCCATTTTGTCAAGATGGCGTTTGTTTTGATCGGATTACGGCGCTTTGAATAGAGGCGGGACAACAGAAGCCAATGTCAAGCGCGTATTATCCGCCAGGTTTCTATCCAAGTACAGTTTGCTTATATGCGTACCGGTCTCATCACTTGACTCTGTTCAAAATTGCGGAGCCGATTAGTAGCCAATTTGGACTCCGACGATTGCGATGCTAATTAATAATTAGCACCACAAAAAGGGGTGTTAATTAATAATTCCCACTATCCCACGGCTGAAGGGGGCTGCCGGAGCCACCCACCCCTCTTGAGCCCAATAACCTATATAGGACTTGATCTGATATTGCTGTAGGTTAAGGAGCATAAGAAAGAACAAAAGCAACCCACAGCAATGGATATATATATATATATATATATATATATATATATATATATATATATATATAAGGTTTTTTTAATTTATGGTATATGCCAGACCCGTTGAAGAGGACGATTTCAACTTAAAACAAAATTTTGATTGCAATTTCTCATCTGTACAGAGTTTCATCTGTACAGGGTGCCATTAAACTTTTGACTTACAGCCTTTTCTGTAAGATACGATTCAGGACAAGAATGTTTGGGTATTTCTTGCTAGAGAAATTTATGAAAACAGAAAATAACTTATGTTCCTTACATTAACTTTTACAAAATTTTCATGCTTCATCGATCTCCTAATTATTTACCAAAAGTAATGAAACTTATTTTAAAAGTAATCATCATGTCTGGTAAAATAAGGAGGTTAATAAATCGCTAATATATACATGTCTCCAACTATTAAACGAATTTAAAATGGTCTTACTATTACACTAAGGATGTGAGAGTAGCATAAGAAAATAGTTTCATGTATTTTATTTCGTTTTGTACAAATAAAATTTCAAATATTCTTGTTAAATTTTATTTAAGAAATAAACATTCCTACATGAATAAAATAAATGCGTTTTCTTTTGTTTTTAATCTGATCAGGTTTTCGGTTGGATTTGGAGCTCAGTGGTCAACGTTTGGTTACACAAGGACTGGAAAGACCTAATTTGGGGGAAATATCTATTGTCTATATATACAAAACAGTTCCGTAACTGACTGACTCACTGACTGACATACAACGCACAGACCAAACCGCAGGACCTAGAGGGCTGAAATTTTGCATAGCGATTCTTCTTATAGTGTAGGGGTGCACTAAGAAAGATTTTTGAAAATTTCCTCTTAGATTTTTTAAAATTAAATTTTTAAACTGTTTTAGTAACTTTTTTTAAGTTTGCATTTAAAAGAATAACTTGAGGGTTATAAAATTTATATCACGAGAAAGATCATAAAAATTCCTTTAAAATGAAAACTTTTTCGAATCTTTATCTGCATTTTCTTATTTTTCGTGAATCTTTAAAGATTAATTTTTAGAATTTAATTTATTAAATGCTGATTACGTGATTTCTTTTTCTGGAACTATAAATAAATTTATCGTGTCGGTCATACCAATGAAATAGACAAAAAAAGATTTTATCCCTTACTAATGCCGCAGACGATTGGACATTATCCAAAAAAAATATTAAAATACAGTAAAAGTTATGTTCCTCAAACTGTAGTATGTTGACTGTACTAAATTCTTAAGTATATCCTATTAGATTTAATTTGAATATTTTCTTCTACATTATTTTGTCTATAAAAATATCTGTTGCGACTTTTTATAAATATATATATAATTTTTTAACATCAATTGTATACATTGATCGTCGTATTTATTATAAAATATCGTATATATATATATATATATATATATACAGAGGCTGTTCGCACATTTTTTAGACGATTTTGGTAAGCGGTAATAAAAACTCGTTTGCTGCAAAAGAAATAATTGCAATTGTACTATGTTTTTAAAAGTCAAAATTATAGTCTCCGGCTTGAAAGTTTGTTTTTATACAAAACGGCGCTTTTAACAAAGCAGTGGTTCGAAGGCTACATTTATGCTCTTTCCGAAGAGAAATATGCATACTCCGTTATCGAAAAACGATGTGAGAGTCATGGTTTTGTGATATCTAAAGCGTCGATAGGTAATATCGTCAACAAGAAAGGAAAAAAAAGGTCAAATTGGAGCCTCAAGTGGGGCAAAAATTCCAAACAAGTATCCAAGGAAAAAACGGACATCTTCGACTATTGCAAAGGTACGTTTTTTAATGTTAAAAGAAAATCCCCCTAGTCAAACGACAGATGCAAAATCATTAAAATGCTCTGTGTCCACTGTAAACAAAATGATAAACTTTGATTTAAATCTTAAGAAAGCGAAAAAACGCAATGTGCATCGTCTTCTTCCAAATCATATCGCTGAACGCAGGACACGCTGCAGAATTCTATATGAGAAACACTTATCCAAAGAAAAATGGAAAACAATTGTCACAATAGACGAATCAAAGGTGTATTTAAATAATTGCAACAAAAAAAGAGCCATTTATTATCATAAAAGGGGAGAAAAAAATTTAAGTACATGGTTCAAAGAATCGAAAGAAAGTTTTTCTAAGGGATTCATGATTGTTGCTGGTTTTTCTTATAATGGCAAGTTAAAAATAAAGAGAGTGGAAAACAATGTCAAGATTAACTCCAAATACTATCAGGAACATATTTTATGACCAATTTTTCTGTATGAAATAGCATCGCTTTACCCACAGTGCCATCAATCTGTGAGACTCCATCAGGACAAAGCTAGCAGTCACACATCAAACTCCACTGTAAATTTCCTAAAAGAAATGGAACAAAAAACTGGTATCAAGGCCATACCTTTCACTGATATCCCTACTAAATCTCCCGATGTATCACCTATGGATTTTTGTGCTTTCGGACTTTTAAAATCTGCATTATCCAAACGTCGTCCCAAAACCCTTACAGGACTCTGGAAAGCTGTTCAGGAGGAATGGGATAGACACTTCAAAAGACACTTCAAAAGACATTATTATCCTGGAAATTGCGGTGTCGAAAGATAGTTCAGAATAAGGGATGTCAAATAGAACATTTAAAACACGAGAATTTTATGTAATTTAGTTTTGTGAATACAATATACATCGTATAAAAAATGTGTGAACAGCCTCTGTATATATATATATATATATATATATATATATATATATATACCGGGTGATCCAAAAGTCAGGACGAACTTTAAAATGAATAATTCGAAAACGAATAAAGAAAAAAAGATGCGGTTTGCACCGAACGGATAGAAAAGAAGCCGGGGTTTGTGTGGCAACGAAAAAAAATAGTTCTGTTGGCGACCAACAGATGGCGCTATAGTTTTTATTTCACCAAAAGATGATTTACAAATGAAAAAATGTTTACAAGTTACAAGTCTGCTTAATTACAGTTAATTACAGTAAATATTCAATGTGCTGTCCATCATTCAGAAGTACCGCTGTGAGACGAGTCACCACACCGTTCACAGCATTGAGTAGCATTTCTTGCGTTATGACAGACACATTTTGGCGGATAGCATCTTTCAGTGCTGCTAGTGATGCCGGTTGGTCGCGGTACACTTTTGATTTCAAGAATCCCCACAGCCAAAAGTAAGAGGATGTCAGATCGGAAGATCTCACAGGGCATGCGGGATTAAAGCATCGACTGATAATGCGATCCTCCCCAAATGTTGAGCGCAGCAGGCGTTGCACAGGCAGAGCAATATGAGGTGGTGCTCCATCATGCATAAAGGTGACTGTTTGGAGTGCCTGTCGCGCTTGCAGTTCAGGATTAATGTTGTTCTGTAACAGTGCTGCATATCGCTGACCAATGACAGAAACTGTTTTGAAACCCGTCTTTGTGACTTCCTCGAAAAAAAATGGACCTATTATGAAATCAGCAGTGAAACCACACCAGACTGTCACTTTAGGCTGTTGCAAGGGTACCTCAACAAATGCATGTGGATTTTCTGTGGTCCACACTCGACAATTGTGGGTGTTAACAGCGCCAGAGGGTGTGAAATGCGCTTCATCAGTCCAAAGCACAATGTGAAGCCAGTCGTGCTGCTCTTCCATCTTATTGAATACCAAATTCGCAAAATCTTGGTGAGAGTCGAAGTCAAGAGGTTTCAGTTCTTGGTTATGTTGCAACTTGTTGGGATACCGTTTCGGGGTTATTCGCAGTGCTCTCCAGATACTTACGTACGACACTCCTGTCTGCCTCGAAACTTCTCGAGCCTAAACTCCCCATGTGCAGAAACCGCCGACATGGATTGCACCATCTGCTCCACTGTCGTGAGGGGCGTCCACTTCTTGGACGTGACGCCAAAGAACCTGTAGCTTCAAATTTCTTCATCATTTTGTTCAAGACGTTATTGGTCCTTTGCTATCTCGCATACCATTCATGTAGCGATATGCTCGCAATGCCGCAATGGCTCTTTCCAAATTCTTATAATATAGTTTAACTAAGAGGGCTTTATCAACTATGGACAGCATTTCGATGCATATAAGCTTCGACTACCATTACCTGCTGCAGTTGCTCCTTTTTATATCGTTTGTTGCTTTGCATAATCCTATATCAGAAATCCGACAGCGCCATCTGTTGGTCGCCAACAGAACTATTTCTTTTTCGTTACCACACAAAACCTGCTTCTTTTCCATCCGTTTGGTGCAAACCGCATCTTGTTTTCTTTATTCGTTTTCTAATAATTCATTTTTAAAGTTCGTCCTGACTTTTGGATCACCCGGTATATATATATATATATATATATATATATATATATATATATATATATATTCATTTATTTATTTTCTTTTGCAATAATTACATACATTAACCGCTGTATTTAATTTAAATGTACTCCGTAACGATGTGCGGGTTTTCAGCTAGTTTATAAATATATTCTGGGTAATTTTTTCAGGAATATAAAACGAACTTGTAAGTAATCAATTGTAGACACCACAGCAAAAACTTCGTATTGTAATTGCATTTTTTTCGACATAATTTTCCGTTTGCTGAACAGTTACTCTATCTTTGTTTTGGGGTCAACAATTATTCTAAATGTATGATCAACAATTGTTCATCAGTTGACTTTGCACTGTACTAAAATTTGTAAGCCAAGACCTAATTGGGAAGAAGGAAATATGCACGGTGTGAGGTAGTTATATAAGGTAGCGAGCGGAGAAGTGTGATTATTTTTTTCATCAAATAAAGCAACCTATATCAAGTCTTTGGTGGAAAACTTTGACGACAAACTCATACTTGAGCCAACATCCGGAAGATGGCCGAATGGCTAGGGCGCTGAATTCGGGATCAAAGTCTGTGGTCTGCGTGGCTCCCACTGGTGGCATGGATGTTTGTGGCCATTCGGGATCGGCTTTAAGCAGTAGGTCCCGGTCTAATTAGTCCTCGCATAGTAAAAGTTGACCGTAGCGATCCAAACCAAACGAAACCACATTACCTAGCAAAGGAATACCAAACGGTTAAAGTCAGGTGTAATCGCAACACTTTATTCTTCATTTTTAGTTGTGAGTTCCAAGTGAGCCACCATTTAATAACTGTTAATATTTACTTTTTCCTCCATTCTTTATTATCTAGATATAATTCATAGGTAAATTAAATGGGCGGATCCTTACATATTGAAGAATTAAGGATTTTACTATCCATGCATATGGATGAGAGATTCGGTGAAAGTCAAATTTCTGAAATCTTCATCGAATATGTAATATACATTAGGGTGGAACGCTGGTATATGGAATTTTTTTTTCAAATTTTCTTTTCTAATAGTGATAAAATTTTCACCTACCTATAGAGGAATAAAAAATATATTACAGTTTTTTATTAATATTTCTCTTTTATCCGCACATTTATTTTGAAAATTTATACTTTTTCTGGCATACAGATGAAACTTGAAGGAGGATATTGCTCTAAATTCTATAAAAACTATTAGTTAAAACGACTCGCAAGGAGCAAAATATTAATCTATAAGATCTGTGCATGACTTGGCATTTAGTTATATTTTACGTGAAGAACACTCGTCACTAATTATAGCTGATGCAATATTATATAAATAACGGTGATCCGAACTTAAATGTCGGATGATATCCGACTGAATATCTGGCACCACGCTTTCTATCTTTTCATACTGTACAACTTGATTGTTTTCACATTTTTCTAGTAATCTCCCAATAGTACAGGAATAGGAAGTAGGCCTAGTAGTTTCGCCATCTAAGTATAAAAACAGGTGTCTTAAAAGCAATTCATTCGCAATTCATTCGTGTGTAAAAGGCATATGATAAGGCATAAAGATTAATTCAACCGTATAACATCAGCGTTTTCCATGTATTTGTAACTGTTCCATCACAAACAACCACTACAGTTTCTCTCAATGAAATGTTTTCAGAAGAAAGCAAATCACATACAGCAAGTTTTATCCTCTTAGCCGTCCCAGTACTTGTTACTGCGTAGCCGGCATAAATAGACTCTGGTTCCTTCATAACTGAAATGTGTTCTTCTACCATCACTTGGGGGTATTTTTTGACACCCTTTTTCACTATCGATAAAACTTTATCCTTTCTGCCGTTAAAGAATATATCTGGAACACTGAAAAATCTATGCTTAGGTAATACTTCTGTGCGTTCTTCTGCTCTTTCATGGCGCAATTTTGATCTATCTATTGTTTCGACATCTGATTTAATGACATGAAGAACTGCCGACGTCATTGCTGCACCAGCTCTATCAGATAGGCCATATCGGTCACATGTTTTTGACAAAGGCGGAAAGCTGATATTTGACTTTTTCTGAGCCACTTGGAGCTTTGGAGACCACGGTTCTAAATTACCGCCTATATCAATTATATCTTCTGACTCTTTCGATATAACAGAGCTTCATAGAGAAAGGTCTGTATCCTTGTGTTTCTCTCTATTTGTCACAGATGCATAATATAGTTCTAACTTTCTATTTCTATCATTTCATTTTTCTATTATTTTCGTTTGTGAAAAGTATATACCACCAATAATCATTTTTCTTTCAGTCCTCTGATCAGTCAAAAAAGTATGTTCTTCTTTCGTTACTTTTGTTCCTTTTGGAAGCTTACTTTGTAGAAAATCTTTGTACTTACAAGAATACATATCAATTATTTTGGAACTAAGGGTGTGGAAATCTTTTTTTTGTCGTCACTCAATCGTTTCCAAGATTTTATCAAATTTTCGCATTTCGAATGCTAAGCTCGCTTCAAGTGTATAATGCGGATGTGGGATACGATTGGCCATATAGCTTTTTGGCATATAGTTTCGATTCTCATCACAACAATTTCCGCAATCTGTAAAACAGCTGGCTACCCTCGAGTATACGATAAAAGCTTTAGATGAAATCTTACAAAATTATAAAATTTCACGACCTCCTTATACATAGGTAACATATTGCCTTTCGCCTCTTCAATGTTGCCAAGCAACAACTAGAAGCGTTTCTGTTTTTATCCATATTCAACTCTGCAACAATTAGCAAACGTAACTCTAGATACGACCGAACGATGGACAATAATCGCGGGAACTCACTGATTCTGACCAAAGAAGTGTGCATGGAGCGTGTGCTTGCGCATGCGCGCGGGCAGAGGAGTAATAACCGGATAACAACATTCACCCCAAAACACCTATAGGGGAGCAAAAAACGGCTCTTTAGCAACGTAATTGATTATTGTTTCCTCGCTCTTTCACGCTTATAAATGATATAGAAAAGATAAATCTGATCAGATTTTGAGAAATTCAAATCAAATGCGCGGGTAGATAGACTCAAAATAAATAAAAAATATTTTAGGATACGCTTTTTCAACTGTTGGATCAAATTATTTTGGCTATTAGGAAAGAATTTGGCAAAATTCGAACTTACGCTCCAGCCTAATATACAGACACACACACACACACGCACGCACACACACACGCACACACACGCACACACACACACGCACACACACACACACACACACACACATATATATATATATATATATATATATATATATATATATATATATATATATATATATATATATATATGTATATATATATATATATATATATATATATAAGAGCTTGTCTGTTTGTTTGTCCTCTATAGAATCATAGACTGTTTCACCCACCGGGACCAAATTCGACACAGTTAATGTTTGGGACCCGAGAAACTTAAGGGGATGGTGGACTTTCAAATTACCAAAAATCGAGCAAAAATTGGAATTTTTTTGGGGGGTGTATTAATATTTTAAAAACATGTAAATATTGGAATGAAATGCATTTAAAATGTGTAGTGAAAAGAAAAATGAAAAATTGGTGGCTTTAGAGTAAGTAAGTATTAAAGGTAGATAAAAAATTATCTTTTAAATGACTTTTTCTCAAAATGAGAAATTTCCAGATTTGCAACTCTTTAAAATGCTCCTCGCGTCATAATTTTTGACGAAATTTTATGAAATTTATAATAAAGATTCCTGTAATACATCAAAATAAAGTTATGTATCCATTTTAGGATTCGAGGTCATTTAGGTTATAAAAGTTTAACTTTAGTGTAGAAAAGTAAAAAAATTTCGCGAAAATTCAGAGTACAAGCATAAAAATATTTTCTAAAAATTAACTATTCAACGAAAGTACAAAAAAATACATAACTTTGTTCAGAAAGTATTTATAAGCAATATAAATGCAAAATTAAGGGGAAAAGTTTAAAATTGAGTCGCAAGGAGCATTTTAAAGAAGGGTAATTTAATTTAAATTTTTTAATTATAAAATATTTTTTTTTAATTATTTATAAAATTTTATAAGGTGTTTAATATTTTTATACTTTAATGAATGTATATACAAAATTTCATATCTCTGCGATAAAAATTTCAAAAATCGTTTTGAAAGGTCCACCATCCCCTTAACGTAGCAAAAACGAAGTTTGGGGCTCAGTTAGTTTTTTAAATTATTTTTTAATGATTTTTGTGTCCCTAAGAGGTGCGCGTACCCCTGTGGATACAGACCGTTCCCCACATCATGTTATCAGTGGAATCTCGAACCTATCCCCCGCGCGGTTATTACCAATCCCTCTTCCCCCGCGCGGGGAAAGAGAGCTTGGTAATAACCATGAAGCTACAGAGCTTTATGGTAATAAACTTTGGCCCTGCTTAACTGACTGACAGACAACGCAGTCCAAACTGTTGGGCATAAAGAGCTGAAATTCTGCATGGCGATTCTTCTAGAGTGGAGGGGTGCACTGAGAAAGATTTTTGAAAAATTCTTCTTCGATTTTTTAAAATTAAATTTTTAGGCTGTTTTTCTAATTTTTTTAAGTTTGCATTTAAAATTATAATCCGAGGGTTATAAAATTTATATCACGTGAAAGATCATAAAAATTCCTTTAAAACGAAATCTTTTTCGAATCTTTACCTCTCTTTTCTGATTTTTGGTGAATTTTTAAAAATTAATTTTTAGAATTTAATTTATGAAATGCTGATCGCGTGGTTTCTTTTCTTTTTGTGATACTTTACATTAATTTTGCGTCACGTGAATAACAACGAAATAAATTGACAAAAGAAATAGTAAAATAAGGTAAAAGATAAAATTAAACCACTAGACTATCTGAGATGGGAGTTTTTTAAGAATGCAGTTCAAATTAGTATGTTTTTACACAACTTTCCCGGCTCTGCTTTGTGTCCTTTGTTATTTGCTGTTTTTCTCATCGCTTGAACCGATTTACAATTTGCTTTTTCTACGCTTTTTGGTCTTAAGAAAATTAAAAACTGAATTACAGTTCGCTTTTTCAACCATTTTTGGCCTTGGGAAAATTAAAAACCGATACGGTTTTTGGCCTGTCGACAAGAAAAAACCGAATCACCAAAGTAAGGAAAATAGGCTTAATGCGGAATCCCGCCTTACTTTGAATAAATAAAGGGGGTAATGCATCTTGCACTTTACCTCTTGGGTGATGTGGAAAAAAAGTGCGTCTCTTGGGTGATGTGGAAAAATCTGAGCTTTTAAGGGAAAAATAAATAATAAAGGCAAATGTAAATTATAAAACTTATTTCTAATTAAACAGTGGATCAAACAAATCTAATTAAATCTAATTAAACTGTATCTAACAAATATAATTAAACAGCAAACTTATTCAATCCAAACGTGCGAATCAGGCAACACTATGTTGTTAATTCTCAATAAAATCACACGTATAGTCAGACGAAGGTCCGCAGGCTCAAAGTTTCTTTCTTTCTTATTGTTTGTATATCATTTCAGTAGAAACGCGCGAAGCGTAATCTCTCTAGACAGATGAACATGAAGAGCGGGGTGTGCATACCAGTATTTTTTTGATGGAATGCATCAAAAATTTTATATCTATATATCTATCCGGGAAACGCCGGGCAATAATGCTAGTGTTTTTTTATATATATTCATTGAACGTTCGCATATCTATAATGTCATAAACCTTCTGAGTATCCCACATAAAAAAATTTGTTTTATATCGAGAAGGATACATAACAACATACTTTGGAAATATAAATAAAAAATAAACGGAGTATTACATTACTAACATTTAATAATTCACATGGATTTTTTTTTTCATGTTTACGTCTCTCTCGATATTCCTCAAAATGAATTTGACAGTTCCTTCAAAAACCAAGACATGGATATTTTAAATCACATATTTGAAATGAATACGATAAACAAAGTAAACTTTGAAACGGGACATTTTCTTTCCAGTTAGGGGATATAAAACTTCCAATTCTAAAATGATATAAAACTAAATATTTCTGAGTAATTTGAGGCCATAAATGGAATGCAAATCATACAGCTCGTTCGACAACATTTCTTTGAGTGCATTGGTTTGCAAATCACGTATATTACCCCTTAATGGTAGCAGATTGACATTGCCTGTATCCCATTCAAGAAGAAAACCAAGAAAACCGCTATATAAGCAATATTAGACCAATATACTGCATTGTGCCATCAAATAATTCCCAATAGTACACTCCTTTTTTTCTTTTATTTTCCTTTCTCTAGCCACAAAGGCAGACAGGTGAAATATAGCATTCATTGACTCTTTTTTTCTTTATCTAGGACCAAACTGATCACAAGCAGAAAAAAAGAAAGTTTTTTTTTATCTTCCAGGTAAAGAATAACAATCTCAAATGAGGTATATAAAAGTAAAGTATTTCTTTATATAGTTCTAATGCACGTGGGATTATTCCTTGAGACCATTAGAGTAAGCAATGCATTTTTTTGTATTTCTATATGCAATGTTATAGCAAATGATTCTGGAGATTTTCTGCTTAAATGATGGATTCGTTTCTAGTAGCATAAATGACTTTTATAGTATTTTTAGAATAAATAAACCCTACTTATGTTTCTTTAGAAATAAAAGATGACTGGAAACTTAATATATATTGTTAAATAATAATGTCAGATATGTGACCTCAACTGATGATATATTAATGTAAGAGTCAAAATAATGCAACCAAAAGAATTTTTAATAGAACAAAAATATTTTTTATGGTTGTAATTTAGAATTACTCTTATTTAAACAAAATATTGCAAAGCAAATTCAAATGTCTTCATTTACTTAGGAATTTAGTTTTTACATTTGTCCGGCAAGCGGGGGAAGCTGGATTCGACCTCCTGGATAGCATCTTTACTAATGGATTAAAAAATTCCTTTTCTCCCTGAAAATTTGAGGAAATTTAAACTATTAACTGAAATATAAGTATTAAAATATAAATAAGCAAACTATGATTTATTTCGGCTGTCTTTGAGTCAAGAAGAATATGATAAAATATCAAATAATATATTGAAACCACAAAATTATCATGTCCATTGTAATCTTTTATATTTGATCAAAATTCAACTGTTTATAATTTTTGGGCGTAGTCTCCTAGACACCTTGGACTTTTCCGTTTTATTCCATCTTAAATTCTCAATGAACTGCAGTCGTCTTGACAATAAACGATTTTCTTATGGATATCTATTTTTTCGAGACTTGTAATATATTTTTCCCTTTATAGTACATAATACAGTAGATTGGGGTTACTTGTACCCCAAAAGTGAAGATTTTTGTACATTTCTTACCAAACGATAGCTTTAAAAACATGTTTGTGCTGATAACCTGATTTGAACAACTTATTTGAAGATTCCCCAGGATTTTAGGTCTTTTTCAAACCAAAATTTTAATTATATATATATATTTAATAAGTTATTGAAATTGGGGTTCAAGTAACACTCAGATTGGGGTTACTTGGACCCAACCTACATTTTACATGAAATATACAATTCAAATAGGTAGTGGGCTCAAGTAGCACCTAGGATCTTGAAATAAAAATAGAGGCTTATGTATGAAAAATTTATTTTGCATTAAAACAGAAAACAAGCGCCATTTTATTTGCATATCTGATTGTTAACAGTGGATGCGTTTTCAAAACTAATTTTACCCAGTCACGCCCAGGGAGGTTGTTTTGAAAACATTTCACTGATCGTCCATGCATTGCAAGGTAAGACTTGACAATCAATCAGGTTTGTTCAATAAATCATTCTTCAATCTCCTTTTCATAGTGGACCTACTAATTTTAAAGTGTGTTGAGGCATCTCTCTAAGACATTTCTCGAGACCTCACAGCATTTAAACATTCCTCTATTTTTTCAGCTGTACATTCAGCTGTACCAAAGCCGCATACATTCTGCTCCCTGGAAACCTCTTGTAATTTCCGAGCATGTTTGTGTTAGAAGTGCGAATAAATGCACATGAACCCGTTTAACCATTTAATAAAAGAAATCCGACATGTAGCAATGATATTAATTATTTTTGCAGTGAAATTTGAGAATGTCTAATTAAAGATGTGAGTAGTTGTTAATTGGACCCACTTTCTTGCTTGGGTCCAAGGAACCCCATTTTTAGTTTATCAGCACACTAGTTAATAATTATAATTTTTGCTGGGTTAATTGATTCTCTATTCATCTAAAACTGTTATTATATTATTAAATACTGTATTTGATATGAAAATTTATCCTTACCTAACGTGGGAATGCAGTCTGTAAAGAAGGGAAGGTGGACGTTATAAGGTCAGAAAAATTTGTGTTTTTATCACAAAGCTACAGAACCTGAAATAAAAAAAGGTGGGAACAGTGGGGACGTGGTAAAGTGCCTCAGGACCTAGCTAATGCTCCTATCTGTTGCACACATTGAGAATTATACCTGTATTTTATTGACAAGATACCTAGGTGTAATTTAAAACACTTTTTCGGTTTGGGTCCAATTACCCCCTAGGGTCCAAGTAGCCCCAAGTTACGTTACCTGGACTATTTGACAGAACATCATTCTATTTGATGGTATGAAAATAATGGTTAAATGTTAAGGGTAATTATCTTTACTGACTAAAATATACTGTTAATCTTAAGGTGTAATATTACCAGGATATCGTCTTCTTTTAACATATTTTCTCTCTTTCTGCACACACTGTCCAATGAATCATGCAACTTGGTTCAATATTTCATTGGGTCTCTATTAGTCCAAATTACAGGACGTATGTGTTTAGCCATTAATAGGTTGGGTCGAAAAAAATATTTTTTTTTGTTTTCGGAACGCTTTAGTGCGGAAAAGTTGCCTATTGTAATGATAAGAAAAACGGCATGAAAAAATTAAAATCGGTTAAGATCTTCCGTTCGCTCATCGTACTTAAAGTTTATGAAAAACTGCAAAAATCATGATATTTTTGTAATTTTTTTCTGTTAGTTAAAACTTTTAAAATAAACATGCTTTATTTTTTTATGCTCGTTTTATAGTTTAAATAACCTAAGTAAATTAAATTCTGATCAGTAATCTAATTTTTTTTTTCCGTTAGCGCAACATATTAGAAAAAACATAAATTTATCAATATTTCGCAATTTTCACTGTGCTACTCTTCGTTCATTTTGCTAGAATAAAACAGAGATTCTTCCTATGTGGTTCATAAATGTAAAATAAGAAGAGACAGGAGTCGTGTTAGGGCGAATTTGAAAAGTCAATTCACACCTCCTGGGGGTCTTTTCTTTGACGGACGTTGGGGTCTTTTCTTTGACGGACGAAAAGATGATACTTTGTTCGTCGAAAATTTGAATGCCAAGCAATTTCGCAGTAATGTGAAAGAAGAACAATATTCTCTTATCCAGGAACCTGGATCAACTTATAATGGACACGTATATCCTTCCTCGAGTTCATCAAATGATTTGACTCAACGCATTATTTCTCGTATGTCTGAACTATCAATATCACTAGAAAAACTTGAAGTAGTAGTGTGTGATAGCACTATAACCAGCACTGAATGGAAGAACGGTGTCATCCGTCGACTAGAAAATTATGTAGGACACCCTCTACAAGGGAGCATATGCCTCCTGTATTTTAATGAGCTTCCTTTTTGCCACATTTTCCAACATATTAACGGTCAAAATGCAGGACCTAATTCTTTTAGTGGGATATCCGGACAGCAGTTCATTTGCTGTGAAAAACACCCTGCGGTTGATTATGAACCCATAGATTGTTTGATTCTTGATATAGGCAGGGATTAGTTGTTTAAATACCAACAGTACTTTCTGGACATTTCTCATGCAATCACCTTGGGAAATTGTCCAGAAGTCTTGGCAAATAGGGACCCTGGTCCTTCGTTCCATTCTAGATGGATAACTGCGGCCAACTGAGTTCTTAGGTAGCATATAAGTTCATCAGATCCATTCGGAAACTTAAAAGAAAAGGTTGGCTTCATCTTGAAATCACATATGCCATAAAAAAAGAAAATACTATACTGACGGATCAAAACATGTCTTTGAATCAATCCAAACATCACGGTAAATATTCGACGAATTACTTCAAGTTGTCGATCCAGAAATTCAACGAAATTATTTTTTTTCGCACCCAGAAAATGTTCTGTTAGCAATGCTTGTTGATGAAAGAGAACATATTGAACAGCTTCGTTACAGAAGGATCTTAAAAGCAAGACAAACCGTCCCAAAGAAGAAGACTGTTAGAAATTTCGTACCAACGGAGATAAACTTTCAAGCTTCCGATTACATTGGAATTATCAATTGGAATTCTTATGTGGTGTATCCTCCCCCACTGCTGCTGAACCTAAATGAAGATGATATTAAATCATTCATCAATTCATACACTACGCCCATCAGAGAAATACTAAAGTTTCCCCGTCACACACAGGCTGTGAAGAGGTGCATCAAAATTGTGACAGAGGCATCGAATAAAGTATGTGGACATGAAGCTAAAGATGGATATATCCGATCAACACTGAAGTCTAGATCAGTTATGCCTCATTTCTCAAAAGAATCAGACTTTAAATGTGTATAGATATAAAAAAGAAAAAGTAAAAAACAGGGTAAGCCAAAGAATTCTACTCTATGGAAAATCTCTGCAAATAGATGTAAATATAATGTAAATAACACACCCAACAATTGGATGGTTGGTTGGGTAGGATATGGGTGCAACTCTACTTGCAACCACCTCCACGTGGTGAGTTCTGGGTCGTTTTGTTCTAGCAAATCGAACGAAGAGTTGCACATTGAAAATTGCGAAAAATTGATAAATTTCTGTTTTTTCAAAGACTCTGCTCGAACGGAAAAAAATAGATTTATGATCACAATTTAATTTATTTAGGTCATTTAAACCATAAAACAAGCATAAAAAACTAAAGCATGTTTATTTTAAAAAGGTTAACTAACAGAAACATATAACAAATATATTCTGATTTTTGTAATTTTTCATAAAATTTAAGTGCGATGCGCGAACGGAAGATGTTAACCGATTGAAATTTTTTGTGCCGTTTTTCTTCTTATTACAATAGGCAACTTTTCCGCACTAAAGTGTTCCGAAAATAAAATATTTATTTTTTTTTCGACTCACCCTAGTTATTGATTCTACATGGTGGCAGAGTGAATTAAGTCGAGAGAATGCCACGCGTCCGATAAAATTATTTTAAGTTTCTTCCATGTTGATGGAAGAAACTTAACGTGGAAGAGAGTTTTCTGTCGGATTTTTAATTCATGTCTCAAATGTTCTTTACAGGTTTCACATCTGGAGTTTGCGGTGACCAGGGTAGATGTCGCAAGCCGGACTCATCGCCCGTCAGACTCATGCGCTAGTTATTGTGCAGTTTTGCTAGTAGGATAATTTCATTATCGACCACAAAAGACCCGTCATAAGCGGGTTGAAAATGCAATCTTGTAGGGTGGACTTTGCCTGCAATAATGTTCAAATAATCCGAGGGGGGGGGGGGCAAAACCTTCATTCCTTAAACACCAGGGGACCATTCTCAAACCAGCAGAACAAGCCCCACAGCATGATAACCCACCACGATCTCGAACTGTGCTAGCAAGGCAAGTATTCGGATTCACGGGGCTCATGCCACGTTGTTCACCTGTCGTCGGTACAAAAGAAGTTGTAGCAAAATTCATTCGACCACATCACTATTTTCCAATCATGTCCAGTTAGGCCGTTCCCGACACCACACAAGGCAAAATTTTCGATTCTTCCCGGTAATGAGAGTTTTTCGCGCAAACATGTGGCTGACTATACCGATTCTATTCATTGTAAAACTACCGAATTTTCTTCTCATTGTTCAGGTCGAGATCGCTTGGTGGGCCTTCATCAAAGTTTTCCTTCAGTGGCTGTTCAATTGACCCTTTTTCTGACATTTAAGTCTTCGAGACATCACTGATAGTGGTCTTGATTAATTGTTTTTGATCCACACTTATGCTTTTAAGTCAAGGATTATGGGTTCTGTTTCGAAATACACTATAGATATCTCCACTTTTCAGAAACAAGGGATTTGTTCTATTTTGGATACTATGATTCCTTCAAAAACGGGTTCTCGCGATAAAACTTTTTTCAACGGCAATCTGTCCTTTTAAAAAGGCATTTTGCTCCCCTTTTGTTGGAATACGCATCGATAGCCGTCTTACTTCGATGTTGGCATCAAGCTGTACTCACGTTTATTGCATAAACATGTCTGTTACGTGAATTTGCATAAACGTTCCCGGGTTTCTAATTTACTGGCCGGTGTTTTATTTTAAACCAGTACAATGCCAGAAAATCGGGAAATATATGACAAAGATATTTGTTTTCTTTAATAAACAATACTTTTTAAAAGAGATTTTTCACATGATTAATATGTTTTTCTGCTTTCTGATTTCCAGTAAGTATTCAGAATTTCGATATTGCATTACATGTTTGCATCCCGAATATTCGTACACGGACTGCAATTTTCATGCTACACTGTCTCTCATACATGGAGAATGAGAGACACGATGATTAAATTACAGCAATGGCCGTTTTAATAGGATTTCCACATTAAAAGACTCATATATATGAACCATTGCAAAATCCTGGAATTCATAACACGCATTTATAAACTTATCGGTCATTATATTAAGAGTTTACTTATGTCTCGTATAGAAATCCTCTGTCTGCCTAAAACTCTTATAATTTAATAGTGTTATACAAAAAAAAAATCCCTTTGAAGTCTCGGTGAAGACATATATCACATTGTAATAGAAATTAAATGTTTAATTTCGATGTAAATTTAAGTATTAAGACATATTTTTGGTACTTCAAAGTTACTGAGATTATTGGGAAGTTTGCTAGGTGCATTTTAAACGCTGTTGGTATTTAAAGAGAAACGAAAGTTATGCAAGGTATTATTATTTCTTTCATTACTAATATGTGCTTATTCACGTGGTAATCAAAAATTAATCCTAGAAGATACTACTCCCTCAGGAGAGTCACAGTTAAACTCCCACCATAACCTACACCCAGATGAATTTCATCACTTTTGAACTCTGGTGCTCTTGGAAGGAGTCACACTGCCCGAATGCCGAAAACAGGCCTTCCAATTTATACCTTATAATGTAAGGTGAACTAATAGTATACTATTCAGGTGTAGGATCCCTATGTTTAGGGTCGAGATGATGGTCATTATGATGTTAAAGTAAGATAGTTTTCGTGAACAAAATAGAGCTTTTGTAAGCACTCATGATGTAAGAGTTAATCATTCTCTGTATTTTAACAGACACAGACAGAAACTTTTCTACATGCGTATAACTGAATAGTAAGATTTAGTGAAAACCGCTGCAAAGTCTGAACTGGACAAAAAGGGTTGGTCTAAACTTTACCTTGAAACGTTAAGTATCTAAGCCACTACTAATCCTTAAAACGGGTCAGAATTTGCTTTTATTATTTCAAGGTACATTGATTATTTTTATAAAACCTCGCGATTATTGCCTAAACACCATCAGAGAGTAAAAGTTTGTGATATTTAACACTAGAACCGCGGAGCGGGTCAATTTGACCCAAAACGATGTTTAATTTATCACCACGGGAAAAGTACTGATTGAAAAAAAAATTCCTCTAATGACTTTTAATAATTTAAGGTGAACAACAATTTACCAAACTTAGAAATTCGTAACATAAATAATTTTCCGATTATTAACACTTATACCTAGAACCGCGGAGCGGGTCAATTTGACCCGTAAGAAATGTTAATGCACAAATGACGAAAAACAGATGCAATTTCTAGGAAGTAACTGTAAAGTACTTCTACCCCACTCTTGAATTCCTGAAATGTACTGTACCAGAAGGGGGAATAGTGAAAGTTTTCAGTCAAGGTCATTATATTAGTTTCGAAGCGCGAACTACGTTCGAATGCAGTGAAAAATTACAGCGAATATTTAGAAGACTTTTTGAAGTTGCTTTTATTCTGTAATTTGTATATGTATAAAAAATATGTCACATCGCCATATTTTTACTGTTCAGGAAACTTTACAATACGTTAAACAATTAACTGAAAATGATTTAGAAGGTGAAGATAGTGATGAAAGTGTTTCGATTTTGAGTAGTGAGGATGAATACCTGCCCGCGAATAAAAAAAAAATTGGATTCGGATGAAGAAAATGAAAGTGAAGATGACTCTGGCAATGCTCTAATAATCACTGGTCCTTCTCATCGCAATAATGATAATTTATCTGATAAAAAGAAAAATCAAACATTCCAAGAAAAGATGCACACACGCAAATAAATTTGAAAAAGAAATCGACAATAACATTCAAAGTTGGAAGTAAGGAAGTTGGCAAAGCTGGGACTGTTTGGAATGTCTAAATTTGGAATCAAGTTCTGGTTGGCTGCAGATGTTGACTCAAAAATCTGATAAATGGATTCCCGTTATCTTGGTAAAGTTAACCAATGTCCATCCAACATTTCTCTTTCTGAACATGTAGTGCTACGACTAATAAGTCCATATGAGCACAAAGGTAGAAATGTCACTGCGGACAACTTTTTCACAACACTGAACCTTGCAGAGGCATTGAAATCTCAAAAACACCAGCCTTCTAGGAACTGTAAAACTCTCAAGAAAAGAAATACCAGTCTGTAAAAATGTAAAAATCCACATTGCATTCGACTACGGTACTAACCCATAAAGACATGAGTCTAACTTTTTATCAAGGTAAAAAGATAAAAAGTTTTGTTGCTAAGTAGTCTTCATCCAGCAGTAGAAATTGCAGATAACACCCCCCTCCCCCCCCAAAAAAAAAGCTACCTAATACATTCGCTTTCTACAACGCAACTAAATACGGTGTGGACGTGATTGACAAAATGGCAAGGAAATATTTTTGCAATTATATATTTGCATGAATATTTTTTTGTAATATTATCGATCTTGCTGCAATCAATGTCTAGGTTTTATATAAAGCTGTAACTGGAAAATCTATTAGATGACGGCAATTCATTCAAGACTTGGTTGAAGAATTGCGCGAAAAGTTTGTTCTCTCCCGACAAAAATAGGTGGTGAAAAGAGAGTGTGAAGCAACCAATGAAAACGATGGACAACCACAAATTAAGCGTAAACTAGTCCGGTGCCACAGTTCAAAATGTGAAAATAAAACTATAGATATCAGTTCTAAATGTAAAGCACCCATTTGTGGAAAATGTACAAAACTTATTACTCAGTTTTGTGCACAATGCATACAGTAAATTGGATTTTATAATATGTAAAACTAGTAAGTAATTGATAAAATTTTTAATTTTTAATTTTTTGAAATTATGTCTAAACTTACTGAAAAGAGATACTCTGTTTTTCCATTGAAATTAGGAAATTTATGCCATATTTTGTTAAAGAGAAATCTTATTATACTCAAGGTTATAAAATTTTAAATAATACGATTTTGTAAAAATTAAGTTAATTTCTCTTGATTTATATAAATTATTTAATGTAAATTCAAAGCAATATTGATTATTATTTAAAAAATAAAATGTTTTAGTTAACTAAATTAAGCGCTTGTGCATATTTTATAGGTTTACAATCTAGGGTCAAAATGACCCGCTCCGCGGTTCTAGGTATATCGAAAGTCCCGCGGTTCTAGTGTTAAAACTTGCCCAATTGTATTATTTGAATCCCTATTTGATGCTTTCACCATTCATCGTATTCGTTACTTTTAGACATTCTATGATACATTGCTTCTTGTATCATATATTTTATTTCGTTTATATCTTTTTATACTGCCATACTTTTAACTCCTTTACATTTCTTATTACCACTGTTGTGTTCTAGAGTTTTTAAATACAATGTGTTTTACTTTTGTCGTTTGTTTGGCGCAGCTTGTCCTATTTGGAACTTGCGCCAGAAATTCCAAATCAACCAACCAACCAACCTATTTGATGCTGATAAAAAAATCTGATCTTTGGTGGTAGTTAGGAAGTCTCTTGTAGAAGATATCCCTAAAATGCAAAATAAATCGTTTAGTTTTGAAGATTACACATTGCTTATTTTAATCATAAGGTTGAATATAAAGTTATCCATTCATCTCTTTACATTCCCAATTTCACAACTATTCACTAATTCGGAATACATTACTTATGATTCAAAGTTGCTCGTGGTTATTTACTACGGCGTAAGCAGTTATATTATTTAAGTAATTGCAGTTTATATAAAGTCAAATAAAATAGTTTACTTTCAGATATTTTAGGTCATTTATTAATTCTTTACAAATTTAATTCCGCCTTCGGCTATAATTAAATATTTGAAGGAAACTGTAAGAGTCATACATCTTTATCGTTTACAAATTTATCGGTATTTTGAGATGCTAACTTTAGAATTGTGCCCTTTACATTTGGAGATACTTTGCGAGCGTTATTCAAATGTTTATCTCAATAAGAAATTTTTATCTCAATAGTCATGGAGATATGGCAGGAGTACTTCATATCTTAATTGACAGTAATTCAGACTACTATATTTTCCAAATGTATACTCTTTATGTTTGTAATTGATTTATTTCGTCTGACTGTGGATTTCGTGGCTGTAGACAGATCGCGTCATAAGAGAACTACCTTTCTTAGTTATTTTATCGAGTATTCAGTATCTGGTGACAGTGCGAACTATTATTAGATACAGGTGAAGTGGGACTTAATCAGTTACTATAAGAAGTGGTATATTACATCATGTTGGATATTCAGCACCTAGCTTTTGATGTTTAGAATAATTGTTTTTTATTTTCTTCCACGAACCATTTTTTCAGCCATATCTTTTCCATCATCTCGAGGCTTAATTTCCCTGACTTTTCACTTAAGTGAATTTTCTCCATCTTCATGAGAATTTTGATGAAGATTTGTAGTCGAAAAATTTTCGAAGAAACCGAAAGTGAATTTAAACCTTTCCGCCTCAGTCAGACTGTTATGGTTGCTTTTCTTTAATCTTAGTTAAGACAGAAGACTATAAACGATCAATATTATAAAATCGCGATCAAGTAATCTGTAGCTATCAGAGGCCAATTCTTGAATTGTTTCACGAATTTGAGTTTTTTCAACTTGTAAGTTGTCGATTAAATGACCCACTCGATATCTCTACTGTCTTAGGTATATGACAATAGCGTCAAGACCAGATGCAAGAAAGTTGAAGATTTACGGGACGAATTAAAATAATAGCACAGTATAAGAAAGAAACAGGACAAGAAAGCAAAAGACTAGCAGTAAAATAAGTAGAGGGGAGAAAAGCCAACAATAACCCGAAACTACTACAGATAGAAAATTGGGCACGAATGAAGAAATAAAAGTATAGTTAAAATTAAGATAAATATGAAACGGTGAATCTGAAGAATGAGTTTACAACGAAGGAAGATAAAAAGAAAGGAAAGCCATAAATTTATGATAGCTATAAAAAGGGTCCACCCATAGTCGGTGTTGAGCTGAGAATGTTAAAGTCAAGGAAGAGAGGAATTTTTACAAGTCCCGCCCACGATGCGCAATGTGAAAAGGGATAGAGAAGAGGCAAGCATGAACTAATAGATGAGAAGAGATGAGGATAATATGGCCAATGAGACTGGAAGAGGCATGGCAGGAAATAATAAGAGAAAATCGATATAAAAAAAGAAAGAGATAGAGAAGAAGGGTAACTAGAGATATAAGTGGTATCAAGTCAGCTAGCAAACTTGTAGTTAAAAAAGTGTAAGTGTGAAGACGAAGAAGTAAGGGAAAATAGCCTCTACGCAGTATGATGGATGCTAAACGATGCTTAAGCCGAAGCGTAACTGATGTCTAGTGTTTAATATAAAGCACCCGGTGAAAGAGCCGATAATATATGGTGCATCCCGTCTCCAATGCCAATACAGCCCGAAGAAGTGCTGTGCACCCAGTTTCAAGGGCCGAGAACGCCCGACGTCAAACGAAGCCCTGTGCTCTAGTATGATTGACATGACGAACAGAGGATGATAACGCGTTGCATCCGCTAACCAGATAGCCAGCTGAACGATTAATAAGGAATCCAGCGTCCTGTACAATATGTCCATAATCAAATGTGATTCAACAATCGTCTGCAAAGGTAACATCTTTTCTCCTTTTCATACTTACCATCATTGCTTCTCATATGCTTAACTGTTCATGTAGCGTGATAACCTATATAGAGAACCATAGCGATTTAATTTCATGCCGAAAGTTAGAAGGGCGATTATTCGGGGCATAATATGCTATAATTCGTAAAAGGAGATGTTATATAGAATAAAGTAACATGATTTATGCATGAGTTAATAATAATTGTTGATTAGGGAGGTATTATAACTGTGATAGGAATTAATGATCATTATTGATTAAGCTTATGTGATTGATTTGAATATAAATTAGTGCTTATTTTGATGAAGAAGGTATTAGGATTTAATGAGGAATCGATGCCAATTCTTGATTAATGATAATAAACCAATTGTAGTAGATGAATTATAATAAGGTCAAGCAGAGTGTAATATTCCGTGAGGTGTTATATTGTATAATTGTATATTTTCATTTCAATTCAATAAATCAAGATGTCACAAATGAAGAAATAAAAGTATAGATAAAAGTTAAGATAAAAAGGAAACGGTGAATTAAAAGAATGAGTTTGCAACCAGAGTTCTACCAGATTTCTAACAAGATTTCTAACCAGTATTCTAACCAGAGTTGTTTTAAATCATTAGGGTCGCAAGGAATTCTAATTTAATTTATGCAATGTACTAATCATAACACCAACTCATACAAACATACTATTCTTTCACCACCACATGTACTTACTAACTGTCTCTACGGCTTTCAAATCTTGACGTGTTTACCAGGATTGCATCTGATATTAAAACTCTGATACCTACGAATTGTGGGCTAGATGAGCTGCATTCCCGTATTCGTTCGCACCTTGATTTTGAGCAAAAATTGTGTTTTAAATAATTTACAAATATTCCTAATCCTCAATATTTGATAGTTTGATGATTTCACTTTTTAATGAAAAGCTTATGTAGCTGTATACATATCCCCATTTTATAATCAGTTTCTCCCTACACGAATAGTTTCTGAAATATAATTCCGGCGAATTTCTCCATAGTATTGCAATTTTTATTTCCATCGTACTACTCCTGTTCAACATTTCCCACTCAGGTTCTTACTTCTGTCCAAGATTTTTTTTTTCTTTCCATATTTTTTCTTGGGCTTTCGATTCCAGTTTTTCTTCCTCCAGTAGCCTTTTTACCCCAGTCAAAATAGACCCGATTTTGACGAATGGCTAAAAAAATATGAAAGTTTTGAAAATTGATGGAGATGTTTGTTTGGGCATACTGTTGAACATACTAAAAGTCCCCACCGATCAGACTTGAGCTTTTGCCGCCATCTTGGAAAATGTGTAGACTTTTTTGGTCTTTTGCAAGTAACTTAGAAATATTGATTTTATGTAAAAAAATGAATACAAAAATTGAAGAGTATTAAATCATGAACAAAAACATTATTTACATTTTTTTATAAGTCTAACACGAACAAAGATAATTGACTTTGAAAATAGCGAACAATCACGCTTAGGACGCCGATTCGCGGGTCATCCCCATCGCGATGTGGGGATGACCTACGTATGTGCCTCAAAAGTCTAGCACACTCACTTTTGTCAAACCTCTGCATATCAAAGCTCGAGATAAAGTTGCAGCAACATCCAATACATTGTTATCAGGTTGTATTGTGGGGTTTGGTGGATTCTATATTTTTATGTCATACTTAGGCTGCATTGGATACATAATGGATTGAAGTGGGTAAAAAAAATACTAAATTTGTTGTATGCAACTACGTCAGTAAAAAAAAAGTTGCCTGGCCATGCATATGCTAGAAATATCCTAGCTTATTTATTTATCCAAACAGCTTTAGCAAAAATAAATTTTGACGCCATGGATATATCTGATTTCAAAAGCAATAATCTCCATGAGTTGTTTAGAGATTTTGCAACTGAACTACTACAACTAGAAACCATATGCGGACATACTCATATACGAGACATCGAGATTAAAATGAGGCATCAGACTTTGAAGCAGTTGAAAGAGAATGGCCCAACTCCATCCCTCTGGGTTCAGTACTTTGAAATGGTAAAGCTTCTGAAAGCTTGATCACTGTCAATTGTGCGGCGAAAGTAAACGGTTTCAATACATTAGTAAACTCGTTGTTGCTTTTCCAGAGGATAGAGATTGTTGAAAAAACGACGAAGAAACGAATAGCAATTTATTTGGAATATGAATTAGCTCCTTTTACATTTGCTCTGTTTAATGGAGCTGGCATGCGAGATACAACAACATTGGCTAGGTACGACGTTTTTGAAGTTCCAAACAAAGACCTTATCCTCCTGAACTGCGTCAACATTGTGGACAGTGGTTTTCAACTACACCGTGTCAAATGGGGATCACAATTAACTTTTTCGGATGTTTGCACAAATTAAGTTAACCATATAAAAAATGCATTATGGGACCAGCTGTATAGTCGTTTTTAATGGCTAATCCAACACCAATAACAGTACAAAAAATGGAAGAAAATATACGGTATATTGTGATAAAACCTGTAGACATAAGTTTTGATGGAAACATACGAGTTACTGTTCAACAATAACAGTTCCTTTCAAATGAAAACAACAAGAGCAAACTGATCAACATGCTATCAGCTGAGCTAGAAAACAGTGAGATTCGATTCCGACAATGTAATGACGAAGCCGACATTCTCACTATAAATACTGCAATTAATAAAGCATGTTCTAATAACAACATCGTTGTAATCATCGGTGAAGATGTTGACCACCTGGTTCTATTAACAGCTCTCACTCTTACAGAAAAGACATTTTCTTTGACATGCAAAGGGAAAGCAAAGAAAAAAATACATTCGTCAAATAAAATACAATCATCGGGATATACCAAAGTATCCGTTTTCTCCATGCGGTCAGTGGATGCGATACTACTTCAGCAGCATTCAACAAAGGAAAGAAAAATTGTGTAAAAATGTTCCAAAGTAAAGATATGGAACACAACGTGACAGTAGTTAATAAATGCAACTCATCGCATAATGATGTTGCTTAAGCAGGAGAATGCTTTTTTCTGATCTTGTAGGGAGCGCATCCCAGTGAAAAGTCCCTAAATAAGTTTAGGTACAAATGCTTCGCAAGATTTAGTACTAAAATAAAACCATATATTTCGCCTCTTCCCTCAACTGAAGAGACAGCCATGCGACATTCATTTCGGTTGTATCACCAAGTGCAAAAGTGGTTTGGGAATGAGTAGAATCCTGGAGTGTGGGCTGGAAATGTCAAACCCTCCTGCCCATCACAACTATGGATGCAGTGGCTCCCGTTTTAGTTTTAAGCATGGAGTTTCACAACTGTAAGACTGACTGGGGTGAAAGGTGCGTGTGTCGGAAAGCAAGCATCAACTGCATAATGGCCTACAATAACTGCATTGGGGTATGTCACAACGACATACCCCATTGCAGTTATTGCACTGTAGATCATGAAAATCCAATAAAAGGAATTGATGAATGAGGTGGTGCTAGCTGACCCATAGACGTTCTTTTCAAGACTGACGACGCGAACAATCCCATATCGAAATTAGCACGACAACCATAAAGTAGGTAAGCTTAAAAAATTATATACAATGAAAATATGGTAGTGAATAAATCCAAGTGTATTACATTCGTTCATAAAATTTAAAATGATCAATTATCTACATACCAAAAAACATTAGTCTATTTTCTTGTGTTTAAAGATTGCCCAAATGAGGGAGAGGACAGAATTCAAAGGAAAGCGCCTGCACCGAGACTTGGACGCTACATTCATAATCAACCCGCATTTAATAGTCAATATTTTGGTTCGTGTTGGGGTTACGACAAAATGTATTTAATAGTTTTTGCACACAATTTAATGTTCTTTAATTTTTGTATAAAACTTTTTTTACATAAAGTTAATATTTCCCAAGTTATTTGCAAAAACACAAAAAAGGTCTTCAAAATCTTTAAACAACTCATGGAGATTACCGCTTTGGAAATCAGATGTCACTGCGTCAGAAATATATTTTTGCTAAAGCTGTTTGGATAAATAAATGAGCTAGGATTTTTCTAGCGTATGCATGGCCAGGAAACATTTTTTTTTACTGACGTAGTTGCATACATCAAATTTAGTATTTATTTTTACCCACTTCCAGCCATTATGTACCCAGTGCAGCCTAAGTATGACATAAAAAGATAGAATCCACCAAACCCCACAATACAACCTGATAACAATGGATTGGATGTTGCTGCAACTTTATCTCGAGTTTTGATATGCAGAGGTTTGACAAACGTGAGTGTGGAAGACTTTTGGGGCACATGCGGGGGTCATCTCCCCAACGCGATGGGGACGACCCGCGCATCCGCGTCCTACGCGTGATTGTTCGCTATTTTCAAAGTAAATTATCTTTGTTCTTGTTAGAAATTTTAAAAAAAATGTAAATGATGTTTTTGTTCATAATTTGATGTTCTTCAATTTTTGAATTAAATTCTTTTACATAAAATCAATATGTCTGAAGTTACTTGCAAAAAACCATAAAAGTCTACACATTTTCCAAGATGGCGGCGAAAGCTGAAGTCTGATCGGTGGGGACTTCTAGTATGTTCAACAGTATGCCCAAACAAACATCTCCATCATTTTTCAAAACTTTCATTTTTTTTTAGCCATAAAACCTATTTTGACTGGGCTATTTCTTATGTACCTCTCTGTTACAGTCCAACCTTCATGTCGGCTTCATTTCCAACTTGTCGGGATTTCTTTTATTTTTCTTCTGTAGATTTAATTTGTTCCTTTATGGCACCAATTTGTTCAAGTCATAATTTATTTTCCCTTTTTTTAGTTTCAGTTTACTGAAGAAATCTAAACTTTTCAAGAACTTTTAATGTAACTCTCATCATATATGAAGCATTCAATCAGTTACTACCTGTGATTCAAATATTATGATGAGTTATTAGGTATTTAATGGACACTTCAACAGTGTAAATATTCTTAAGAGAAAAAAATTACAACTGGATGCTGCTATTGAAGAATCATCATATATTTTAAATACCATTCCTTTAAAGGAAAATAAATGAAACCTAGGTAAAACAAAACATTATAAATCAAGTAATAGTTTCAATTAGAATTGTTTACGTTTCTTTTTTCCTCTCCGTCATTCTTATTTTAGCTGTTATTAGAAAGAAAATACAAAATCTGCTTTGGTTTCGAAATAATATATACATCTGGCTGCATGTCAGTTAAGTGTCATATTACCAGGTCAAAGACGTCTAAAAGTAAAGTATGATCTTAAATGGTATTTAACACAATTTCTCTAGAATCCTTGCTTTTGTAAATTTGGACATTTAATGATAGTAATTGATAACTTTGATTTGACATCCTTAGGTCCAGCTTAAATATATTTTTATAAGGAAAATTAAGTGCAGTTTATTTAAAATGTGTTAACTATACTGTTTCTCTGGAGAAATTGTTCTATAAAAGAAATAGCCTATATTTTTACTTTAATTCAAAGGGGTGTATTGATTCACTGTTCCTTTTCTATTGTTTTTTTTCCACTAACACCTCTAAAATTTGTATTCTGAAAGTGTTTTATTAATACTTTCAAGAGTTAAAATTATAGCAGACAATCTATTGCGAATATTTTTATTTCAAAATTTAGTTGAAAGCAAAGATATAAACCAATCACCAAGGACATTATCAGCTACAAATATAATGACTCGGTAAAAAATGCGATAATTTAGGTGTAATGGAGTAACAAAACACCTTGGCTTTCAGGATGAAAGAAAATAATCCTTATTTTGTTTCTATTGTTTCTTTTCAGCATTGAAAATTAACCGACCATGACCAGTTTATAGGACTTAATACCCTGCTCTTAAAAGAGTTAAAAATCCTATAAGGAATGTTTGAACTCAAAAACTTTAGTGAAAAAGACATAAATGTATGAGCGGCCTCTGACACCCGCTGCTGGCGCTTCTGTCTTCCAGCCAGCGTCACCTTTGATTGTACTGACCGTCCCAGACGGAGACAGACTTTTGCCGTAAAAAAAAAACGTTCCATTCTATAGCAGCAGACAGCTGCGTCTACAGACTTTATATTACTTATAACGACGATCAAACGACACATTTTGATAATTGTCCTAGCGTAACGAATCTGATTTATGTAATTTGTTAAAAGTACAATGTCGTTTAAATATAATTGTATCCTTCTTGTAGTATCGTATTATTTGAGTAAGTTAATGATTTAGAAGTTTTACGCCGACCCCTAAAACCCCTAGACTCAAACATTTCTTGCAAAAATTTTGTTAAAAAATAATCTATGAAATACTTTTTCTGTGATTGACGGAAAAGATATTTTTTACTGAATATTTTTCATCCTTTATGCTGGATATTTACAAAATAAAGGGTATTCGTAAACTGTGTCGACAAAATAAGAGGAGTGATAGTGTTCATGAAGTCGAATAATATTTACAATGCAACCAAGGGCCGTATTCCACTCAATCTGTCAGAAAAGCATAAAATTCAATGTCCAAGTTGAACAGTGTTCAACTTGGACACTGAACTTTAAGCTTTTCTGACACACTGAGTGGAATGCGATTCCAGGTTGTATTGAAAATATTGTTCATCTTGAGGAGTTCTATGACACCTCTTATTTTCTTGACACAGTTTACGACCCTGTATAGTCAATGAGACGTACTCTATATAAAAGAAAAATTAGCAAACAGCAGTAAAATTTACAACTGCAACAGGGAAGAAAACTAAGATACATTTCAATTCTAAAGGAAAAAAAAATCATTACGAAAATTAGTGCAATAATATGCTATTTAAAACTAATCTTTCAAGTATATATTACAAGCATGTACTGCAGATTAACTCCAAAGCTATGTCTAAGATAAATTACATGATATATCCTTATTTCGGTCAATTAATAAATTCTATTTATATTTTTGGGACCCACTACGAAAAAAGGACACGATAAGCCAATTTTCATAATCTTATAACATTTTTTAGAACAGTTACTCCACTACAAATGTGTAAGCACGAGAACAAAGCACAACATTTTAAAAAACATTATATTTAGCCTCACACAAAAAACTCTTCCTGTATTACAATATTTCCGTGCAAGCATCTTGTGTTTGGTTCTATAACATTTCTAAAGGAAAAAAAAAATCATTACGATAATTAGTGTAATAATATGCTATTTAAAACTAATCTTTCAAGTATATATTGCAAGCATGTACTGCAGATAAACTCCAAAGCTATGTCTAAGATAAATTACAAGATGTATCCTAATTTCATTCAATTAATAAATTCTAATTATATTTTTGGGATCCACTACGAAAAAAGGACACGATAAGCCAATTTTCATAATCTTATAACTTTTTTTAGAAATGTTACTACAGTCAAATGTGCAAGCACGAGAACAAAGCACAGCATTTAAAACCACATTATCTTTATCCTCACACAAAAAAAACTCTGTTCCTGTATTACAATATTTCCTTGCAAGCACCTTGTGTTTGGTTCTATAATAATATATTCATACCATAAGTTTCAAGGAAATACTAATTTTAGAAATTTCGAACAGACACCACTCAAAGCTGATTACTGTTGTCACATCCTGACGCCAAGTGATTAAAAAGCTTACGAATCTTCAAGATGCTCAGTAATCCAAAGGAAGTTTCCTCTCCAGAAATTTGGTTGCTAGGAGACAAGCTTTCCTTGAATTTGAAAACGCTATTTTAAAAAATTCGTATAAGGAAAATCGACTCTAATAAATGGAAATAATTTAAAATGCTTTGGAAATATTTCAGTTTTTTTAAGACTCATATTATCAATATGATTATTACTATTAGAATTATATTTTATTATACATGTTTAATATTTTAACAATACGTCGGATCAGAGAGTACCATCAAAGCTTGAATGTTATTTCCGACTTGCGTTTAACACTGCTTTAATGCACTAATACTACTAACATCCTTGCATTAAATAAACCCTACATATTTAAAAGACTGATGTCCCTAATATGACATTAAATGTAGACCGAAAATCCCCTCTAGTGCAAAGACCCTTTTAAAGGCTAATGTCAATTTTATGACATGTATTGTGTATTCAGGAATAATTTAATAGTGATAAAGTCATAGATTTTGATACCACGTTATTCGGATGATTAAATTATGAACTTAAATGTGTTAAACTATTTTAAATTTTTAATCGCTTTCATTTTAGATTTTATGGCACACGGTTTGTTTGGTTCGATTGGAATTAACCTATAATATAGAACTAACTATATAGAAAATTCTATGAGATTTAAAAAAAAAATTCAGTTTGTTTCTGCTACCAAAACTACCGCGGGTTATTAACTTAGGATTACTCATCCGACTGAACTAAACGATGGATGCGGGAAAACGATAGATGCGGGAACATACAAAAAAGTATTAACATACCTTAAAGTTTGATATCCGTAAAATATATTTACTCACATACATAAATGCATACATACCCGTAGTGTAACTGAAGGTAAAATTACAAAGTTGTGCGGAAATCCAAGATAATAATAATAAAAAAAGAAATACATGTAGATACACAGGAATTTTGATTCAAATAAAAGTACTTAATCGTCGTCTGTTTTTTAGCGGTTTTCTCTCCACAGGTAAACAATATTTTTGTGTTACAAATTGCATTCTTTTTGGTGTCGGTTATTGTGTGAGAGTATAAAGAAGCGGCAGCCGTGAAGAGTTTGTAACTAGAACCATTCCATAGCACTGGATGGGGTCCGACATAAGACCACCAGGAAGTTCTGCTTCCGGGTGAAACACTCATCGAACAGTGTAGAACTGCAGTAATCAGAAATTTCTCACACACTAGACCAAACACCAGGGCGCCTCCATCCCAAGGCCCACAAAAAAGCTGACTGTGAGCCATTGCTGATAAGAACAGAAATGTTGAATAGTCGGTGAATTTGGAATGATTTGCCGTTTTGGAGAAACGTAATCCTAAGTTAAAATTGTATGCACTACAAGGTTAGGAATATTAGTATGGACATACTCCGTGGCTAGGCTCTTAGTGTATAATCTGTGAATCTGCAATTGTCTTAAACATGTTTCTGGAGTATTATTTTAACTATAGTGCATAAATAAATACCCTCTATCTGAATAAGAACTTATATACCTTATTAAAATGCATTTCCTTTATTTTTTGAATGGATAAAAATGCAGTTTTAATCACCATTTAAAAAATAATTATATTTTCGAAGTTTAAAACTGCTAAAGTCTATTTTGTAGTTGAAGCCTTATTAGAATAGTGGTCCAACTGCACTTTTTAAAAAAATGTTGTTAGCCTCACTGTCATGTTCATACAAGTAATTTCTATCTTAATTTTAAACTGGTACACCTCCAGCTTATTTCTGCTGCCAACAGAGGACATTACAAATCAGACTTCAGCAGTCATTCCTCAGCATTCATTGGACTTTAAGGGTGCGTATCTCAAAATGAACAAGAATGAAGTTGGACCAATATTCAAATAAGGCCTTCAGTTAATATACTGAATTCTCGCGGATTCCTTTCTGCTCAGCATCATTTACGATACAGTTTTCAATGTAGCAGTATTGGAAACAGAAAGGTCAGCTAAGTAAACATGTATGCAATTTGTATGTTGTTGTGGTTGTTCCTACTGCCCCCTGGCTGGAAGTTCCAGATCAGATCCATATTTTGCTGAATGTGTAGTGCAGCAACGATTTATAATAGCACCACAAGGATCGGAGTCGATCTTGGCTAGGTGGCATCACAATTTTGAAACAGTATCCCCAGGGACAACATATGGATGAATAGTACCTTCTCCATTCACTGACCTCATAGTAGGGCTTTTCGGTCTACGGATTTAACGTGCCCATATACGGCTGAGACACGAAATACAATTTTTATAAATTCATGTACCTTTGCTGAACAATAAATTCATTGTTAGTTCCTGCATTAAAGTTGAAGAACTCCCATAGCCCATGAATTGAATAGAAACCTTAAAAAACCACGTAGTTTTCTACCATAAATCTTCGTTATTGCTAAAAAAAGTGGATATTATACGAAATATTGAAGTTTTATCAGTGGAAGTAATATTCTTTCGAATTTGCTATATTATTAAAGTGTACTCGTTTCCAATGTGGTAAAACTCATCGTTTCTACGGCTTGGTTAGGTAAATAAGTAAATCTAACTCCGAATTAGAAAATAGGAAATTTAATATTAAGTCAAACTTAACAATTGCTTACAACTCAAACTTCCACATATTGGGAAAGAAATAAAAGCATCTAATGTGGTTAGATAAATGATCTTAATGAAACGAGGCTAACAAAATTAATTACGAAGCCACGAAACTGAAGTACAGACGTGCTTATGTAACATGTTAAGACATGAGCAGAAATGCCAGCCTTGCATCTGAAATTCACGTTCATATTCAAATGAACTGATAATGAGGATATCACAATTTCCAAGTGTGCGACTCACTTTTTTTTGTATTGACAAACAAACTCCTTTATGCCATTCTTAAGTTTCCTGACTACGAAATAGCTGAAGACACGTTTTCTCAGGAAAAAGGATGCATATATTTATTCTAACGATTCCATTTTAAATAGAGCTTATATAATGGGAAAAAATTTTATTGTAGCATGATCTATTTTCATTTGTAAGAGTGTCGTGACAATTTTTCTTCAAAAAAATTCTTTTGAAATTATCCGTCATGTTAGGATAATCAAAAATACTCTCTCCATAAACTAAACTCACGGCGCAACAGTCCGATGTGGACCAGGGCAGGCGGTACCCATCTCCGCTTTCTTGACCATGGGCTTGGGGAGCATATGCCTCAGTCAGGTGGTCAACCTGACGTGGGACACCCAGAGTTTAGTTCCCAAGCATGCTTGGTCCTCATTTTACCGACCCACTCAAGAGATGAAAGGCTGAGTCAACCTTGCCCAGTCGCAGGGTTGAACCCTGGACCTGTGGGATGGCAGCTATACTCTCTCCATTCAATCTCTAATTATGGTATGGGCAATCTTCCCAGAGTTGCAAACTACCGATGTCTTCTAAACAAAGTATGTAAGTCAGTTGTGTCACAATGGAAACTTGACAACTGAAGAGGTCGTGAGAAAGCCAATATTCTTGACAAGAAACGCGACAGTATAACTCAAAATCTTTAAAAAAAATCCTAATATTTTTGAACTTCAAAATTAATCACATAAGCCTCTTTAGCATGAATAAAGAACAACAATAGACTGATGCTGCTAATATCAAAAATTGGAATGTCATCTTTCATGTGATTTTTGTCATTTTAGATGGGAAGTGACCTAGATATGCGTCTGTAGCAGAATTTAATTTTTTGAATGGACACAGTTGTCTTTGATTTTCCTCTCCATTTTATAACGTATTTGACTACGACCCTAATATGTGACACCAGTCAGCATATTAGGGAGGGAAATTCAAGCATGTGCTCGAATCTCCCTAAGATCTTTTGAAACTACATTTCAAAAATACTGGGAGCGTCTCTGGTCGATAGCATAATGTCAATGGCGCAGTATTTCTGTTAACGTTAAAATTATTTTGAACTTATTCTCAATGATGGATATTACATATTTTTCTTTGAAATTTATGAACACTTTTTATATTGAAATCCATACACTAGTTGTATTTTGCAATTGTTGTGAACATATCGAATGATGGGTACTGATAGATTGTTATAACTTAACACAGATTTATAAGTGGCTTTATTTTTAAATGAAAATGATTCATCTCAAACTAATTTTGGAAAAAATATGTACTACAGAAAAAAAATAAAATTTCAATTAGATCTAAGAATAATTTTAATGAAAATAGTAATCTTTATAATTATTATGAAAATTATGCTGTAAATGGATATTATTCAGCAAAAGGTATGTCTTTAGAAAAATGTATTTAAAAATATGTACACATTTTATTTCAAATATTAAAAGTAAACCTCTATAATGTCTGTTTGTAACAGTTCCTCGAGTCACATACTCCAACATAATCAATTACTGTACTATAAAACACTGTATAATTAATAACGATTTATAAATCATTGTAATATATTTTAGACATTTATATGTCACGTATCCGTAAAAACAAAAAGAACATGTATATCTATTATTCTTAAAACATATGCTTAAATATAGACTACTGTTAAGAAAGAATTGTTATTACATGCAAGCTTTTATGGGTTAAAATATCTCAAACTATTCGCGCTAATGCAAAAACTTTGGACGATGTCACTTTGATAGCTCTCTTCTTTACGTGTTCAATGGTATTAATGTATTATCCGGTACATGTTTCAAATGTTTTATTTACTTCTGAATTGCAGAAGCTCTTTTGTACTTAAATAACTGCGCACTGTATTGCGCTAAGTTAAGAATTAATATTTGATTGTCTAGACACAACTTATTTATGAAATTCCCAACGATTCATAAATTTAAGCGTAATTTAACAAATCGCTGATCCATTTGTAAAGGGTAAGTAGACATATAAGACGTACAAAGAATGCGAGAGATACATTTGTAGAAATTAATTAATTAAGATAAACTGATATATAAGAGGTTATGGATAAAACCAGAGGTTAAGGATAACATTTATTTAACAGATCTATTGTTATAATCTACTGTTATAATACCAGAGTGATAATAACAGAGTCGGAACATGTCATGGATCATACGAAACACTTTTATCGTGTAAACGGGTATAGAAATGAACTTTTAATTTGGACTATAAGAAAATCTAATAGTTGAAATTTGTATATGGTAATCAGGTATCTAATACATATGAAGTAAGAAGGAAATACATTTCTAGAAATTAAATATGATAAAATGATATATATCAAGCCATGGCTAAAATCAGATGCTTAGGGTAACATCTGTCTACAAAATTTATTGTTTCAATACGAATACAAATGCAACAAACTCAGAAAATGCCAAAGAGCATACAGAATACTTTAATATTATAAAGGGATATAAAAATGCGCTTTTAAAATACACAATAAGAAAATATAATTATTAAAAATAAACTTTCTCCTAAAATATGATAAAATGATATATATCAAGACATGGCTAAAATCAGATGCTTAGGGTAACATCTGTCTACAAAATCTATTGTTTCAATACGAATACAAATGCAACAAACTCAGAACATGTCAAAGAGCATACAGAATACTTTAATATTATAAAGGGATATAAAAATGCTCTTTTAAAATACACAATAAGAAAATATAATTATTAAAAATAAACTTTCTCCTAAAATAAATTAAAATTATATTTTAAATGCAAAGACGGCTGAATAAAAAAAGTGTAATATTAAATACTTTTGTTAGCTTGTTTAACTGATTTGTATCATTCTAAAATTTAAAAATAAAGCTAAGCAGTGGTTTTCCATTTACCTGCACCACTAACAACTGTTTATTAGATCTATTCTTATCATACCAGTGCGATGGTAACGAAGCCAGAACATACCATGGAGCATATGGAACACTTTAATTTTATGAGTGGATATATAAATTAATTTTAAAAATAGACAATAAGAACATCTAATAATTAAAAATAAGTATGTTCTCAAACAATCTAATTTTTTTTCTTGAAAGGGAAATTCTGCGGAATAAAATCAATTTAATATTAAATAAGCTGTGTGAAGAAGACGTTGGACTGATTATACATCACTCTTAAATTTAAAATTTAACCAAAATATCAACTCTTCGAGTACGCATCAAGTAGCGTATTTATTTTCAGCTTGCCCTGTTTCTGTCATTTCATTAAAATTACTTTGACAACATTTATTAAAGGAACTAGAAGGTAACCCGTCATTTTGACGTCATAATACTAATAATGACGTCATAATGGAAAAAGTATATGACAGTTAAAAAATATCCCGAATTATCTGACAATATTGCATTTAATCCACACCTTGTAACAGCAAACCCTTTCATTATTCTTTATTTATTTAGTTTTTCATGCGATTGGAGTAGTAGACTGCCATCCAACCCATCATTTTGACGTCATAATACTAATAATGACGTCATAATGGAAAAAGTATATGAAAGTTAAAAAAATATCTCGAATTATCTAACAATATTGCATTTAATCCACACCTTGCAAAAGCAAACCATTTCATTATTTTTTTATTTATTTAGTTTTTCATGCGATTGGAGTAGTAGGGCCTGTTTACATAGGAGTCCGTTGCGTTGCGTTAAGGAAAAGATGACGTTGAGACGAAAATAAACCAATCATATGCCTCCAAACGATTAGCAATGAAATTTTTAACGCCTATGATTGGTTTATTTTCGTCTCAACGTCATATTTTCCTTAACGCAATTCAACGGGCTCCTTATATAACTCAACGCAACGGACTCCTATGTGAACAGGCCCATAGACTGCCATCCAGTTTTTTACAGCTCACTATGCGATATGAATACTTGAGCTACTTGATTCATTCATATTCAAGTTTGTTTACTTTCCGAATTCATCGCAAAAGTAAACAGATTTTTAAAAACTGTTAAATATACAGCTAAAAACATCCAATTTTTTTTCAGTTCTGAATGTTTTATAGAAAAATAGGCTGAAAAAACGTGATTTGATGGTGAATATATTAGCTTTTAGGTAAGAAAAAATTCTGATCCACATCTGAAATTGAAATTAAGCTTTACCGGCCGTTTGTTTACTGAGGGCTTCAATTGAAAGATGAGTACAGCCCGGAAGTTTTATACTTAGACAACGGCTATTATATATTATAATTCAAAGGATTTTATGATTACTATCTCATTAGAGCTTGTAACACATCACAACAGTTTGGAAACTAGTATGTAATTTTAAATAATCATTTAATTAATAAAATACATTGGAAAACATGCATCCACATTGGAACTGACTATTTTATAATACCGGCAATCCCTATCGGGCTGAGAACAAGAACTTTTTATTTCACCACCCAAAGTCTGGAGATGTAAAAAAGGAATCTAGTTCACATATCCTTTATTCTTACATAAACTATAATTTAAGTCTCTTGAAAACCCTATAATACAGTATAAGCGCATTATTCTTATTTACACTATGTATCCTTTATGTATCATTTAAAAAACTGTGTTTGGTCATAACTAGTTAAAAGAGATCATGAACAATAAATTACAGTGTTCCTGAATTATATGAGCCTTACTTACAAGTTTCTGAATTTAACTAAAATTCATTGTAATAGTTATTTTAGACAGTAGCTATTACAATACTTTATAATAGTCATACATACACACACACACACACACACACACACACACACACACACACACACACACACACATATATATATATATATATATATATATATATATATATATATATATACATATATATATATATATATATAATGTGTGTTGCAGGGGGTGGGGGATATAAACCTGGGAGAATAATCGAAGAATCCCCGCAATTTTAAATTAGACTAAGAAATTCTCACACACACCAGGCTGAAGTGAAGATCTGAATAGTAGATGAGTATAGATTTTCCGCGAAAAATTATGATAGACACTTAAAAGCAGACGTTTTGTAAATACCATTTCGCTGCTTTACCAGACATCTAATAAAAAAAAACCAAGGACAAACAGGGATATCTACAAGTTTGTAATTGCAGGACTGTGAATGAAAGATATATATATATATATATATATATATATATATATATATATATATATATATATATATATATATATATATATATATATATATATATATATATATATATATATATATATATATATACAGAGAGAGAGAGAGAGAGATAAAGATATTAAGATATTCCTGAAAATCATCTTTTCTTGCGAGGTTAAAGTTTAATTTTGGATTTAATATCAAAAGTAATTTCTATTTCTAAATAGTTTGAATTAAGTAAACAATTTGCATATTGAAAATTTTATGATTGTGTTTAAAAATTGCAGCAGAAATAATCAATTATATATATTAGCATTCCATTGTATGCCACTTACCTAATATATATTTAATTTCCCGTGACTAATTTTTGGTGTAAATACTTACCTAATTCAAGTTCATCAGAATTTTCTTTCAATCTTCAACTTTTTAAAATTTTAATATCTAGTAAACTCCATTACCAAAACTTTCAAAGCCTTAGATTTATGTAGATCCCAGTCTTCAGATCCACTTTGCACGCACAAAAAGAATCATTCTGATGTACTTTATATCCATTCAAATGTAAACTGAAATGTCAGGAAATCTTCATTCAGATGTAAAGTATTGAAAAATATCCAAATGTTTGCGATTTTTTTTTCTTTGCCCGTATTAATAACTTCGGCAGCTTACCCCCATTAATAAATTGGATGCGTTTAAAAAGTCTGGGACATGTTTTCCATCATTTTCATTAATTGAAAGTCATTGGGATGGAAAATTGCAGCAGCTCATGAGATAAAATTTATCCTTTCCCCTCTGTAATATGCGACATTGAAGACTTTTTTGAAAAAAAAATGTGATGTAAACCACTTAAAAATCACTAGTAACGAAGACATATGTTACATATTTACGTTATCTGAACGTTTTATAGCAATGAATAATTGCCGAGCTCGAACGCAGGAAGCAAGTTCTTTTCCTTACAATTAATGACAGTTTATACATGACTGAACTTTCTTTCAATAAAAATTCTTTAATCAAGCTTAACCGAGCCTAACAATTTTCTTAAAAGTAGAAACAGAAAAGTGGCTCAGAATTTTTTGCTACAAGTTTCATCAGTTAATTACATCCCTTTTGCTCACAAGCAAACATTTTTCAATAAAGTTTCGCAGATTTCAGCCTCACTTTCATACTAATTGAGGATTGGAAACATAATGTTTCTAGTGTAATAGTGAAAAGAATTTTCAGATATTTTTAGGTTCAGAAGATCTCTTTAACATGAATGCTTAATTTGTTAGCTTTTTCCGCATGTATAATTTTCCTAGCATTGCGTGGATATGCAAACTGATTCTTTTGTACAATATTCCATTCTTCGGTATATTTTACCAGCTATCAAAAAGCTAACATACAAGAAGAAAAAATGCAACCAAATTGTTATTTTCTATTTGTACTGGGTTCGGGGTATTTAATTAAATATTTAAAGGACAATTGTTGTTTACAGTATAAATAACAGATTTTTTCTAGAATGATTTTACTTCTGTGGTTTCCTATACATTTAAGTTGAATCAAAACATTTTGTTTTCTTTTATCTATTGCATATTCCTAGAATGCTTTTGAAAGTTTTTGGCTAAATTATTTCATTTAGGAGTCAACATTTTAAGGTATCAGCCAATAATGATATTTTAGAGAAAACTACTTATTATTACAACTACCGTAAAATCCCGACTATAATACGCACCCATAACTTTTCAATACTTTATTTCAAAATTGCACAAATATTTATTAATATAAATAAATTTTGTAATAAAAAGAAACAAAAACGTCAAATTCGCTAGAAAAAAACATAAATTGTTAATTCAAAACAAACAATACCGTCAAATTTTCAGTCTTCATCACTTTCACTAGAATACAGCCCATCTATTGTTGTTGCATCTATGTTACAAATATTGTTGCCGTAGTAATATATATCGCCATCATCACACTTACTTGACGATACGAACGGTGAGTTCCGTTTGTTTAAAAGGAATACCTGCTTAGTAAACGGGTGGATGAATCACGGAGTGCAGATGCGTATTTTGTGGCAATGTCTTACAGCTGCTGTACGTTCGTTTATCCAGTGTTTAAAACTACGTTTTTTTTTGTACGCGAGTATAATACGCACCCTCAATTTTGCGGACTTAAATATGAAAACAAAGTGCGCATTATGCTCGAGATTTTACAGTAAATGGTTTTTAAAAGCCTTCCCTCTCTCTGAAACTGCAAACTCCAACGGAGATTATCTCAAGAAACCCTATATAACTGATAAATGATTTGTTTGTTAAATTCCACGTTGTATGGCAGCCAAATATTTTAAAAATAACATTATGTACGAGCATACCTGAAAACTTTTACAAGCAATAAATGTGAACTTCAGCAATTCGTCTAACTCCCCTTCAAAGCTTTGGCTTGATAATTTTGAAATATTTACCTAAACATTTACAAAACACCCAGACAAAATTATTTGCTCATTTAACAAATTCTGAAAATAAGTTTTCTCATATTTTGTGTAATTTATAAAGATTAAATATTTTCTTAGACTCATTAAGGTGGACAGTATGATATAATTCAACTGAATATATTTATCCGCAAGGGATTATTAGTCTTTTATCGCTGTTTCAGCAGCGATAGCTGTGTTTCCTTCTTTTTCACTATTTACCAGCAAACACTAGCTCTCATAAGAAGGAATGTTAGATTTACGAGTTTTGCGAGCAAATATCCAGCATACTTTGTTTGAACAAAAGTCTTTTCTTCCGCAGATAGTATGTACTTCCTTAATAAAAACGTTATTTCTCGGCCCAAGATGCAAAGAATAAAATTGATAATGTACCTGCATTGGGAAGATTAGACACATTCAAGAATAGCTGAGAATTTTTATATGAGTGAAGAACATTTTATTTTTTCAAACTGTGAATATATATATAGTTGAATAAGGATGTAGTGTACATCCAATTTTTGGTTTATGTAGACTAATCAACAATTTTTTATAATAAATGTCAATAAAATTAGTCTATAATACAGGTATAACTAAAAATAAATATTCCAACAGAGCTAGATAATTATAGGAAGAATGCAGACAAAAAACAAACAGAAATCAAACACTCAGGGCTCCACGCACCAAAGGCAAGATTCTGAGGTAGTGCCGGAACTAAACCAGAAATCGAGGTAAACGACTGGTCTCGTCATCAGGGAGCCTAACCATATCAATTACTTCAATGGGAACTTTCTGATAGAATGTAGGTATATCCAAAAGACATCCCAAGGCCCCTAGATCCCCATTGAAACAGATAGTCAAAAAAAATAAAAGACACGGACAACTTGCTCTTAGGGCTCAACGCTCGCTTTCTGGTGTAGTTCCGGCACTACTACAGAAACTTGCCTTTGGTGCGTGGAACTCTGAGTGCTTGATTTCTGTTTATTTTTTGTCTGCATTCTTCCTATAATTATCTAGCTCTATTGGAATATTTATTTTTAGTTATATTTGTCCTTTTTTCAATATGAGGATTTGTTGCAACAGCGCAATCTTATATTGAAAAGTTAAAAGTTTTCAACGCTAGGGTAGATTTTCACTTAATTTGTTTGGCAGTCTATGCCCGCTTTATAATTTTTTTTGTGTGTTGAATTCTTTATATTATTATACTCTATAATACAGGCTAACTTTACTGATAAGCACTGATTAAGACACTACAGTTTTTATGCTGGTTAGTAATAAAGGCTGATTTAATGTAAACTTACTGATGAATTGATTATCATGTTTGATTACAAAAATTCATAACTGAATTACAGAGTATATATATAGCGAGAAGCTTGCGGATACGCACAAGACTACAGTATAAGACGTGTTCAATAAAAGGCCGAGCCTTTTAAACAGTGTTTCCAAACAATGCAGGAAGTGGGCTATCTATGGTTACAGAGCCTAGCAGCAGGTTTTGACACCATGGTTATTAGTCATGCGATTATTATTAGCCATCGAGCTGCATTTTCTGAAATGAGCACCTGCATAAGCTGTTCTTTGGATTTGCAGCGAAGTGAGACAGAAAGAACTTAATAAAGTGTGTGAACATGTGGGTGTGTGTGTGTGTATGCGGAATTTTGCTATACATTTAGCAAACATTTCATCGATTGCTTAATCAAGTGTACAGGGAGGACTGTATGAACCGAAAGTTCTTTAAGATGTTCAAGAATTTCGAAGAAGGCAGAATATCAGTTTCTGAAGATACCAGGGCCTCGGCTGTCTTCGGTATCCATCGACGACGGAGTGGTCGTGTTGTAATTCGTGAAAAAGACTCATAAACTGTCTGAGAAGTTGTTGATCAAAAGGGCATTAGCATAGGATCTTGCCATCAAATTTTAACTAAAAACTGCAGATGTTCCTCGTCAAAGCAAAATTCGTGCAACGTTTACTGAGTGGCGATTACGAAATGAACTGTGTTGAAATAAGTCAGAAACTGCTTGCCAATGCAAATGTAGGATTATGGTTATGATACTTTTTTTTCTTGTTTTCTATGCTTAAAAATTATTTCGAACGACGACGTTTCCATATCAAATAAGATATTCAGGAAAATGCATTAAGAGCATTGCACGACAACACAGAAATTGAAGTTCCAGGAAGTGTTCTGAAAAAATTAATACACAATGAAAACGGTAATTAGCTAGTAGAAAAATTACTTCTAAGTAGGAAATGTTTAAAATTTTGTAAAATTAGCAGTTAAATATTTACAGAAAAACTTCCGTCATTTATTTACACAAGCCTGGTAGGTTAGTTTTTTTTTTTCTTGGTGAAAATGAGAAATTCCTAAAATATTATTCTAACTCCAAAGATTTTTTTTAACCTTTGGATTAGGTCAATGAAAAGTAATTTATTTCTAAATTCCAGTATCCGAACTTTTTCAAAAATTAATGAAATTAAATATACACTATCTGGCCAAAAGTATCCTGACGCCCAGTGGGACTCGGATAGTCCTGAGGAATATATTAATATGATGTTGGTCCTCCTTTTTGCATCAATGATAGCCTGCCCACATCTGGGAAGACTTTCAACCAGTTTTTGATAAGTGTCCATGGGAATTGACTTCCAGGCGTCCATCACAACAGAAGTGTGCTGGCAGTGAGGATGGTCGATTTGGTTGGCTACGTAATCTGCGTTCTAATTTGTCCCAAAAGTGTTCAATGGGAGTTAGATCGGGGCTCTGAGAAGGCCAGTACAGTTTTTGAACACCCATTTCGTCAAACCATGCCAGCGCGTCTCGATCCGTGAATGAAGCAGTTATCCTGCTGGAAGAGAAATAGGCCTTCCCCGAAATATTGCCATAGATTTGGGAGAGCAGCACTGTCCAGAATGTCCACATACATCTCAGAGTTCATGTTTTCAACCACAGGAACTAAGAATCTCACCAAACCGTGATAAATATCCCCCTCAAACCCTCACCCACCCACCAAACTTAACTGTCGGCAAAATGCAGTCCCGTAAGAAGCGTTCGCCGGGCATCCGCCAAATCCAGACGCGTCCATCGGACTGCTGGATTGTAAAGCGAGGTTCATAACTAAAAGAACATTTTTACACAAGTCCACAGTCCAATAATCGTCCGTCGATTGCAACGGTGAGCTTTGTACCATTGCAATCGACTCTTCGCATTCTGGGGAGTGATGTTCGGATTGTGAACGGCTGAACCACCATGGAATCCCAGGTTGTTTAACTCTCGACGAATAGTCCTGCTGCTAGCACTAACGCCTGATGAACTTTGGAACTCCTGAGTGATTTCAATCAACACGAACTTGCGATTTTGTTTCACTACCCTTTTCATAGTTCTACGGCTGTGTTCACTAATTGTTTTCGGCCTGCCACTTCGTTTTTCTGCAGTTTCACTACCTCGACTTCTCGACTTCACAATTACATCACTCACAGTGGATTTTGGCTTCTGTAGAATGTCCGAAATTTCACGAACTGATTTCCCACAAAGGTGGCATCCCACTATAATGCCACGATCAAACTCACTATGCTCCTTTGACTTACTCATTGTCTCACAAACGCATAAATATGAAATAACAAACCACTACCAACACTCTTCTAGCTTTCAGTTACGCATCAAATTGTATCACCTGTCAGATCCACTTCTTCAAGGGGGTGTCCGAATAGTTTTGGCCAGATATTGTATCACTCAATGATTCTTCAAAGCATGAAAATTACAGAAATATATAAGATATTTAATTTAATATACGAATGCACAGGTGAATGGGGGGAATACCTTGACAGTGAGGGAATTATATTTTGTTTAACATCTGTATATATTCATATTACACTAGATTAGTTATGTATAGATTGATAAATCACACGTGTGAGGGCTTTACGGACACACGTTTGAACAGAAAGTACAAACCTGCCTACTTTCTATACAAACCCTTGCCATGGAAAACCTGCTCAGCAGGGGAATTCTGTTGTTGTTGCTTTCATTTGCGCATTTATTTATATTAATTTTTAAAAAAAGTTTTGTATGTATGGTTAAGGGAGATATGTGAGGATTTTACAACTACAGATTTGTATAAAAAGAAGTATTTCTTTCAGCAGCACATTTAGTATAAAAAACCAGTGTCAATATAAATAAATGTACCTTTCCTTTATGTCTATTGTTTAGGAAAATCCTCCCACTTCTGTCCACCCGAGCATAGACGAGTAAATTTCAGAAGTATCTATGCAAATTTACGAAAGACACAAAACCCAATGTTTGCGTTCCGTACGAAAAAATATGTGAAGGAAAAATGGGAGCTATTCATGATGAAGAATTCTTGTTGGCTCTGTGTTTCCTTTATCTGTGAATCCCTTTTTCGATATATACTATTAACTCTTTTAATCCATGTTCCTTAAAAAGAAGCTTATTGAACACAGACTTTAATTTTATATATTGCGGAAAACTGACTTAAAAAGGGAATCTTTAATAATCCTTTTAATTCAATATCTGATTATATTTCAAAGAGTTCATAGTCATATAACTCTAAAATGTCCTAGACTTTTTTACATATAAAATTTATCATCGACATAGGTTTATCACCATTTCATTTTTTGAGATCTTATGTCCCCTTATGATGAACAGAATTAATGACGTTTTTATTTGGTCTCTTACAAAAGATTTCAACATGTACTCTCTTTTTCATTATTTCTTCTTATAGGTGAAATTGGCAATGTAAATTTTATTTATTTTTCATCCCTTTAAGATAGTTGATTATAACATTTTGTTGATCAGGGACCACCTGTCCAAAAAAGAATTTTTTGGCGACCATTTCCCAACCAATCCTTTTAAAGTATATTTTTAAAGAATGGGTATTATTTTCTGAATAAAAAAAAATATTTGTCTTAAACAACTTTCATAGAAAATTTACAAATAATCTCAGTAACAAAACAAATGTAACAGAAAATTACACTTAATTGCAAGCATAAATAAAGCTTCTGAAAACTCAAGAATGAACGAGATTTTTCTGCTTGCATTTGCTTTACTAGCTGTAAAATTCCGGCGTTGCTACGAAATGGATGAGATGCTGCTATTCCGAATCACAAAAAATATATTAGTAATTTTGATGAAGAATGAGGATTTTTTTGTGTGTACTTGAAATCAGAAAGAGGAAAAAATATTAGAATTTCGAAAAAAAAATTGCGACCTAAAAAAAATTTGCTCCCAGTTTAAATTTTATTCTTTCAATTCGCGGTCATTTTAAAACGATGAAATCAATTTCTTTTTATCCTGACTTGGTGGACCTCTTATTGAGTTCACTCGGACCATCAATTAGAAACCATTGCTTTAAGAGAATCTTTGAGACCATTACTCTCAAGGAAAAAGCCAGCATTAAATTTCTAATAAGGACTGATCTGGGAATACATATTAGTGTTTTTCTTTTATGAAAACTACATGCCTGTTGGTTTAGCCCCTTCCCCATGAATTCTCTCACCTGGAAAAAACTTAAAAGTCTTGGTGGAAGTTAAATGCAACAAAATACATAAAGAGGCTTTCAGTGCCAATGAATCATAATTATTTTTCTCAGATCAATATTAGCGAAATATATTAGCTGCATAAGTTAACGGAGCATTATTAAAGTAACAAATATGTGCCCGATACCATGAAGAAATACTTCGTTATTTTCCTTTTATCGAGTGTAAAATGTCACCAATGAAAATAACTATGATGCATTTGCTGGACAGACGATTTACGATCATACATAGTTTACTAACAAAATAGTTCAGTCGAAGACTGAGCACCGGGGTTGTGTAATTTGTGTGTTGCACATATTCAAACTGCAAATTCAATAATTCGGTTAACATATATATATATATATATATATATATATATATATATATATATATCGGCTCGGTTGGGGATTACAGAATTTCGAAAAGATCAACAGAAACATGTAATAATAGAACGTTTTATATACAATGTGTCATGACTTATCAAATAGACATAATTCGACACTATGTACCAGGGACATAACCAACAATAGTTGAGTAAAATGAATGGGTAGGATGAGTCACATGTTTACATATCTAGGAAAAAAATTATTATTCAAATAATAGTTTTTTGTGATCTGGAGAACCAAACAACAGTAACTTCAATTTTTAATTTGAGGTTTTATTCGAAGTAATTTTTTTAAGTTTCAGTGGAGTATTGCTTGGTTCCATCTTGCATAACAATGTCCAGTTAATAGACTGTGATAAATCAACAACGAAAACATCACTGTATCCTTCTTTCAACATGTCGAATCCATAAAAATATTAACTGTTTTTCAATGTCTGAATATTTTTAAATCCTATTTTACCGAGCTATGTGGCCGAAATAATTTTTTTATAATGAAGCATCTTTTTCATATCACCTGTAATGACCCCGTGTGGTTGTTAGACTGTGATCGTATAAGTACCTTTGCGTCGCTATTTATTTACACATATATTTGGCTTGGTCTCCGGTTTGGGGCAGGGGGGCAGGAGTCGGGTTGGTGTGGCGTCCTCCCAGGGCATTGGGGACCGTAGTGAGGACCTTGGTGCTTGGTAATGGTGGATGCGACTCTGACTTGCCTGGGGGAGTGGGATCCTCTCAGCGAGCTAGTGTATCACCATCAAGGCTTAGGTCGCCGACGCCTCTGTTTGGTCCCGGAGGGCGGAAGTCGGGTTGATGTGGTGTCTACCCAGGGCGACGGGGGCCGCTGTGATGCACTTGAAATCTGCCAATGGAAGATATTGCTGTGACTCGCCTGGGGGAGTGGATTCCCTGAGCGAGTTACTGTAGCATCATCAAGGCTTTGGCGGTTGTGCGACTCCTCGTGGTCCGGCTGGGGTTCGGGCGGCAGCCCGGGCTAAGAGTGACAATGGACGCAGGGGCCTGTTGTCTTGCCATGTGGCATCACTCAGTAGCTCCGTTTTGTCCTAAACCAACACGGACCTGTGTACTCCGCACTTCGTGCGTGGAGGAAGGATTTATTGCCCGAAGACGACGAGGTCATGCAGGTTCTCCAAGTTGTATGCCTTAGATGGTGGGCCGACATTTGCTCTTTAGACTTACACATATATATTTACACACACATTACTTAGCCTCATGCTGAATTCTTAGTATTATTCAAATATAGTATTATTCAATGTATAATTCATTTAAGTTTACAATTCATATCATTCATCGTAAATTTGGTAATGCCGACCCTTGTGGGCAAGAGGCGAGTATGTAATAAGCAGGCATGTGAAAGAAATTATATTAGAAAATATGCTCACCCATGGGGCTGCTGTCACTATCGGTTGCACTCGTCTCCACCACTTGTACACAACAGTTTGTGTAGTATTTGTCGGTCACTGTGCACTATAGTTCGTTAAAGAGAGTTCAAGAGAGTGCTGTGTCTCGGCACTAAAAGAGTTCAGGATTGCAGTGGTCGACGATAACTCGGAGTACACCTCGTATGTTGATCTGCGTTGATCACCTCTATGTTGTTCTGCGGGTAGGTCAGTACTGGTCGGTGGTCGTATGCGCGTTCACCTCGGCACCGCGTAGCAATCTTCGTGCCGGTAGTATCTGATCACTGGTCTCTAATCTCCGTAATTTCCTTCGTCGTCCAACCGCTATAAGAGGATGCGTATACTTTCATTCAGGTAGCGGCCGGGTCGCATTAGTTTATCATCTCTTTTCCATACTCGTGGTACAGCTGCAGTTTGTCTCAGTTTGTGGACCTTCGCTGGGCAATCAATTTTACGTCGTCTCAGGATCATTCTATGCCTTGTAGCAAGAATCCCGTTTGTATCTATAAAAAGGTCGTAGAATCTTCATGAGATTATTTTTTTAAAATAATGCCATTTACTTACAATCGCAAAAAGAATGTTATCAGTCTATGCATTTAACGGTTTACTAATTTATACCATTTCCAATGGTCCTAAATGTTGTAAAAATTGTACCATTTGTTTACAACCACAGAAAGGATGTTATTAGTCTATGTATTTAATACTATTCGATTTAATGATTTATGTCATTTCTAGTGGTCATAAATATACAGGTTTACCCAAGAACACTGACAATGTTTCTCACTGTTGCCAAATTCATATTATATAATAAATACCTTGGAACTATACCACAAAAAAATTTACAAATCTGTCAAGTTTCATAAAATTATAATTTTGAAGAAAATTTTTCTATATATAGTAGTAAATATTTCCAGACACTATTTTTGATATCGATAAACCCTGTTTCTTCATATAAAATAAGTAAATATAAAAATTCGAAAAAGTTACATGAATGCTTTATGTTAATATCAATCCTAGGACTATTTATAGCAGAATTGAATGACCGTTTTAAACTATACATGTGTAAGATAAAAATGTTTGAATAGTTCTGTGAAAACTTACCTTAAAGTAACGAAATATCCTCTTAGTTCCTTGTACTTCGAAATAACGAAATTTGTTTCGCCTGAATTTATTATCCTGCAGGAGAAATAAATTTTTGAATGGAAAAGAGAAATATCTCACGTAACTTAGTAATTTGTGTATACTGCTGTTGGATACAGGCCATTTCTTGACTTTGAAATATGAAGCATATTTAAATGATTTTCTTTCTTCAGAAAATGTACGACTATATTTCGGACGGAAAATAATATTTATACGCTAAATTATTTTCAGTTACGACATTTCATGAGTAAATGATATTTTGAGATTTAAATAGTTCATATGACAGATGCTAAGCACAATCAGTTATTGTTTAGTTTTAGCATTATCTTTTCGACATATTTTACTTGCTTTAACGAGTACAGACTTTTATTATTATGTTTGAAACAACGTTATATTTAAAAAAATATCTTTTCTTGGGTATATTATCACCACTTTCTTTAAATTTAATCGTTTGCCGGGTTTTGTAGTTAATGTTCTATAAATTAAAAAGCGTAATAGTTTTGTATTCAGAAATATATAATTCCTCAATTAATACATTAAAGTATATCAACATTAAATTCACGTTACTAAGTAACACAAAGAATTGAATTGAGTAGGGTAGCTGCGTACTCACTTTGCAATCCTGTTGATATGGATGGAGGTCACAAGATTTGCCCCAAACTTACCAATATAGTATTTAATACTGAAAAGAGATTTAAGAATTTGTTTTACTCATTCTAATCTGCATTGCAAACGTCTTAGAGGCTGGCCTTAGAGATAGCCTTACAGGCTGGAGAAGGAGCGAAGATTTGATTAAAAAAATACTAAATCAGAGAATTAATGTGTAGAGTCGTGAAACAAAGCAAACTCTCAGAATAGGTCAGAAACAGGGTAACTCCTACTATATCAGAGAATTATTGAGTAGAGTCGTGAAACAAAGCAAACTCTCAGAAAAGGTCAGAAACAGGGTAACTCGTACTAAAGCAGAGATTTAATGTGTAGAGTCGTGAAACAAAGCAAACTCTCAGAATAGGTCAGAAACAGGGTATCTCCTACTAAAGCAAGGAATAAATGTGTAGAGTCGTGAAACAAAGTAAACTCCCAGGAAAGGTCAGAAACAGGGTAACTGCAAGAGCTCTGGTCAAATACCATCAATTAATTTCACTCGTATCGATCTCTGACTGAAACACTTGTAGGGTTCGCGTGTTGCTCAGAAGCAAATTTCGACTAGCAGCGCTGTACATGCTAGCCAAAGTGAGTTCGGCGCAGATGTTTGATCTATTTAAAGGGCACATGCTGAGTTGGCATAAGCCCAAGACTTTAGTAGCGATACGGGAGAGAGCGAGGCAAGCTTGATGGAAGGTGATAGCGGTGTTTAACTGATAGAGCGTGTATTGGTATTTAGCCGAGGTGGCTGCACGACTTCGAGAATTAGCTCAGAGCCGAGGTGTACGTATATTGTTAGTAAATGCCTACTCTGCCTGAGGGATTCATTGCGACCTTTAGTTTCTTAGTACCGCGGGTTGCGGTACTGTTGTGTATTATTTTGGAAGCCCCAAGTCTGTATATGTTAGTCTGCATCTACGTAGAGAATAAAGGAGTTATTCTAGAGTTATCCCTCGTACTTTATAATGTGCCTGGACCGTTAGAGATATAAAAAGAAAGGAAGAACCACATACACTATGTACGGTTGAATTATCGTGTATCTTGGAGAATGTCGGACCACTGATAATGAGAGATTAAACATCGCTTATGATATCAAAGAGTAGTGATTGCAATAGATGTAATATGACTCCAGGCTAGAGCCGAAGGTGGAATACCAGCAGAGATATGTGTAGCAGTTACTGTTACACTTGTTTTATGGAAAGAACCAATGTTGCTAATAAATACTATAAAAAATGCAGAGGTACATGGCTATGACCATGGTTGAATTGAGGCTCATCTATACCGCACAGTTATTTTGAACATGACCATGGTTACATTTAGGCCCATCTATACCGCACTGGTGCTTTGAACATGACCATGGTTGCATTGAATCTCATCTATACCGCATTGGTATTTTGAACAATCTCCTGCGCCCACTCTGCTGGAGATGGGTGGTTAAGGATACCAGTCACCTTTAATCTTGCACTTTTTATCTTAGGCGAAACAGTTTTAACTGGCCCTGGGACGTGAGCGACTGACTGACTGCCGTTTTTATTTTGCACTTATTTTCGTTATTTTGTTTCTTGTATTTATTACTTCTATCCGAGTATTTTTGTGCGTCAAGCACTTTTTGTGCACGGATATTGTCCTGTACGTGCCGCTACACTGAAGATAGTTATAAAAAACTGCGGAAGCAAATAGTTTGAAAAAATAATTCGAGAAGAGAAAAATAATTAAAACAGAGACGTGTTGAGTAGAGGTAAAATAATTAATAACGGTATCTAAAAGTAATTTAGAAGCACAAAAAATTTAATGAATTTGCCCTAGAGGAAAATAAAACGGTGTCTATCATCTGGCTAATTACTGATGAACACAGTAATTTTTTTAGAACTCATTCTCACAAATCGCTTTAAAATGCCGCTTAAATCTCTCGTGTGGTTATTACATGATATATGCACGACAAAATATTCCCAATCTCTCATAAAAAATAAAGCATTACATGCATTTACATGTAAAGTTATCTATATTTTAAGCTACTGAAGAATATACATTTGTAATGGAAAATTACATTTTCCCTTAATAGGACCAGTATTTTCTAATTTCGCCAGACAGCCATCATATGAGAAAACGAAAAAAATTTCCTGTGAATTTCAGATAGAAAGACAAACACTCTGTAGTTTTATCAATAGATCTGACATTTTATTTTTTTTTTGTTCAGAATTTAAATCGAGAATGGATATGACTGAATAGCTAGCAGTCTTTGGTTAAGTTTTCGCCTGGTTTTGACACGAGAAAAAGATAACATACTGATACTGTCGAGTTATTCATGGGAACTGTTGAATCATGATCATTACATGGCTCGTCATAGGATGTCAACCAGTTTAGTCTACAAAGGTTTCCTGACCACATTGTATTTACGATGTGTGTTTCTGAAGAGATGTCCATTTGTAAAAACAGGTGCAGGAGTATCTATGAAGTACTTTAGAATATATGAAAGAATCATACAAGAAATATCCTACATCAGAAATACAATTTAAAATATCACACCATTTTGGTGAGGTTATATGTCCAAAAATGTCGTTATATGATCCTGAACTTAAAAGAATCTACTTCCATGGTCAAGAACTATAATAGAAGTATTGTTTAGACATTTGTTTTTGTACATCATCTATCTAAGGTAGATGACCACTGAGTAGTTTGTATCAGTGAGATGTCCCTAGGTTCTGTATTTTAGGGCTGGATTACCAGTTCCTGTCGTAACTGATATAAAGGAAAAATATGAACCAGTAGACTTTAAAATCCAAAATACTAAAAAATGCGTAAAATGTAATTTAATGATGTAAATTAATTTGATTAGAGGGAAAATTGAAGATGTATGAGATTAATATAGACAAGAACCAAAAATCGAATTTTTTGCCCTGAAAATTATTTACATGAACATACGTGAAGACGATTGTAGCTGCTTTGTTGATAACTGTAGAGGCAAGTACCAGATGGAAATTTACAACTGCAAAAAATGTTAAAATCCATAGGAAAATGAAAAAAAACTTATTTTCAAATTCTGTGACTCAAAACAAGTCAATAAAATTCCCCGTTGTTATAGGCTCTGGGAGATGATTTGATAGCTTATTTAACTAAATTATTAATAAATTAGATATAAAAATGAACTGATGTACATCAACAGACAAATTAAATATATCATGTTCTTGAAAATAAACCGAAAGAAAGAGAGAGAGAGTTAAACCTACTCTATAACTCTATAAATTAGAAGACTTGAATTTTTAAACATTCTTTTCCTCTCAAATGTTTGACATTGCATAACACTACGCTGTTGGTAAGAAAAGTCAAACACTATCTTTTCTCAAAGAACTCCTCTTTGTATGAAATGAAGAACTTCTCGTTGAAATATTAAAAGAAAAAAAGAACAATCACTGATGAAACGGGAAATGAAGTGGGAAAAGTTCGCGTTGAACCAGTGGAAAATAATTTAACACAAATGTGATTTTCCATGCGAAATATCTTGTTACATTCCGTAAAGGAAGCAAAACATATAAATGTGTTTCATACTTCAATGTCAACTCATGGCTAACAGCCAACAGCAGTGTATCCAAATTATTCAGTAATGTGAGATATTTATTTTCTCCATACGGACATTTATTTCTGAAGGAGGATAAGAAAGAATGTAGGAATAAGCTTCATCATTTCTAACATCAAAGAAAAAAAAACATATTTTTCTGTGTACGCCAAAAGTAATTTCCTGGAAAGTTATCTCCTAAGTATTCAAACTATGCCCATTTACTAAAAACCTTCACCGAAAAATTAGTAAATACTGCTTGACAAAGTTATGAGATTAAATGACAATTCTACTAAAATAAAATTTGTTATATTTCGTTTAAAATTAATTTTATTACTTTAGATTATTTATTTTTTTAAAGGAGTAGTCATGTTAAATAAATTTAAAATCCTGTCTCTGAAATGGAATTTCCCTTCCTAACGACCTAGTGCAGTTTTTTAATAAAATTTAATCCTGCATTTATATTATGAAGGTTGTCTGCCACGGAAACGCTCAGATTTCTTGTGATTTTTCAGTAGTTAATGACGCAGGCTTAATGATGTATATAATTATTTTCTTGTAAATAAAAAATTCAGAGATCAAAACATTTTGCAAGTCTTTTCTTGTAAAGATAAAACTATTCGTTTCTTGTTGAGATGTTACGTAACATTACCGCTCTATTAGGATCTGGATTTATCCCAAATTCTTGTTAGTTTATTTCTGCGTTTGCAATAAAACTATACATTTCGGTATCACGAGAGGTATGAAAAAAATACAGGTATTTGGATTCTTTATTAAGCGTTTAATTATCGATTTTAACCATGATCAGTTCAGTGTAATACATGAATTGTTTGGTAAAGTTTAAATATTATGACACTGACATCGTGCAATACCAAATTAGTAAAAACTATAATATTAATCACTGTTATTCTTAGTAAGTAGCATTTCGCAAAATCTGTAAAAGTAAATAAATATATTAAAACAGTTAAGAGGCCACAGTGATACTGTAGATCGCAGAGAAAGAATAAAGATTACCGATTTGTGACTGATATTGTGTGTGATATTTGTGATTCCATACCTTTTTTTCAACACAGAGGAACTGGGTTTTAATTTTATAAATTGTACCAAGGTTTGCGCGTTGTGACCAGTTGTCCTAAAAATTTTTGTACAATCAATCAATTAATATATATATATATATATATATATATATATATTTATATATATATACAACTTCTTCATTATAAAAACTAGCATAATACACTTTTCAACAAAATAGTTGAGAATCTAAACGGAAAAAATGAATGTGCTAATTTAAAAATATATTTAAAAGAACGGTTTTCTGTTAAATAAAAGACGTTTGAGTGAGAAAAAAATGATGGTTGTATAGTGAATTGAAGTCGTGTACTTTTAAAACAAATTGCTTTTGTCAAAAATTCTTTTCCTGCCAAGAGATATTCCTTGGCAAAATTAAATTACCTGAAAGTGAATAGAAAAATGCAGTTATAAGTAGAGACACTCGAAAATGCTTGTCAAATATACTTGACTGAGTAATTAGAAATGCAGTTTGAAAAATGTCTAGTCTACAATAGTTTTGCAGGTAAATATCTGAAATTTTAGTTTCATAAGAATGCTTTTTGAACCAATTGAAAATTTTTAAAATATTTAATTTAATATTTATATAACAAAATAAAATATGTTCATTTCGCCAAAAGTTTCAAGTCACTCAAGATTTAAGTTATTTATAACATTAGAATTTATAATATGTCAAGCACATAATTGGGAGTATGGCTTTCGAGTAAAAGCACATTTAGTCATAAAAGATTGATTCACTAATGTAACAGGAAAGGAATGTAAAATATAAATATTTTCTCGAGAAAGAAAATAACTGATTCACATCTAATCCTATTAGCTGAAGCGCATATGCCATAAAGTTTATAAATTCATAAGTCTATAATACGAAATATTTCAATTACGTGAATACTTCATATTTTGGTTTACAATAATTTACTTATATTTCTAGTATTTAAAATGGAAAAAAATTCCTTAAGATCGAGGGAAAATTTTAAGTTAAGTAGGAAAGCGTTCAAAAAAATCCTTATTTTGTGAAAGCATTAATATATGGAGATTTCAGAATTATTTCATCATTTATTTGGTCTTTTCATTCAGGTTGAGATCTCTGGGACATTATTCAATTTCAGTTTTTACTAGAAAATGACCAAGACAGACCTAAATTTTCTGTTAAAGTGAAGACTGTCAGGAGCATAAATGGCGTTGTATAACGTGAATCTTAGTTGCTTCCCAAAGAGGGGTACATTAAATGGGACGATGAAATCCTCTTTCGTGTTGCGAACACTTCGCAACACAAATATAACAAAAGCTTTTACCGGAGTCCATCTTAAGGCTTTAGAACCTTAAATCACTGTTCAATCTCATAATTTTGAGGAGCAGAGATGGTCACAAAACTACAAATCACCTCTTCGCGAACATCACTACTGCCGTAGGTCTGTGACTTTCGTTTATAATTGAAAAACTCCGGACCTGATGGGTAAAATATGTAAGATCTTACCCATAACAACCGCTAAGGTCCAAGAACCAGAATTAAGTATTAAATCAGAAAATGGTGGAATGCACAAAATGTCATTTCCCGTGAAAGGATAGTGCAACTTGAATGTCTTCAGAACCCTAGAGGCATAGAAGCTTTTAAGCACAGACACTCTGAAATATCAAAAAAATAAGACGTTTCCCAGAGCACCCCACATCTCTGCAGACGCAGAATGCTGGGGTGCAGGGGACTCTTACACACTTACAAGCACTGTCTCTCCCCAAAAAATTGCAGAAGCACCATGCGGTTTCTTTTTAAACTTTTGAAATTTTCTAGCGCGGCGTCTCCTATGACATCAAGGCCGAATTTAATCGACTTAACTTATAATGGTGGGGTGAAGTTATCGTTATCACCTCCAGACAGTTGCTGCATACCGAAGATCTGCACAAGAAAGCCGATTTTGAGCTGTGATTCTGCTGTGCGTAAAAAGGAATGTTTGGTGTCATGCTTAAAAGTGGCTTAAATGTGGTGCACTTAGAAACACCCCATACTAGGACTAAATATATCCATTCAATCGCAAAAGGCTCCAACCCATTTATTGTAAATGTATTTAAACTGCCGTTGCTCCGCCATGATCAGCGCTTCAAGAAAGTATACACTTCATTTAATATATACTTCATAAAAGCACATAAGAGAGTGTATACTTCTAGTTCTTAGCTGAGAAATTTCGGACCTAAAAAAGTAATAAGACGTTTACATTTTTAAGTTCAGATCATTTCAGATCTCTGAAAAGTTGCTACCTCCTTTTCCTGAGTATACTTCTAAATTTCCAGAGGTCTAATTAAAAGCTAAGTTAAGTGAAGCTCTGAAGACATAATCGAATATTAATCGATGCATCTCCATCAAGATCGGTAGTAACGCTATGCGGCAAAATCTGGTCTCGAGATCAGATCATTCTAGGTTTAAATTAAATTGGCTAAAGCTGTTACCCTACCGACCATAAAGGCTCTTCTCCTTGATCCGTTAAATAGAGAAATAGTGGGATGCCACAAATGAATATCATTTCAGACCCGAAAATAATTGCTACTGTTTTCAAAAGAGCGCTCTTACAGGTACAGAGACCGAATTAACCTTTAAATCGTAAAATGGTTGGAATGAGGTAACGTCAGATCAATATAAGGAGACTCCATTTTTGGAATCTTATCAGACCGGAAAAAATGGATAAGGCTTTTCCTAGAGAATTCCCTAACACCCAAGAACCTGAAATAACCATTAAACCATAAAATGTATGGTCGCAGGTTATTCCACAAAAGAGTAACCGCTACCGCTTTTTGAAAACGGAGCAGACAGTGCTACCGCATTTTGGCAACTTTAGTCTTGAAGTGAGATCATTCTGGCGTGAAAAAAATGCCTAAGACTTTACCCAGGTTCTTCATAGTGATCCAGTCCTCGAATTATATTTTAAAACACAAAATGTTGGGGTTTCGAAAGTTCCGGAAGATCTCTTTTAGTTACTCTTGCGGTTACGAGTTGAGACATTCCTGGACATCAAAAAAGAAAATTAAAAAGGCTACCGCATTTCTCGAGAAATCCCATATGACTCCTGGACCAAATTTATTTAACCTTTGACGTGCAAAATACTGAAAAAATATATTAGTAAAGCTTTTCCTGTTGAACACGATTCCCTTATGTTAAGTGAGGCTCTGTAACCAGGATTAACTATTAATTAATAAGTTACTGCCTCTTCGGCAGCAACATCCGCTTACGAGCTGAGACCATTCAGGAGCTGAAAAATGTAAAATAAAACCATTCACACAGTACCGTATTGGACATATTAACCGATATATGACGGCCGGTATATTTTCTGAGGCATACTTGGCTTCATCACATCTAAATCGTTTCAGATTCAATACCTAAATTTCCAAGTTACTGCCACCTCCAACCGCTTGAGAGTATTTCGGAACTCTCGTTTTTCCTATCAAGGAATCTAGGCTAAGGACCTACAAGTATATACATCTAATAACTAAAATTTTATATATATATATATATATATATATATATATATATATATATATATATATATATATATATATATATATATATATATATATATATATATATGATAATATTACTAACTACCTATAATCGCCCATTCTGTATTTAATCTCTGTCCTGGTAACCCCTCCTTCTTGTCTTGACGTAAATGCTTCGCCTTCCCACATACCAACTTCTTCCGCCAATTCTGGCAACCTCTCTGACCTAATTCTATTTTGGCACTTTTTGCGGTAGACGCCGGACTGGTTCGAAGCGAGTAAGATGTGTTGCTCTACTGTTTAATAAATCAGTTTGTTCCTGAAGCTGATTTTATCATTTTCCGGCCACGATGTAAGCTACTTTTTCATGAGATATCCATCCGGACATTTCATATATATATATATATATATATATATATATATATACTAGCTGAGTGGCAACCCGATGTGTTGCTTTTTCGATTTAAAATGAAATAGTTTCATTTCTTATAGATTAAAAACCGTTTAATCACTTTTAAATATATATATGAATTTTTAAAAAAACGAAATAATAATTTAAAATTTTCTTCCTCAAATTTCGGTTTTTAGCTTTTGAAATAATTCTTTAAAAACTCCGTTTTCAAATTTTGCTTTTTAGACAAAAAAGAAATTCATTCAATTAGAAAAAATTCAAAAGGTTTTAACTTCTCATTTCATAAAACTAAAATTATTTCTGGTACTTTAAAATTATTTCTGGATTTCAATTATTAAATGACTCGTTCTCAGATAATAGTTTTTCCTTTTGGCAACTGAGCAGAATTTCTTTTGAAGAGTAGAGTTCCTGGGTCTATTGACTTTCTCCTGTCGCAAGATGCTTATTATCAATGTATATCTGCTAAATAGAAAAAAAAATTATTAAGTTAAATTAAATTTAAAGTTACCAGTTACATTAATATAAAAATTAAGTTTAAAACCTTCAAAAAGTAGAAGGGTAAGATAAATTTAAAAATTAGAAATATATTAAAATTAAATAAATTAAGATTAAAATGAAGAATTAAAAAATTTAAAGAAAATAAGTTGATATTAATTATAAAGTTACGGAAAAAATGGCCGTCAGCAAACAAGATGGAAAGTTCGTATAATAAAAGAATAAAAGGCCCTGTGCAGGGTCAAACAATTCGTATATAGATGATTGCATAGTTCCGCGGGGGGGAAACAAAAACACCAAGATAAGGAAAATTGGAAAATACAGCACCACCTAGGATCGAACCCGTAACGTAGGGCTTACCCGGTCAGTGCGATAGCACTGCGCCATGACAGCACTCAGGAAATGAAAAATATGACAGTGTGTATCGCGGTAAGGCCGAATATAAATATTAATCTCGGGTGAAAAAAGTCCTTAAAATATAGACAGACAGTTCTGATGAATTCAAAATTGGTGGTGGAAGAATCCTATCAGTTTCTCATTAATTAGAAACAAATTTCACGAACTTGCTGAAATTATTAGTGAATAAAATAATAAGTCGAAAAATTACGAACTCGGAATACAGTTAAAAGTGAGTTTTGAAAGTACGCTCTTTTAGAATGAAAACTTTTTTTTATTGAATGTATTTGGTATATTTTTGGAAGCTGAACATCTAGCAAATGCCGATAAATCGTAAAATTGATATTAATAGGTGCAGAGAACCGAAATATTTGTCCATCAAAATTGTCGATTTCGTGAAATTCGGAAAACTCCTTTGCGGAAAAAACTTCGTTTGCAATTAAAATTTCATTTTTAAATTTATAAAAATGTGTATATCCTTAAAGATGAAAAGATGTAAAACACGTGGAAAAAAAATTGTCGATTGGTGGACGGAAAAGTTTAATTTTGCATGCATGAAAATAGTGGAAATTTGCGAAACGGAAAGGAGCTGTCCAATCCGGAATGTCAGCTTTTTCTGCTCTCCGCTTCTTTTGAGTTCCGCTGTTTTAATTTAATAATTAAAAAAGTTTAAAGTTTTGAAAGTTGAGGATAGCACCAGTGCAAGCGTCTCGGCCGTCCGCGTATATCGGTACCAGTCGCGATATTCTGCTATGATCGGTTCGCGAGATTAGCCCGTCCCCGTGTCTGCTGGCTGACAAACTAACATTTGTTTACCTTCAGCTGTTAATAGTAAGATATATATATATATATATATATATATATATATATATATATATATATATATATATATATATATATATATATATATATATATATATATAACATTTATTTTAATAATATCCCTCACAATTTTCTTTTTCAAATACATTTTCAGCTCATAACAGAAACAACCTCTTATTTAATCAAATACAAAATCAATACTAATATAATACACGATAAAATCTTATGCACAGTTTCTTTCAAACAATGTTTCGGTCCATGTTTGTCTTTTTTTCTCCTCTTTTAAATATGTTAAAAGTCTGATTTCTATGACAGATTTCGGTATTTCGCGGGTAATTAGTTACTTAGCAATTCAAATACAAATTGTCATGCAGATATACAGCAACACAGATGTTTTGCATCGTAATACGACATGGAGGCGCACTTCTCATTAGATTTAGATCTGAGCAGTGCAAACGTATGGAAATTAGACACAGAATATATTGAGACGAAACTAAGCGAAAAGTCATTACAAGCAGCTCTTTCCAACATTTAACAACATGTCCCGCAAACATAAATTTTATTAACTCCGTTTCTGTTGTGCGAAAATTGAAAATTATTATTCTTTAAAGAATACAAATATGTCTGCAAGGAATTTAAGTTACTGTTTATAGGAAGGGCGGGTGAGGTAGTATTTTTCTTCTTGGTGTATCCATGGAGGAAATTTCCTTCATTAAACTGTACCAAATATACATATTCATAAATAACATTCCCAGTATAAGTTTATATTGGGTTATTTGTCAGCTGTGCTTTAAAATTGTTAATTTTGAGAATACCCACGGGTGATAAACGTATCAACAGATGTACAGAAAATATTTCCGTGCTTTTTTATGTTATTCAATAGCAATATGATATTTTCTAATATCAAATTTATTCCAACAGTTTAATAATCAGTATAGGTTTATAAGAAACATCGAGAAAAATCTAAAAAAAAAATGAAATTTTACTTCAGTTTTAGTGAGGTAAATAAGTCGATACTTTTTGTGAAAGAATAATTTTATGTTTTAATAAATTCAATTATTCGAAGAAACATCAGCTTAGATTGGTAAGATAAATAATTTAGAACAGGGGTTCCCAAACTTTTTCCTACATCGACTCCATTTAAATCAATGATTTTCTTCATCGAACCTCTCACATTTTTCTCTATAATATACAGCATACAACATAATTATAATACTAATAATTGCACATGAAAGAAACACTTAAATGTATAAATTTGACTAATATGAACAAAAAACTAGAAAAAGTGGTTCATTAATGTTTTATTAGTCTTTTACTATTTTCATTTTCAATTTCAGAAGTATAAACAATATTTCCTAAACACAGATTGTAATTGCACAAACATCACCCAGAGAAAAACGAAACTCCTTCTCATGTTTGAATCACTAGGACCCATGTGATGTTTAAGGTCCAGTGTATTTCTCCAGTTCTACCTAGAGCTGGTACACAAATAAAATCCGACGGCAACATTCGAAGCATATACAAAAACGTCATGATATTCGACTTTAGATGCATGGATCACTCCGCCTTATGCAGACCTGTATTTATACATATTAAAACGGATATTATTATCAAATAATTGCATTCCTAAAAAATTAAATAAAATTTTAAAACAGAAAAATTTATCATAGATACATTTTACATAGAATTTATCATATGCAGAAGGTCGATCGCACTTTATGGAAACGATTTTGATAGAGTTAAGTTTAATGTATAAATTCCAACTTTTTTGCGGCGATTTACTTCTGTCTGATAGCCATGGTTCTTAACAATAGCTCTAGCTTGAATATTCCATGAAAGTAGACTTTTTCTTAGTACCGTAGATTGGGGTTACTTGGACTCAAAAAGTGAAAATTTTTGCACATTTCTTACCCAACGGTAGCCTTAAAAACATATTTGTGCTGATAGCCTGATTTGAACAACTCATTTGAAGATTCCCCAGGTTTTTAGGTCATTTTCAAACCAAAATTTTTATTATATATATCTTTGATAAATCATTGAAATTTGGGTTCAAGTAACACACTGATTGGGGTTACTTGGATCCAACCTACATGTTACACGAAATATACAATTCAAATAGGTAGTGGGCTCAAGTAGCACCTAGGATCTTGAAATAAAAATTGAGGCTAATGTATGAAAAATTTATTTTACATAAAAACAGAAAACAAACCCTTTTTTATTTGCAAATCTGATTGTTAACAGTGGATGCGTCTTCAAAACTAATTTTACCCAGTTACGCCCCGGGAGTTTGTTTTGGAAACATTTCACTGATCTTCCATGCATTGCAAGGTAAGACTTGACAATATATCGAAAGTCCAGTTCGTCTACGGGAAATCCAAAATCACAAATTTTTTCTAAATGATTGGCACAGGCCAACGCTTCTTTACTAGTAAATACGATTGGATGTCCAGGTTTGTTCAATAAACCATTCTTCAATCTCCTTTTTATAGTGGACCTACTAATTTTAAAGTAGGTTGAGGCATCTCTCAGACATTTCTCCTGACCTCACAGCATTTAAACATTCTCTAATTTTTCAGCTGTAAAATCCGCATACTTTCTGCTCCCAGGAGAGCTCATGAAATTTTAAGGCATTTTTGTATCAGATCTGCGAATTTAATGCACATGAATCGGTTTAACCATTTAATAAAAGGAACCCGACATGAAGTAATGATATTAATTTTTTTTGCAGTGAAATTTGAGAATGTCTAATTAAAACTGTTAATAGGGGTTAATTGGACCCACTTCCTTTCTTGGGTCCAAGTAACCCCATATTTAGTTTATCAATCAAGGAGTTTATCAGCACACTAGCTAATGCTTATAAATTTTACTGGGTTAATTGATTCTCTATTCATCTAAAACTATTGTTCTATTCTTAAAGACTGTATTTGAAATGTAAATTTATCCTTACCTAATGTGGGACTGCAGTGTGTAAAGAAGGGAAAGTAGAAGTTATACGGTCACAAAAATTCGTGTTTATATCACAATGCAACATAACCTGAAATAAAAAAAGGTGGGAAGAGTGGGGACGTGGTAAAGTGCCTCAGGACCTAGCTTATGCTTCTATCTGTTGGAGAGATTGTGAATTATATCTATATTTTATTGATAAGAGACCTAGGTGTAATTTAAAACACTTTTTCGATTTGGGTCCAAGTAACCCCCTAGGGTCGAAGTAGCCCAACTTAAGGTACTGTCATGTCAATTCTTTCCCGTTCCTCTTGGACCCTTTTCCAAAGTCCATTCAGTTTTCTTGGATGCCGTTTTCCTAAGGCTCGTTTTAATAAACCGAAAGCGCAAAAGTGCATTGAAGAAGCGTTAGGTGATTTTACAGGACTTTCATTAAATTGAATACATTTTTTTCTATTTCTGATTCTTTCTTTGCTAAGTAAGCGGCAGTTAATTTAGACGTGGGACTAGAGGCTTTGACCATATGAAGTTCAACTTTATCAATGTCCTTTCCATATATGTCTGGAGTTTCATCTTCAAAAATTGGCTCTAAAATATTCTGCTGATAGTAGAGTGAATTGATGTTAGCTTTTCATGAGAATGTTTTGATTTTTAATTTGCCGTTGTAACAAAATCCTACAACTACCATGAATCCTTTTGGGAACCTTTCTGTACACTGACAAAGCCATTTCGTAGGTCAATCCCGTCAGTTGAGCAATAGAAAATTGATTCTTTTTTTATGTCAGTCGCTTAAATGCGTCCATGCCTCATCCATTGTTACCAAAAATTTCCATTCTTCAGCAGCTAGGTGGCTTTCATATTAGTTTCTACAAAGTGGTTTTCTGTCAGCAATATGCTTTGGCAAAAGCAGATTAACTTAAGGTTTAAACATATTTTTTATTTCAAATCTTTATGAATGATTTTACTTACAGTGCCAGAAGATATTCCAAGTTTCAATGCAGTGGATTTTTGAGTCGTTCGGATTTTCCTCTAGGATCAGATATTTCACTTTCTGGACATTTACCTTCGTTCGAATAGTCTTAGGATGAGGTTTCGAGATCATGTTTTCATTTTTACTTTTAATTAGATGTTTTTCCCTTTCAAATTTAATATATTATAAATATCTTTTTTTGAAATGCCCTAACTGCGATTTATACACCACTATATAATTTGATGATAAGAATTTTCTCTTTGGAAAGCGCAGTCACGTAACCTTCGAACAATTTCTAAATTTTAGAAGCCGTTTTCAAATAAATCTTTCATTGTACATTCCAATAAAAACAAAACAGTAGCAGTCGATTATTCTGAATTTGCCAAATTTTTATCTCAAAATGAAAATGACAAAAATAAATTACAAAATTGTATCCATAAAGTGTGAACGACCTTCGGTGTATATATATAAATATATATATATATATATATATATATATATATATATATATATATATATATATATATATATATATATATATATAAGGAAAGGTTGGTGTCTAGGGGTTATAGGGGATCATCAGAAACTTCACTCTAATGACACGAATGCTGCTACACAAATACAATTATTATTATTTACACGAGACAATAAATTTGACGAATAACACATAATAGGTACTTTACACCAAGACAATTTAAAATGCGTCGTTTAATAGTCGTTCACAGGAATAACAAAAGTCTCCCCGCCACATGCAGGTAAAACACATTAAAATGGCGTCATCATTCGTCTTCCTCTCGTCTTCGCCTCGTATTCCCGTATTCTCGTATTCTGCTGTATGCCACACAGACACATCCTATATACCCAACCGCTTATCTCGCTCTGGCAAGGTTACAGTCAAAGGCGGCGGGTGTCAGCAGAGAGTGCCAGAAGGCGTTACCACAATCGGCCCTCCTGACCAGATGACGGTCTTCCTTATCTAAATCTGATAAATTCTGCAACAGAAAAATAACAAGCAGAAAGCATTTTTCAAAAGAATCAGATTAAAAAAACTACTTATTTGGTCGTCGTGATAATCATTATTCCAGGTCAACGTCGTATTAAGTCTTAATTCTGGCTCCAAGGCTTCATGTAATCGGCAGCTGTAGATGTAAAATTTGTACCTTCGTGTTGCCCTACCTTTTCAACATCATAGCAATCTTTAGGTTTGACTTTTACTATTTTATAAGGACCAAAATATTTAGGTTTCAATTTTAGTCCTATTCCAATTTGAGTTCTCTGAATAGCTACAAGTTGTCCTTTGTATTTACGCGATTCTTTTCTTTTTCGATTATAGGTCTTTAGATTTTCTTCCTCAATTTTTAATATGTTTTGCTTCTCTTCTTGTCTAAGCTCTTCCCTGTTTTTTTATGAAACTTTTCTCGCATTCCTCCTCTAAAATGTCCATTATTCTACTATTTTTCTTATTTTTCAACCGTACACCAGTCAATAATTCGAAAGGTGTAACTCTAGTACTTCGAACGATGGTACTATTCATTACTCGTTGAACGGCGTTAGTGTATCTATACCATTTTGAAGGATCATCAGAGGATAACTTTGATAGTACAGGTATTAGAGTTTCTTCAATTCTCATTCTTTCAATTTGACTGTTTGCTCGCGGAATTCGGACTGTAATTAACAAATGTTGGATATCTTCAGACTGGCAATATTCATCAAAATCGTTTGAAGTAAAAGCACTTCCATGATCAGTGATAATTATGAATGGGTTACCGAATGTCGCTTAATGAATTTTTAGCTTGTCTATGGCGTCTTTGAAATCGACTGTCATAACAGGATTTCTGCTCAAAGCGTCTACATGTCGCATTTCAGACCTATGTTCTATTTCATAATCAAAATCCTCAAGTAACAGAGCCCATCTAGCAATTCTAGTGCATATATCTCTTTTGCTCATAGTCATCTTGAAGACTTTGCAATCGGTAAAGATTTTAAAATGAAGACCCAAAACATAAGTTCTGAACTTTTTTAAAGCCTCGACAATCCCTAAAGTTTCTAGTTCATAACTTGAAAATTTTTGCTGCTGATCAGAAGTGATTATGCTCATATAATACACTGGATGTAACTCATTATCTTTTAGGTCGCGTTGCATTAAAATTGCACCAAAATCAAATTGGCTGGCGTCTGTATGAATTTCAGTCTTACTATCTAAATTTAAAATACTTAAAACTGGTATTTTGCAAAGAAATTGCTTCAATGTGTTAAAAGAATTCCTTTCATCCTCGCCAAACTGGAATTTATTTTCTTTCTTCAACAGATCAATAAGAGGTTTAGCAATTAAAGCAAAATTTGGAATAAATTTTCTAAAATAACTTGTGAATCCAAAAAAGGAAAGAACCTCTTTAAGCGTTTTTGGTTCGGAATAATTAACAACAGCTTTAGTTTTGTGTGGGGAAGGATAACGTTTACCGTCTTTTATAACATGTTTAGTAAAATTGAATATTTGGGACGAGAATTGACTTTTCTTCCAATTTATATTTAATCCATAATCACGAGCAATACCAAAAACAAGACGTTTCAATGCCTCATTTTCATCATCTGGTAAAATTATAATATCATCAATATAAGGCAACAAAAAACCCCTGTTAATTAAATCACGAAATATGTTATTTATAAACCTCTGAAAAACTGCTGGTGAATTGCACAACTCGAAAGGAGTACGCAAAAATTGATACTGTCCATTGTGCGTTACGAATGATGTGTATGGTTTACTTCTTTCTGAGACTTTCACGTGAAAGAAACCATTTTTTAAATCCAATCTGCTAAAAATATGTGTACACTGAAGTCTATCCAAAATATCTTCAATTGGTGGCAAAGGATACCTAACTTTCATTATGATTTTGTTTAATTTTCTAAAATGAATACAAACACGCGGGGTACCGTCTTTTTTTAACCACTACAACTTGGCTAGAATATTCCGAAGAACAAGTTTCAATTATATTCATGTTAAACCATTCCTGAACTTGTTCATCAACTATTTTGAGTTCCACAAATGGTAATCTGCGAGGTCTATGAAAAACAGGTTCATCATGCTTGGGAACAACATTCATTTCAACGTTTGATTTTTTATTTCCACTCGGTTTATAATTTGACACTAAGTTACTTATTTCGTTTCTAACTGTTTTGCTCACATCACCACAAATATTCAGCTCGTTACACGCGTCAAAAATGTTTATATTTAAAATTTTGAATTCATCAGACGTACCATCAATTCTTGGTCTAGAGACAGTTATTCAAACTTTACTAATCACAACTTCTGCTTGATTTAAGATATCTATCCATATTATGGCCTCGTAATGCATAACGTAATTAGATACTACACATATTTTACAGTCAAAAGTTTCCTCTTCATTTTTTAATAAACCCTGAAAAAAGCCTAAAGGTTTAATTTTATTATCACCTATTCCGGTCAAAACTGAAGTAAAACGATTTAGTTTGGGCTTTCATAATTTATGATAAACATCCTCTCTAATCAAGGTCAAAGCGCTACCTGTATCCAATAAAGCCAAAATCGGTACATCGGAAATAAAGATTGTCTTACGCATTATTTCTAACGGCTGCTTACACAAAGCTGAGACATTTTTGGTGTCCACAACACATTCATAGGACCGATGTCCAAACCTATTGCATTTAAAGCAATTGAAGCCCTGGTGCTTGTTTAAACAAAAATTACTCTTATGGTCTAACTCACAGCGAATTGTAGCAATGAATACTCTTTTTGTTTATGGATGAAAATTTATCGCGTTTAGGCGGATGTTGCGTTGACTCATAACTTTTCTGAACTTTGTTGTTATAATGAGTTGAATCTTTTGAATTTTGATCAGCCTTAATTTTAGCCTAGATTCTTAATTTTCCTCTGAATTCTTTAATGTTCTCACATCCATATAAAATTGATTTATTTCTAGCAGAATCATTAATGCGATTTAGCACATAATGCATTAGCGAAGGAAAATCTATATTACTCTTGTTAGCTAATTCTCGCATAAGTAAGAAATATTCATCAAATGATTCATTACTCACCTTTTTCGATTTGATAACATTTCATGTGATTCAGCAGAGTTAAAAGTTGAACCGAACTCAGAAATTAACTGTTCTTTAAGCTTAATCTACTAATTCACTCCACCGTCACTCTGAATGTATAACCTAGCTTTTCCAGTTAAAGATCGTTTAGCAAACAATAATTTTGCAAATCACTTAATTGAAATAAATCAGTAATACTATCGAAGTCGTCTATCCATTTATCAATATTTTGTCAAGAATCACTATTAAATGGACTAATAGTATTTTCAATATCAGAAAAATTAATGTTAGGTTTGAATAATTCTTGAACTGGAAGTTGAACGGAAATATCGCCTTCCTTTAGTTTGTTATTCGCGAGTTGTTCACAATCTTTTACAGAATCACTATCAATTTCATTATCATCATTTTCACGAAAGATATTTTTTTCTAGCAATATTATATCACACACAAATGCAAGAATTCGGGTTATTATTTCAGGTTTTGTCCTCTCATTATTAATACATAGTAAATTACAGATAGATATAAGGTCATTTAAAGATAATTCCCTATCAACGAACTGAAATTTTCTTTTATAAGCAGGCATTTCTATTTTAAAATCAAATTCACAAAAATCAAAAGACGTTTTCGGTTTTGCCGATCACCTTTAGTATCAAATATAAGTTTATGCAAGCATCGAATTTTCGAAGGCCTTTCGCTTTTAAAAACAACCTCCAATTTGGCAATGTCGCTCAATTTCATCTTAAAATAATAAAGAAAACGGACTCACTGGATACGTCTTAAAGTTTATCCAAATGTTGATAAAGATGAAAGTTACAAAATCAAACGTAGAGTTCAAAATTCACATCCAGAGACCATCCCTGACGTAAGCCCCCAAAATTTGTAAGGAAAGGTTGTTGTCTAGGGGTTTTAGGGGATCATCAGATGCTTCACTCTATTGTCACGAATATTGCTACACAAATACAATTTTTAATATTTACACGAGACAATACATTTGACGAATAACACATAATAGGTAATTTACACCAAGGCAATTTTAAATGCGTCGTTTAATAGTCATTCACAGGAATAACAAAAGTCTCCCCGCCACATGCAGGTAAAACACATTAAAATGGCGTCATCATTCGTCTTCCTCTCGTCTTCGCCTCGTATTCCCGTATTCTCGTATTGTGCTGTATGCCGCGCAAACACATCCTATATATCCAAGCGCTTATCTCGCTCTGGCAAGGTTACAGTCAAAGGCGGCGGGTGTCAGCAGAGAGCGCCAGAGAGCGTTCCCACATTATATATATATGTATATATATACACTGCTGGCCACCCAAATTGCAACACCAAGAAAGACAAGAGATATCCTAACAAAATTTATTTTGTAGATAACATGTTGACCAAGTATCAAATGATTAAATTTATAGACTTCTGTGAAGTGTGGTTCCTGCCAAAATCAGTAGCCAGAGTAGCCGCCATTGTTGGAGATCACCGCTGCCACACGCCTCGGCATTGATTCAAAGAGACTTTGGATGAGTTCTTGGGGTACAGCAGACCAAGCAGCTTCCACACGTTGCTAAAGTTGATCTGCTGTGGCAGCTGGTGATGGAATATGGGTCAATCGTAGAGCAACCATGGACCACATGTTTTTTATCGGTGAAAGATCCGGAGAGTGAGGCGGCCAGGGAAGCAATTCAATCTGGCGATTGACGAAGAACCGTTGGACAATGCGTGCCACGTGTGGTCGCGCATTATCCTGTTGAAATATGGCTGTGGGCAAGCCCTGAAGGTAAGGAAGGACAACTGGATCCAACACCTCGGTGATGTAGCGCTGGCTGTTTAAAGTACTGGCAATGCGTACTAGAGGTGTGCGAGAGTGATATCCAATACCGACCCATACCATAATACCCGGTGCAGGACCAGTGTGGCGATGCATAACGCGGCTGTTCAGCATCCTCTCTTCACGGTGTCTCCAGACTCGAATGCGACCATCGTTGTGTTGCAGAGAGAAGCGTGACTCGTCAGTAAAGACAATTTCATTCCATTCTGCCGTCCACATCCTTCTGTCATCGCACCATTGGCGGCGGAGACGTCTGTGGTTCTGCGTCAAGGGTAGACAAAGCAATGGACGTCTTGGGGACAGACCACTCTGCTGTAAACGGCGTCGAATGGTACGCGTAGACACTGGATGATGCGTTACAGACTGCATGTGCTGTGCTATGGTTCGTGATGTGCCTGAGCGATCCGTCACTGCCATGCGCACAATTTGCCTGTCATCACGTTAAGTGGTGCGCTGAGGTGGATGCGATCGAACACGCCGGTCCGTCGTACCCTCCGGCATCCAACGATCACATATCCGCATTACAGTTGTTTGGTTTCGTCCAACACGACTACCGATTTCCCTGAAAGATAATCCACAATCTCGGTAGGCCACTATCCTTCCTCTGTCGAACTCGGATACTTGATCAAAAGATGATCGCTGTTTTCGGCGAGGCATAATTGATCGTTTTTTTGAAAAAAACACAAGAAAAACACAATTGCCGAACTTGAAATCGTCGAAATCTCCAAGCCTTAAATAGCGCTTTGAAGTGGCGCCACAGGCGCGCGTAATGTGCGTCTGCTCTGAAATTCTAATCATTTGCATATCTCACCTCCGCTAATGCATGTTGTAAATTTCATGTTATTTGCATGTTTCCTTCGTGGTGTTGCATTTACAGTGGCCAGCAGTGTATATACTCGTATATAGAGACATATATATAGAGACGACTGAAACTCTATATTTTGTGGTAAACAGAAAGGTGTTGCATTAGTAACGAAAGGCAAAATAAGGGAAATAAATTGCCCTTAATTCCTGAAGGACTTAAAGCTTGGAAGATTTGGGTTTAGCTTCGAGTGCTTTTAGATTAGTCCTGCACAACTTGAAATTTGATGATAGCCTTAATACTTTATGGGAAGCCTCTGCAGGCTGCAAGAAAATGAGAAAGATGGGCAAGATAATAATAATTTATCTGACAAATAATAAATTACTGATTACTAAAAAAAATAATATGTATATTCATTTCTTATATACTTCTCCCATAATATTATACATTTAAAATAATATCCCGTACATTTTAGATATATAGTATTAAGTGTCTTCATTAAAGGCTTCGTGGGACTTAGATTGATCGCTGACGGGTCGCATTTGGCCCACGAGCCACGTCATTTACACCGCTGGTGTCTTCAGTATGACGAGACACCGACGAGAGTTCAGTATGACGAGACACCGACGAGAGTTCAGTATGACGAGAATGATGGTTCGTTCGTTGAATGCATGAATACCTATGAGTTAATATCTATGACCTGCGGAGGATTAATATCATCCACTATTCATAGGTAATGGAAATTTAAAATTAATTAAATTTTTCCAGTCATAAAATATTAGTTTTTATATTATTTATGCGGGATTTTTCTTATGAAAGAAACTAACGTTAAACGTAAGGTAAAAAAATTATAAAATGGCAATTCCCTTTATAATTCATTAGCGTGGTTAATGGAACTATTACTTTAATGTACTAAGGTTCTGATCATATTTTCATGATATTTCAATTTGTCACTAAAACTCATAATCCCATTCTTTACATATTTAACATAATTTTTTTGTTTATTTAAATATTAATATTAAGTAACATGTTCTGTATTCATTTTTCAATGAAATGTGACCAAACCTTTAATTAAATCAAATTGCGGAAATACTCGAGACCAAAAAAGTAAATGTTTTCACTTTTATAACATGCATTAAATGTTTTGGTTTTATCTTAAAACAGAATTTGATTTATTTTCTGTAGCCGAAACATTTAACGATGTCATAAACTGCTCAGATTCAAAGCATATCGTGGTATTTTGCATTGGATTTTATATTATTTCTATGCTTCTAAAAATAGATTTAGTGCACGACCTACATTAAAGTTTTCTTCAAACTGCATTTTATAACACTGAAAAATATATTTTAAGGATTTTTTTCTGTAGTGGACGTTTAATAATGGTTCTTACGATATTTTTTTGCTTCGGTTTTGATAATTCTTCTTACTAAATAGTTCATCGGGAAAGTTTTTTTATGTATCCGATTTTTTTTTTACCCAACTGGATTTAACTTTATGGATAAACATTCATACAATTAATCCTTCCCAAGGTAGTGATAGAGCGTCTGCTTTCGACGCCGATGGTTCTCGGTATGAATACCGATACGCGCCATTAAATGCAGCCGTGTCTAGGCCGGATAGAATACACGTTAAATCCCTAGAAAGTCCCTCTATGGCAGTGGTAGCCAACCTGGTCCCTAACGCCACTAGTGGGCGATTCAAGCTTTCATGGTGGGGGGTGGGAATTTTTGTCCGTTGTTACAAATTTTGTTCTTCCTACATATATCGTATACACTGCTAACACATTCACAAGTTTGACTTTTTTAAATACGATTTTGTAATGTACTTTTGAATTCCATCTCTAAATTTAGATTACAGGTAATAATTCACCGGACACTTCTCGAAGTATACTCGTGGACTAGGAAGCAACGAATGAGCTGCGTAGCAATCCGTAACTATTTATGTATATAAATACACTAGCTGAAAACCCGTACTTCGCTACGGAGTACATTCAAATTAAATACAACGGTCAATGTATGCAATTCATGCCAAATATAAATATATATTATATGATAAATACGACGATCAATGTATACAATTGATGCAAAATATATATATATATATATATATATATTTATAAGAAAATCGTAAAGGATAATTTTATAGACAAAATAATGTAGAAGAAAATATTAAAATTAAATCTAATATAAAGAATACTAAAGAATATAGTACAGTTAATATAGTACAGTTTTTAGAACATTTCTTTTACTGTATTTTAATATTTTTTTGGATAATGTCCAATCGTCTGCCGCATTAGCAAGGAAAAAAAAATATTTTTTGTTTATTTAGTTGTTATGCACGTGTCGATAAATTTATTTAAAGTACCAGAAAAAGAAATCACGTGATCAGCATTTAATAAATTAAATTCTAAAAATTAATCTTTAAAAATTCACCAAAAATCAGGAAATAGAGGTAAATATTCGAAAAAGATTTCATTTTAAAGGAAATTTTATGATCTTTCTCGTGATATAAATTTTATAACCCTCAAAGTATTATTTTAAATGCAAACGTAAAAAAAGTTTAAAAAACAGCTTAAAAATTTAATTTAAAAAAATCTAAGAAGAATTTTTGAAAAATCTTTCTTAGTGCACCCCTACACTATTAGAAGAATCGCCATGCAAAATTTCAGCCCTTTAGGTCCAGCGGTTTGGTCTGTGCGTTGTATGTCAGTCAGTCAGTGAATGAATGAATGAATGAATGAATGAATGAGTCAGTTACGGAACTGTTTTATATATATAGATAATGTTTAAATAAAAAGATAAATTTAAGTACATATATTTTGCAAACCCTCGCCTCTAAAATTTACTTTGCACTTGCGCTAAATCCAGTTACTGCGGACATGCACAGGTGGGCGGTAAACAAACTTTGCCACCAACAAAGATACAAAAATGGGCGGTAGGTATTAAAAGGTTGACGATCCCTGCTCTATGGAGTCAGAGAGGATAGTAAAAGGTAAGATCCCCTCATGAATGGGGTAATTTTGACCTAGTCCCATAAGGTGCTCGATTAAAATTGAGGTGGCACTCGGTTAAGACGGACTCCGACACTTGTGGTAATATTGCAACCTGGAGCCGCACTCCTAAACCTCCAAAGCCTGTATGGACCTGGTGTGCAGCATTTCCGTCCAGGAGACATTAGCAACAAAAACAATTAGTATTAGAAGCTACATTAAAATATGCATATACTCGGCTTTTCCAATTTCTTTTCTTTCCCGGTATCACACTTGAAAGTTGAGAGGAATCTAAATATATTGCAAGGTATTATTTTCTTTTATAATAGATATGTATCTGCAGATAATACCTTCATAATCGAAGTTTGTAATCAGTACATATGGGGGGGGGATTACATGTTCAAATATAAAATATTAAACCGCATTTTTACTCTATAGATTTTAGTCGTTTATCAGGAGCTTACAGCCAAGTTCTCTTCAGCTAATTTTACTCCAGTTATGCCAACATCGTTTTTAAAAATTTTCTTACAGTTGTTTCAGCTGTATTTTATGTGTTACTTAATTAAGGATATCGTAAGAAATCCATCATTTTTTACTCAAGAAATATATTTTTCAATGTCTTTGGATTCAATAATTGTGGGAAATTTAGTGTTAGAAAAACAAGTATGACTAAATCATTTTGACTCACCGTTTTTCTGAAGTACCTACTTACAAAATTCTAAGTTAATGAGGTTTTCTTTTACTGAGAAATCAATATAATCCTTAGTAACTATATGGTTTTTACCTAAAGGAATTCATTTAGCTAGCCGCTATCCAAATATTGTCTTTAATAAAGCTATCGGTTTCCATCAAAGTCACTTTTATTTGTGATGAAATAATTTCCTTTTTTTTTTCCATATGCACAATAATCAACAATACACTGCAAATATAGAGAAGCAAATCTATGACTTCCATGACTTCATATTTATGCTATGGCTGTTTTTTTCACTGCTTTGCAAAGTTTTCTAATTTAAAGTCCACATCTGTGATTTTGATAGTTTGACGATACGATATTCTGGACTATAATATAATATCATAGCTCAACAAATGTTAAATTGCTAACACGTGATTCTCTTCTTAGCAGCACTGTGTACTTGATAGTTACCTATCAATTTATGCATACTAATTTCATATAAGAAACAGCATATATAAGTAGGCATCACTTATATTGTTATGACACATCCTGAGTGTGAAATTTTCTTTATGGTTCTCACATATTTCTCCTCTTGGAGCACAAGGGATCTCACAGGACTCCTTTCAAATAAGACAGTCTACATATTTTTGAATATAAGAAACTACAAGGAGACTTTTATACATTATAATACATACATGGGGAACATTGAAAAACACATAAAATTACATTTGAGTGTAAAAGGGAGATTATTGAGAACAACTATTTAAAAGATTTGCTATTATTTAAAAAGGATCCAAAAAACTTGAAAAAAAACCCGTTAAATTTTGTTTTCTTTAAATTTTTCCCTTTATTGCATGACTTTATAGAAGTAAAAGGATTTAGGAATGGTGTTTAAATTGGGGGTGTCTAATGCAAATATTCTAATTTATTATTCATACTTCGAAATATATATATATTAAACCATATAAAAGTCCATTTAGCCCACTCTGTTAAAATGTTTTCCTTAAAAATTGTATAGTTCCGATAACCCTTATTTTTACTAGATCAGAGTTATAATTATCTTCTCTATGTCTTTCTCTATGTCTACACTGTATGACTTTCACTTTTAAGAAGCCATTTAAGACAGGCTGATTATGGAATGTTTTCTGCAGGGAAAAAAATCATAATTTATATACATTTCACTTTCAGAACTTTCATATTACCTTTTACCACTCTTATATTGTTAATGTTTTAGTGAAAATTTGTACGATTTATACCGCACTCCCTCCCCTCCAAAAAAGACTGAAAGAGTCAAAAATTCATATTTTAAAGAGAACTTAGATCTGGAGAAAAACAAATAGTCTAATTTAATCTTATTATCCTGCGCATGCTAGTAAATATATTAAATCTCACGAAATTCTGATTGTCGAAAGAATATTTATTCGTGAGTCTTAAATTTATCAAACGTGGATCATACCTAATGTAGTTCATATGATATTTTATTAAAAATATTGTACTTCAGGTGGATCTCTAAAATGTCTTTTTTATTTTCATATTTTGCAGATATGTTTGTTATTGTAGGCTGAATATTGTTTTCTCTATATTTTATGCATTTATTACCTATTTGGTGATATATAATTCTAAATAAGAAATAAATTGAGTGTTTATCTCTTTTAACTCCGATGATAAATGTACTTTAAGGTGACTATTTTTTTATCATAAAAATGTATTTTGAAATTCTTGAATAGATTTATTTTTCTGTTATTTTGTTGATATTATGGCAAGAGACATAATACATAAAATTCATTGAATCAATTTTAGAATTTCCCGAATAGTTATACCTTAAAAAGTTGCATGTCTCTCACTATAAAATTTGCACCTGAATGCTATTATCAGTTTTCAATTAATTTAATAGTTGAGTTGCTTGGCTGCAAAATAAAATGAATAGAGTGACTGTGATTTGAAGTGAAATTTAAAAATTTTAATTTGCCTTAACTATGTAAACATGTTATCTAGAGTACATTACTGAGAAACTCAAAAAAATTTGAATGGGAGATATCAGGATACACGTGCAGATAGTCACGTGAACCCGTGCTTTACGCTACACCAGGGTTTCCCAAACGTATTTTGCCTACGCCCCCTTTTTCGGAGAAGCAAAATTACCTAGCACCTACCCCCCTGGAAATTTACCTTCCTTAATCGAACAAACAGAGATATAGTGACAAATTTTCGCCCTTTTATGCATCTATATTTCTATCTACTATTTACAAAAACATAGTAAAGATACCTGTTATTGTAAATAAGACACCTTGAAGTTTGAAATTGTAGAAATATTTATTAAGATCAACAACGGCAACTTACGGATTATGCACAGAAAATTTAGATGACGAAGGATATTATTAAAGTAAAAATTACGAATAACTTTAAAAATAATTTATTCCCGAGTTCCCTGTGTCCAGCCTTCTCGGGATGTTTCCGAATATTTTAGTCTTTTCTTAATGCTTCCACCGCCTTCAATTTGCACCCGATGGTTCTACCTCCTCGCCTACCACGGCCTTTGGTACAATCTCCCCTTCGGATGGAACAATTCTCGGATTGTTCCAGTGATCCTCCGAGGGCGGAATCACCCACTTTGGGTAACCCTGCATTACACCATTAAGTTTTAAACGATATGTTTTGAGGTTCAGTGCATATTTCACTACCCCCATTCAAATGTACGGCTGACATCCGATAAGAACCTCCTCATGAAAGTAACATTTTTGACGAGTTTAACATTAACTTAAAGTGATACAAACATAGGATGGGCTTTTGGCCTATCTGCATACGCCCTTCCAGGAATTAAAAGATCGGAAAAGATTGTTCATGTCTTAATATCCCTACCCATAGAGAAGGGAGTACTAGGATACACAGCTTCCTTAAAATCGACATAAAATATAAGATTTTAGTTTTTAGAGGACAAATCAGTAAAAATTAAGAAAATAAAGCTAATTTTTATAATAGATTTTAAGAAGCTGCGTATCCCTGTTTTGAAAACTTGATAATTTTCATATTATTATCTGGGTTGTAGTCTAGATCAGCGGTTCTCAACCTGGGGGGCACGCCCCCCTGGGGAGGCGTAGAAGAATTTCAAGGGAGACAAGAGTTTAAAAATAAAATAAAACGTAAAGCCAACTGTAATTTATTGTACTCAATTTTGCGGTCACAATGTAACCGTAGCGTATTTTCGACATATGAACACGAACACAATAATTGCCACACACGATATTTGTCGTAGCTACAATGTCAGAAAAACATTCTGAAGACTTATGATGTAGTTAAGGGTTTCACAGAAAAGATAACTCTTTGGCAACGCCGTCTTCAGAGTTCAGAGCCAAACTTTTCATACTTTCCAAGATTGAACGACTTCCTCGATGAAAAAAAACCTCCCTTTGCAATAGAGAAATGAATTGAAGGACCGTATATCAGGGCATTTGGTAGCATTGCAAAATGAAATTGCAGAATATTTTCCAGATATTACTAGTTCAGAGAACTGGGAGTTTAAGTTGACAAGAGATCCTTTTAAAATCATCGTGGATATACTTCCTGATCATATTCAGGAACAGACAATCGACCTAAAATGTGAATCTCAAGCAAACTCGGAATTCGAAAACATGTATGTTGAAAATTTTTGGTTACTCTATTTTTCTGTTTACCCAGAAGTTGCTTTGGAAGCTTTGAGGTTGTTAGTGCAGTTTTCATCCACATATCTCTGTGAATCTGGATTTTCAGCATTAGCATACGTAAAGTCAAAATATCTAGCAAACCTGGACGTTGAAAGTGACCTGAGGTGTGCTTAGTCACAGTTACAACCTAATATTCAAAAACTTGTCAAGGACAAACAGTGTCATCCCTCTCATTAATGTTTTGAAAGTGACTGGTATTACATGCCAACCTCACTTGGATCCTTGAGTGCCTCAAATATATTTGATCTGTATTTAATTCTTTGATTTCATATGTACTAATAATAATGTGTTCCAAATTAAGATATCAGTAGTAATATTAAATTTTGTATGTAATTTTGTATGTTTGAATTGTATGAAATTATCTATTCTATATTTTCATTTAATAACCAGCTTCAGTTTCAAATTCCGATTGTACTACTTGTATTGGCCACATGTGGTGGTGGTGGGGGGGAGGCGTGACCTCACATCAGTGGTCAAAGGGAGGCATAGAGCCTGAAAGGTTGAGAACCCCTGGTCTAGATGAACCGGTAAACATAGGTAGCTTGTTTGGGGAGGTATGTTAGGTAAATGTTAGGTTCTGTTTCCCCCTCCCACCCCAATCTGTTTCCTATTTGAGTGATCATAAAAGCAGTTCAACCAAACCTTTGTCTTTTATTTAAAAATAACCCAAAATTCAGATGATGAAGGAAAGATTATAAATTACCGGACATAACATGAAGTCCACAAAATAACGAGTGGGAGTAGATTTTCATTCACCTTCATTACTGGTCAGAAAGCTTCGGAAGACAGGATAGAATGGAAGCTGCTGCCGACTGCCAAGCTGGAACTCCCTCCTCCTAGGCATGGCTAAAAATGTTTCAGCCTTTTATACGCTGCATGCCTCGAAAATTAGCATACGGCATTGAAAGTACAGAGCTGTGCTAGGTTTGGAAGCACCTCAGATGGTTTGTAGAATCCGTCACGTTGGATCTGACGTCACGCCTCAGATTGCGTAGTGTGATCACCACACTTGTTTGACCAAACTAGTTTAAGCTGGCCATTTTTTAATGACAAAGCTGTTTAAACTAGACAAACCTGTAAGATGCGCCGTGTATTCAGGTTTTAACTATGGTGAACAAACTCCAGATCCAAAGACCTTTAGTGATTTTGTATCCATGATTAAGGAATTAAATAATTTTGAAACCTTACCGAGAAGCCCGAACGCATCGTTTGTATTCTAAAATTACATTTGCCAAAAATTGCTTACATTAAACTGCTGTGCTCTTCAAAATTTTTCAGTAGGTAGGGGTAAACAAAAGCACAAGTAATATTTCAGATATCGTTTCCTACATGAATATATGAATATATAACGGTTTAATATATAATGAAAAAAATGTAAAACTCGGAGTTCGCATTCTGATTTTTTTTTCTTTGTTTCTGTTTTTATTTAAATTCACATTCCATATGACGTATTTTATTAAACAATTGCATGTATTAATAAAAAAAATCCGATCATAATTTTTGATAAAATCTTACAATGTAATGAATGTGCTAATTCTTTTAGAAACTTCCTATTTTAGTTTCCTTAAAAAGTGCATGCAATCACATAATTTTCCACCTCTAGTTTGCAAGTTTTTGTAACTTTCTAAACCTTCACCCTACAGACAATCTCCGAAGAGCCTTTCTTGAAAGTAATCAGAGCGAGTTGAAATCACGTGTTAAACGGGAAGATATATTTGACATATCTGACTGATGTTTGATGGAAATGTATTAAATTTTCATGAGCGAGAGAAAATGCGTTGTTTGAGTAACCTTTCAAGTTAATATTTTGAAAAATGATGAATTATATGTTCAACATTTTCAAAATATATATAATTTTCATTTATCAGAATAGATAGTCCTATTTTACTTATAATTGCGTCTAGGAGAGCATAAATAATTTTAATTCTATAGTTTAACTAACGTAAACATGAAAGTTATAAACTAAGAGATTTTTATTTTTTTTTTAATTTCATAAGTCATAGATATTTTTCTCCTCAATGAAAATTTTAAACAATGTGCTGGTAAGACACACATTGCTAAAAATAAAGACATGCTGGTCTAAAAAAATATTAAAAATAAAGTTTCGGTTTTTAGAAGGTGTGATGTAGATCATCGTATCTGGATAACTAAATTTAAAATTCTGAAAGTGAGAAGATAAAAAAATTATATCAAAGGTATTTTATACAAAGACAAATACAACTCATAAAAAATATAAAGTCACCATGCTGAAATTTTTAGTCTTTTATCTTTTATATCAGATAGGTAATTTGCCGTACTCATCACTCCTTTTTATTTTTGAGCTTTGATCTTTAAAATCGCTCACTACCTTTGATATACGTCTCAAAGGCTAAATTCTTTGATTTTTTTTACGATCAGTTAAAAATCAAAGAACGTTAGTGTTGGATATGAAACACATTACAAAAATTTAGAAAGGTAAGATCAGTTTTTGTTAGAATTGAAGTATATAATTTCTTAGAATCCACCATTTCTAATTGGACGCAAAATGTTGAAATTTATAATATGCCGGAAGAAAATGAAATCTGTTACAAAGTTACTTACACATACGTTAAATTATCTTTTCGTAAAATAATCAAATAATGAATTGAATTCTGATTTAGTTTTATCTGAATTTAAGGGTTATTTTAGAATTTTATGCCTGAAAAGATTCATAATGACGAAGAGAGTTAACATAATCACTTTAATAAAAAAAAAAATATTGGAAACAAATTTTATTTATTGTACATAAAGTAATTCTGAAATTTATTATTTATTGCAAGATTTCAAACAGCTATTTCTCCTTATACCAATACTATTTAGCTCCTTATACCAATTTGTTTACTTAAAAATTAATAATGTTTTGTTAATTGTTTATTTCTGCTTTTCTAAATGTATCCAACGTTTTGTAGTATTGAAGTCTCTACATCTCAATTCAGAGTTCTAAAACTTAAAATTGATGCAGAAGTCATAATTTTATACATAATGAACATTTTCAAGTAAAATTTTTTTTTGATTATATAATGGTTTTAAAATGTGTTTACTTGGACAATCCAAATGGGAATTTTCCTGTTGAGCAAAACAACAAGAAAACTTCTAATTAACATCTGCAAAATATCTGATTCTCCTTTCCACATGTCATTCACAGTGACAATTTTTTGCTTCACTACCTGATTTAGATATAATCTATCTATCTATCTATATATATATATATATATATATATATATATATATATATATATATATATATGTATATATAACGCGTAGGTATGCGGCACAAAAATGGACGATATTTCTACACTCTGAATGGCAACTGCTGCAACTGCCGGATGTAAACATTAGTGGCCGTCCGCAATTTAAAACCGCGTGTGCGACATTTGTTATAAACCGCTGTTCTTTTGACAAAATATGTTTAGACCTATCAAATCCAGTGTTTAGTCATAGACAGTTGTATGTATGTTTATCAAGAGTCTATTCTTTGATTCTGTCACCGTAGTATCTCCTACTTCTGAAATACTCAACTGTGTATATCAAGAAGTTTTATGAATATCATAGTTGTAATCCAGACTATATTTTAGTACTTGCTGAATTTTTACTCCATTTGAAAAGTGAAGAAATTTTCCTAACAATTTATTATTTGATAAGATTAAGTGGAGATAAATGAATTGTGAACAATAGTACATACAGAGAGGGATGTAATTTTTAAAATCATTGATGGTGGGTTTCTCAGTCTTACCTTTAACTTTTCTGAAGTAATGGAAATTTACATCTTTTAATCACGATGTTTTAGAATCAGTCTCATAGTGAATTTAGCAATGATAATAAATTTTTTGGCTGAGCTCCCACTACCTTTTAACAATGTATATTTTTGACGGCAGGTAATGGTAACATTCCTTACGTATGTTACTATGAGTTGAGTTGTTTTGCAAAAGAATATATAAAACTAAAAGCGACCACGTTGGTCGCGCAGCGGCTAGTGTTTATTATATTCCTCAACCTTTAGCTTCATCTCTTTTGTTTCAAATAAAAAGATTGCCAACTGAGGACTCCTCTCGACCTTCATTTATTTATAATATAAGTAAAGGACAGCATTTGAGCCTCAGAGTTTATTTTCTAAGTTGTATTGCAGATAGAAATTCAGAGTTTTAGTAGGATATTCGTAGAGTGGTATACATTATACTTATGCAGAGGAAAAATAAATAAATAAATAAAAATCCAATGTAGTGTAAACATCAGCTCTATAATGTACTTACTTTATGAACTTTTCAAACAGCTATATCCTAGGTATTTAGCCGTTTTTAATCTAGAAAAAAAGCATTAGAAAAGAGCAAATAATAAATTGAAAGTAACCGAGGGTTCTAATGAAAAAATTTTAGTTTTTCATTTGATTCTTTTCTATGAGACAATGTCAAAAACTTCGGAAGGATATGACATAATTAGATATGCACATCCTTAGAAAAAAAATATTAATTACCTGTCATGTTTTTAAAACAATTAATAAAATTTGTCTTTGAAGCACGGTGAAAATTTCAATACAAAACTAAAACACTTATTTTTGTTCTGTATTTAAAACCTCAAATTAAAAATATTATTTTCAATATCCTTGTTTTGTTTTTTTGAAATTTAGAATTATATTGATTAATGCCCTCCACGTAAATATTAAAAATATTTTAATCTGCTGATGCTTTCGCCGTCACTAACTGAGGAATTTATGACATTCTTTGGCTACAAAATGTAAGATAATAATACTATTTCACAGTAAATCAAAGAATTATATACTCTGATTTCTATTGCATCTTTATAATTCGAAATATTTTATAAACTGTTTTAAATGATCCTAAAAAGTGTCATAGTAATGTTAGACGAACGGAATGAAATTTTTCTTGTTAATCTATATACCGGGTGGCCATAATTAAACTGACAGTGCTCACAGTGTTCTGTAGCGCGATCTATTTGCGAGAATGACGCCACATTTTGTAGGAAGATTAAACAAGACGGGGGACGAAGGATTCCGCGCAAAAATAAATTAGTTACAAAAGTCACCGCTAGGGGAATATTTGGCGTTGTGTAATAGAAAGTAGAGTGTTAATAAATGCAAATTAATACGGAATAAAATTACCTTTTATTATGCACATTTTCTTATTTAGTTCAAGTGCAATATTGCAATACTTTTAAAAAAGCGTAAAATCTACATAAACACCGATAAAGTCTCGTGATCTGCAATATCACGTACGCGGAGCAGAAGAAGAAGTTCTTTATTCAAGTTTCACGTTACATCCATTGGCACAGTGCCAGCTGCTTGGGTTTTAAAAGGCAATGTGTTACGTTTCGAATCAATCGAATTGAAAGTTTATGTGCAATGTCTCCTTCTTTAGTCGAGCGTGCGTTACTGGTCAAATTCTTTTACCTCAACCAGTGCAACGCGTCAGCCGCTCTTCGTGCTTTTAGAACGCACAAAAAAATGCGTAAAGGTAACGGTCCTGTGTCAGTTAATGGGCTAAAAGCAATGGTTGCGACGTTTGAGAAAACAGGTTCTCTGAAGGTTCAGTCAGGCAGAGGACGAAAACCTGTACCACATGATACAATCGAAGCAGTTGCCACGGCGATTGTCGACAGAGGACCAGACAATATTGCTGCCACCTCTAGCGCTCGTGGATTAGCTCGGAATATGGATATGCCTTACAGTACGGTATGGAAAATCTTACGAAAGATTATCAACTTCTATCCGTACAAGATCAGCCGTGTACAGGAGTTACTGTACCCCGACCATGATAAGCGACTGACTTTTGCTCTCACCTTTCTTGCCAGAATGGAGGTGGATGATGCTTGGCCGTAGAAAATCTTATGGGGAGATGAGGCCCACTTTTACCTGCATGTAACTGTGAATACCCAGAACTGCCGAATTTGGGATGACAAATCACCACATGCAGTCACAGAAATTCCCTTACATTCACCAAAGGTAACTGTTTGGTGTGGGTTCACAGCGGAATTTATCGCAAGTCCATTCTTCTATGAGAACATTAACCCAACAGGACCGGAAACCTGTTCTGCTACCGGAGAGAAATATCGCCACATGTTGAACAGCTTTGTCATTCCGGCACTTCAGCAAAGACAATGCCTGGGGGAATTCATTTTCATGCAAGATGGAGCCCCTCCACACGTTGCTGTACGGGTGCAACAGGTGCTATGACAGAAATTCACAACAGAAAGAGTCATTAGCCGCTACTTTCCAACTGCATGGCCACCTCGGTCGCCTGATCTTACCCCAAGCGACTTCTGGCTATGGGGTTACCTTAAGTCCAAGGTCTATCAAGGAGTGGTCCAGGACCTGGCTACGTTGAAGGATAACATATCACGGACTGTACGGGAGATTCCTGCAGACATGTTACTTTCTGCTGTTGTGCATACTGTGCACAGAATACAATATGTGGTCCACAACAACGGCAGCCACATTGAACCTCATTTGAATGCAAAATAAAAGGTAATTTCCGTATTGATTTGCATTTGATAACACTCTATTTTCTATTACACAGCCCAAAATATTCCCCTAGCGGTGACTTTTGGAACTAATTTATTTTTTCGCGGAATCCTTCGTCCCCTGTCTTGTTTAATCTTCCTACAAAATGTGGCGTCATTCTCGCAAATAGATCGCGCTACAGAACACTGTGAGCAATGTCAGTTTAACTAGGGCCACCCGGTATAAAAAACAGTTCCGCGACTGACTGACAGATAACGCACATACCAAATCGCTGGACCTAAAGAGCTGAAATTTTGCATGGCGATTCTTCTTATAGTGTAGGGGTGCACTCAGAAATTAATTTGAAAAATTCTTCTTAGATTTTTTTAATTAAATTTTTCAGCTGTTTTTGTAATATTTTTTAAGTTTACATTTAAAATAATTTGAGGGTTATAAAATTTACATCCCGAGAAAGATCATAAAAATTACTTTTAAATAGAATCTTTTTCGAATCTTTACCTCCATTTTCTGATTTTCGATGAATATTTAAATATTAATTTTTAGAATTTAATTTATCAAATGCTGATCATGTGATTTCTTTTCTTTTTCTGATACTTCAAATCCATTTTGCGTTACATGCATAACAACGAAATAAACTGAGAAAAAAAATATTAAAATACAGTAAAAGATAAAATTTAACCAATAGACTAATTGAGATGGAATTTTTTTAAGAATTAAATTCAAATTAGTACGTTTCATGCATATTAAATTAAACCTATATATAAAACTGCAATTTCTTCTCAAATTATGCTTCGCCATGACGATAAATAAGTCACAAGGCCGAACTTTAAAATACGCTGACGTAGATGTAAGAGAAAAAATTTCTCCCGCGGTCAGTTTTACGTAGCTTGCTGACGCGTAAGTTCGCGGACAAGCCTAGTAATATTAGTTCTGTTCAATAAAGAAGCAAAAAAAAAATTTTATAAGGAAATCCTCTAAAAAGCGATTTCATTATTTTTTTCATTGTAATTATCCTAAAATGTACTCCGTAGCGAACCACGGGTATTCAGCTAGTTTTTTATATTTATCATAGCATTCAGACCCTAAAATAGTTTTAAAAGAAAGAGACATTTAGACATAATATAAGCTTTCAATTAACTAATTAACTTTTGAATTTTATAAAGCATTTTGTGTAGATTTCTTCGTAATTAAAACTTTAGGCACTTACTAACGAATAACCGTTTGAACAAAGGTTTTTAGGATTCATTTCTTAACGAGATATTTTAATACAAAAACATTGTGTATCCCCTGTGTGCATTTATTTCTAAAATAATTTTAAAAATTAAATGGAAATGACAAGCTATATATTTCTACCATTTCGAGATTTTGAATATTTTTGTTTACTTTAAAACATGGATAAAATGACACTATATTTCTAAAACTACTATTCAAATGGTACGTGAACAATTAAATAGATTAATTTTGTAGTATTCACAACTATTTTTTAACTCAACATTAGGCGTAGTGTTTCAACTGGTATATACGTCATTGGTATATACGTCATGTGTATATACGTTCAACTGGTATATACGTCATGTGTTAAATGTTTTATGGTCAACGGTCGTTAAGCCAAACAATGGATGCATTCTATTAAAAATCGTGACTTTCTGGTTCTATGACTTAGGTCACCTCATCATTAATTAAAAAATCCTTAATATATGTAAAATATTTTTGTCATATACATGAATTGGATATGTATATCCTCAAAGTTAAATTTTTTTGTAAATATATTTTAATTAAAATAAAAAAAGGTTGCTAAAAAGCAACGTTTTAGTGCTGAGGTTAGTTTCTGATATATGAAACACTACTCTTTCAGAAATGTGCTAGTCTGAAGCGTATAAATTATACTAATTAAATTAATTTAAAAAAGTAATTTGATAAAAAAAAACAGATGATTTCACTGAAATAGTATTGATTTAAAATGATTTATTTAAATGAATTATATCTGTTTAATATCAGATTCATCTTAATGAAAGTATTGCTCATAATTCTCATATATTTAAAAAAAAATTAAAAATTATATGCATTTCAATAGATCAGCTTACAAGTGTAATATCCGTTTGTTCAAATACTAGAAATGAAATTTACATTTTTTTTAATTAATCTATGGTTTAACACTTTCTATTTAGTTTCAAGATATTAAATTATGAGTTATATTGGCAAAATTGAAAAAAAAGAGTAATTATTAATTTTTTTATTGTTTATCAAAAATCTATTTAAAAATTGTGAGATTATATGTAAACAATTGATATTAATGTCTTAAAAGCAGTTTAATATGTTTGCTGCCTATGTATAATAACAAAACTGCGAAAAATATACCTGGACCAATTAAAATACCAAAGCAAAGAAATCTGTGTCAAGGCAACGTCAGTTTAGCTGCGCATGCCGACGTCACCTGCGAATGTGACGTCTATGTGACTACAAATAAATCTGTCTGTGCGCCGTTGGCGTTGGTTAGTGGTCAGTCTGCAGTCGCAACCAAGGTTTGGGTGGTCGAGTTTGAAACGAACATGGCGTTTTCGAATAGCTTCTGTGAACTGATGTCGACCCGATAACCAGTTTCTGAGGTCGGTCCAAAAGCATTGTGCTACTTGCAGGGGCGTGCTTAGGGTTTTAGCGGCCTAGGGCGAAACACATTTACTGCCAATAAAAATTCTCAACTATTCGGTATTTTGCAACTATTTCGTGAAAACGGACAGATTCCAACAAAACAGTTTATAATTCTTCAAATGACTGTATGTAGTGACTGACAGATAGTAAAAACTGATATTGAAAAAAGGGATTGATAATCAAGGTTTTACTATAACTGAATTGAAGATTAATCATGTTTTTCTGACCGAGAAATTTTTCGAGAAAGTAGTTTGTCAATTAAGATTCTTTCTACGATTCTTTTAAAAAAATCGAAACATATTTTTTTTATAAGTTGAATTATAGAAACCGCTAAAAATGAGGGATTTCTTAAAAAACCCGTGACATTTAGAAAAGTGTTGAGATGAGGAATAAAAATGGCCGCCCAAAATTTTTAGCGGCCCTGAATTTTAGCGGCCTTAGGCGGTTGCCCAGTTCGCCACCTCCTAATCACGGCCCTGATTACTTGGATTAATTCTTGAGTTTAACAAACTGAAAGAGCCAGGGAAGGTTAACCTAGTTCCCTTCACTTTTATCAGCTATTTTTATTGGTTTTTTTTTTATCAACTTATATTAAAAATAATGTTTAGTTATAATTAAATTATTAGTCACCTTCCTTTGAAAATAACTGAAATTTTCTTTCGTGCACTACATACGGTTAATATAAGCTATTTATATGTAATTGAAATTGTTTATTCTTGTTAAACAAATATTGAATTACGATCTTTAAAGCAAACAAAATAATAAAAGATTTTATTAAACTTATGTTTACCGAGAAAAAAAAAAAAAATTGTGATACTTCCAATATCATGATTAAACGAAATGCTGTTTCTGAAATATTACTTCATAATAAAGAGTCCTTTCTGGGAAACCTTTTTAATCAACTTACATTCTTTTCCTGGTTAAATATCCCTCGTTTTGAAAATTTAAATAATCCAAATTTTAACATTTCATTTTCGCTACAATGCGGATTTTCATTAAAAATGAAGGCTTAGATGATCTGTTTAAAAAAAACAAAAATGTGCTACAATATATTTCTATTTATGTATATCAGGCAAAAATGTAACTTGATGAATAATTATTCTTTTTCCTTCAATTTATCATATGTGCTTTGTATTCAGTGCAAAAAAAACTTTGCAACGGTCTTGCAATGGACTTTTAATTTAAAATACAAAAATAAAAACGTCAATTTCAGGTCTATTAATTACGAACTGTAAAGCATATGAAAGATCATTTAGATGTTAAATTACAGAAGTCAAAACCTGTGACGAGGATTGAAAAATATAATTTCAGGATGAAAATATTGTAAAACTGAAATAAAAAAGATGAAGCTTGCTGATACTGCATGACAAATGGATTTGTCGTTAATTATCAACGAGACTGATAAAAAAAAAGCCTTTCAGCAGAATCACGCAGGTGAGGTAAATTTAAAATCAGTTTTCCTTTGTGATTAAAAAAGAAATGAGTCGTTTTTTTAACTTTTGCCTTTACAATCGAGCGTGTATCATGAAATAAATTTAAATTATCCTTTTTTTAATTTTTAGCATTAAAATAATGTAAAAAGCATTTTTACATCAGGGAATTGGATTGAATTCATTAAATCTACACTAGAAAAAAAACTCCGCTTAAAAAATCGTGTATCTGATTCAGAGTCATTAACTTCAAATAAACAACACTGTGCCAGGGGATTATTCAGGTGGGTGGAGTCTAAAGAAGGAATTAATGTGAATGCTTAAAAAGTATTTAAATTATAGTTGCGGTTTAATTATTTTAAACTGCATTTTACCTAGTTTGCTGTACACTATTACATTAATCAGGGAATTACTGATGGAATTTAAAAAGAAAAGAAGAAGTAAAAAAAATTAAAGTTGTTATTCTTAAATTCGCATTCTACCAGGATAAGAGAAAGTTGAATGAAAATGCCTTAAACAGAGTTTTTTTTTCTTTAAAAGTCTCATATTTGACCTTTTGACGTTGGTTAGAATTAACCTTTATTAGAGAAGTCAATCTTGTAATAATGAAATAATTTCAGAATTAAATAGATTATTTTAGCTTTTCGTCAAGAATGAAGATACGTTTTAAGGAATATGGAAAAGAGGTTTTACGCCTCAAAACTGTTAAGAAATTATTAGCTCATTTTGATTTTAAACAAAATGTTTTTTCCCCTTCTGCCAGTGTTGCCAACCTCTACGACGAGCCTCCCCCTAGCGCCATCTCGAAATCCCCCTGTTTCCCCCTAACACCAACTTGAGATCCCCTAGACCAGGGATGGGCAAACTTTTTCGGTCGCGGGCCAAAAATCAAAAAAAAAAAAAGTTTGGTGGGCCAAGATAAATTTTTCTAAAATTTTAAAAACAATATGCAAGTATTACAATTTAAATATGTTAATGAGATGAATGAAATTGCGATTTCATTTTTTAAAAGTTCATTATATTGAGGTTCGAAGTGAGATGTACTGATTCTAAGGAACGATGTTAAATGCTCATCTGTCAGTCCACTTCTGAAATAATTCTTTCTAAGGTTCATAGTTGAAAACACTTGTTCACATATATAAGATGAAGCAAACATAGCACTGATTTTCTGGGCGTGAGATATTAAATTTTGGAAACTTACTTTCGATAATGATTTGTAAAACTCTAACTTTGGCATATTTAGAAACAACTGCTTGAGATGATTGTTAGATTGCAACTCAATTAATTCAAGCTGCAAATCTGACCTCACTGCTTCACAATTTACTTTGAAAGGCATGGTAAAAATATCCAATTCTGTTTGAATGGCACTGAAATCTTGAAATCTACAATCGAACTCAAAATGCAGTTTTTTCAAGCCATCTTCATAATTATTAAGCTTCTCTTCATTTACTGAGGGTATTGAATTTAACCTTGAGAAATGAGACAAGTCGTTCTCAGCTAGCTGTCCAGCAAACAGATTAGGTTTTAGTTTAAAAGCTTTGAGATGGGCCCAGATATCGTCGATAAATTGATTTTTTCCTTACATCTTGACATTCAAGTTGCTCATAAGACAAAGAAGATCTGTGAAAAATGCAAAGTCTGAAAACCATTCTGTATCTTCTAACATTTCGCACTCCGCAGAACACTGCTTCTCATGGAAGAACGACACAATGTCGTCTTTCAGCTGCCAAACTCGCTCGAAAACACATCCTGCACTAAGCCACCTTACTTTCGTGTAATACAGTACATCAGAATATTCAGATTGCACGGACTGAAGAAAATCTCGAAATTGCCTGTGAGTAAACCCACGAGATCGAATATACCCACGAGAACGCATGCACGCCAGTTCCTCGGTAATTTCAAAGTTCTCATCAACACATCTTATAAATAATACTAATTGAGCAGTATCATTTATATCAGTGCTTTCATCCATAGCTATGGAGCAAAATTTAAACTGACCAATCTTTGACTCTAATTGTGATGTCAAATTTTTATCGATGGCTTCGATTCTAGAAGTCACCGTTTTTCGAGATAAGCTTACAGTCTCAAAATTATTTTTCTTGTCTGGAAATAAAACATCACAAACTTGGAGCATGCATTGTTTAACGAACTCCCCATCACTGAGAGCTTTATTATTTTTAGCAATATTGTATGCTACAATGTAACTTGCATGTGTAGCTGCTTCTTAGATAGTGTTTACCTTCTTGAAAAATGTTTGCCGGCCTGATAATTTTTTAAAAAGACTTTCTACATTTTGTTTTCTTTCATATTCGGACATTGCTTCGTAATTGGAATTCTTATGCTTAGATGTGAAATGACGGGAAATGTTATATTCTTTGAAGACTGCTACAGCTTCATTGCAGATGAGACACACTGGTTTATCTTTAACAACTGTAAAAAAATATTTCCAGGTCCATTCAGCATTAAAATCACGGCACTCTGAATCAACTTTACGTTTTTTAGTAGCCATTTTGGGGTTGAAATACTTTACGAATAACCCAAACAAGCATTAGCTACGATATTATTTTGATACTTTCACCCCTATTCACAATGATGCTATATGTCCGCAATCTTTCCATACGCAATCAATAATATTAAAACTCACGCAAAAGAAAAAGCAGCTGGCTGGAGCTTAAAATGCGCAGTCTGCCACATGTGAGGTCTAATTCACCTATATTGGATTCCCATATGTCTGCTCCCCGAGAAAGAGATAACGCTTGTTGGCGCCAGTCTACAGCTATAACTAACAAAGAGCTTCCGCTTTTAACACTTTACCGATTGAAAGCTGTCTGTGCTTGCTGTTTCCGTCGATTTATGTTTTGTAGAACAAAAATAGAGAAAGTAAAAAGATCATCAGTCCTTTGAAAAAAAGGGAAAAAAATAATATTTAAACAAAGTAGAAATGGAGATGGATATATAATATATAAATATATTTTTTCGTTTAATTTCCGTCGGACCGGCAAATTAAAATTCTATCCACGGGCCGGATAAAACCTTCCGGCGGGCCTGAGTTGGTCCGCGGGCCGTAGTTTGCCCATCCCTGCCCTAGACCTTCCTAAAAGAAATTCTGGTTCCAAATAGGCATCCTGTTTGAAAGATAAATTGAAATAAATAGAAAATACACACTTACATAATGAAATGGAGGTTTATTTACATTTGACAGATGTATGGAACTTATAATCTAATAAAAAAACGCGTCTCGATTGTACAAAATATTAAAAAATGTTCCCCCCACAAAATGCCCCTAAAATAATGTGGCCCCTAAAAACACCCCTTTTCATCTAATTTACCCCCAAATTTAGGGGGAAAACCCCCAAGTTGGCAACACTGCCTTCTGCAGTTCCGTTTCATATAACTTCTGAAGCCAGGAGAAATATCAAAATAACGTAAACAAGACAAAAAAATAATATACATAAATATTTACTATATAAAATGTTGACATCGACTTCGAACAGAAGTTACAACAACATATTAACAGTTAACGTTTTATTAACCCTTCAGCGGGGGCGCCCGTGTACAAAGTGCAACATTTTCGTAATTTTGAATAGTTTGTTTTTACATGTAAGGTTTGATTACTCTAATCAGTTTCTATTTATAACTACACCATTTCTAATGCAGGTCTGATTTTCTGACCCTTGTATCCCTTTCCATTCATTGGTAGTCGTGATTTAACTGTGGTAAACCAACGATTATACTGGATTACAATACGACAAAAGCAGGAGTTGATGTACTCGATAAAATGTGCAGCTATTACACGGTATCCCGCATATCACGACGATGGACAATCTCATTGTTTTTTAGGTTTTTGGACATAGTGGGAATCCATTCGCAAGTTGTTCTTGGATTCAATAAACCGGACAGTTTTGAAATAGGTGATTGTATCTGCATTCTTTCGCCTTTAATTATAAATATACCTCAATATTATAAACATTTTATATCTTGTCATAAAACGCAGAATTATTATTTCAATTTGAAAAAAAAAGTTTATTACAAAAGGAATAATCAAGGTGGAAAGAGACGTTGCACATTGTGCCACGCGCGCCTGCTGTTCCAAAAATTGGCGCGCCCGAAGGGTTAATCATTTAATTCTTCGCACAGAGAGAAAAATAAAAAATAAAAAAACATTTTAATAACTTTCCTTGTTTTGAATTTAATTATGTAAACATTGGTTCTAATATAAATAATTAAAGCATTCATAACAATTTAAAAGCAATTTTACCATTAAAATGTTGTTAAAAGTATGGATAAAATTTTTAAAAAATGGTTTATTAGTATATCCTCAAAATAATGTTAGATTTTCTCTTAAAATACTTTAAATATGTATCCCCTTTTGAAAAGATTATAGTGGCATTCTTTGTGGACATTATTTCGCATTTCTAATGCACTGTCTATCAGTGAGCTCTACATGCTAAGCGTTTCTTCTGCTTGTAGGAGAAATTGATTTACGTTTTAGTTATATTTTGATGGCAGAAAACAATTTTATTTAGAATTATCGTCCTCATTTACTGCAAAGTCGGGTTTATTAAGAAACCCAAACAAGAGATTTTTTTTTATGATTTTTAATGTTAAATGTATTCATTAATTACAGATTTTCTTTGACCAGTTATATGATTAAAATCAATTTTCTCTAGAGTTATCCTAGCCATTTACTGCGAAATCAGGTTTATCAAGAAACTCAGACAAGATAGTTACTTATTGATCTGTTTCATGGCATAGATCATAAACTTAAAAAAAAAAATTAATGTTAAATGCATTCAGGAATTACAGTTTCTTTGGACTAGTAACACGATAGAACACAATTTTAGCTTTAACCCCTTATCCTCTCCATAAACTGGAAAATATGATTTTAAGAAACCAAAACAAGAGAATTACTTTCAGATCTGTTTTATGATTTAGATCATAAATTATGATGTTTTTTATTTCAATGGTAAATGTATTCAATAATTTTTCTTGGACTTCTTGGAATAATAACATGATTGAAAATAAATTTCTCTTATAGTTATCCTTCCCCTTTACTGCAAAATCAGATTTATTAAGAAACCCTGACAAGAGTATTACTTTTTGATCTGTTTTATGATTTAGATAAAAATAGTGTTTTGTTTTTTTGAATTTTGATGTTAAATGCATTCATGAATTACAGTTTTTCTTGGACTAGTAACACGATTGAAAATAATTTTCAGTTATTCTCTCAATTTATAGTAAAATAAGTTTTATTAAGAAATCCAAATAAAAGAATTACTTTCAGATCTATTTTATGATTTAGATCATAAATTATTTATTTTTTTAACGTTAACCTTTAGCTTTTTCTTCGAATTCGCTCTTCAGAATGGAAAACTTCATACCCCTTTGTAAGAATGGTCATTAAGGGGTTATACACACACACGCACACACGGACACACGCACACACACACACACACACATTATATATATATAATAATAATAATAATAATAATAATAATAAAATGTTTTTGTGCCCTTATTCTTAGGATACATGCTATTCCACCCTGTAAGGAAAAGATTAAAAGTATACATTAATAAGACTCTTTCTTGGAATAATAACATGATTGAAAACAATATTACCACAGATTTTTCCTTCCCATTTATTGCAAATTCAGGTTTATTAAGAAACCCAAACAAGGATATTGCTTTATGATTTGTTTTGCGATTTAGGTAATAAAATTTGTATTTAAAAAAATAATGTTTAATGTATTCATTAATTACAGTTTTTCTTGGACTACTAACATGTCAGCATTGAATGACAAATCTTAAGAATTATGGTTCCATCTTATACGGAGTTTTAAAATTTTACCGTAAATCTTAATTACACCTCAGGAAAAAAATCTTCCTCCTTTGAGATATGCAAACCAACCGTGACATTTTCCGCTCTTCTTTCATCTGGTGAATCTATTTTTGTAAAGAAACAAAGTCGGCTCGAAATCTGAGATTCATTTTTATTTGTCAAATGAATACTTTATGAGAGTAAGAGTAGGATCTTAACTTAATTCCAAGACTATTTTTTTTCTTAAGAAGCAGCTCTTATGTATATATATACTTTTTCTTATGAGAATGTCACGTATACATATACAATATATGAGTATGTTTTTCCCCATTCTTTTTGCCAATATTTTATAACATTTTCCCTTGGGACTTCCTACAAATTATGAAGATTTTGGTATATGTCTACTAAAGCGTATATAAAAGTATTAGGTGTATTTATAGTCTTAAATTTATTCATTCAGTGTTTTAACTATAAAACATTTTTGTGGAGGTAGTTAAAAGCATTTAAAAAATAATTAATTTTTTAAAAGCCCCTAAAAACACTAAGTCGTTGCGTAAATACAAATAAATGGTGTCGTAATTGAAGAATTGACAGTATAAGTAAATAGGTAGACTGACACTATACTAGGTAGAACTATAAATGAACAGGACGGGCAATAGTTTAAATGTGATATCCCTTCCACAACTATGTAGAGATATTGTAACTGCTGGTAAAGATAACACTCTTGTACTGGCAACAAGGGGGGGGGGGGTAACAGGATGACAAAATTAACTAAAATTTCAATCAATAACTAGGAAATAAACACTATTTTTTAAATTTCCTCTTTAAAAATTAATTATTTTATTTGCAATATTTAATAAATTATACGCCGATTGCATTTGAGAAATATAGACTTCGAAACGTAACCTTTCACTGGGCTAGCAAAATTTGACGCAAATGATTCGGGCTTGCATAAGTAACATTTATATTTAGAGGAATTTACTCTCCATTTCAAATACTGTAAAGAACTTCTTACCATGTTACAGTCTTCAGATTACTAGAGTTGCTTTAAAACTGTTTTAAAACTGCAAGTAATCAAGAGATTTTAAGCTTTCTCTCAAAATTTGTTTTCTCTATGATATCTAGATTATTTTTGATTTATATGATTTAGTATTCTACTTTATACTACAGTTGTTTTGCTTTACATGTTTGTGAATTATTTTGATTGGAAAATCTCCTCAGATAACACATTTTATATTTTTGTTTCCTATGGCCTTTTATATATCTAATACTTTTAATGTCTTTCAGATTGTATGAAGATTCCTTCCGGTTTTGAACTACTGAAACGTATCAAAAGAAAAAGCCTTCCGGTCAAAATGTGACTTATATAACGTTAAATATTATTACAGAGACTTCGTGGTTTCAAGTAAAACTTGCTTAGTACGAAGAAATTTGAGTTTACCTTGCTTTCATTCAACACCTTAAGATTATATTTATGTACGTTTCTTAATAGTGGCAACAGAAAGTTTCTTTAATTTTTTTCATTATCTTTTCATTCAGAAATTATTACAAATATTTGTGCAAGAATTTCGAACACTTTTCAAACAATCTTAAAAATAAGTAAACATTTCCTTTGGGATATATTTTCAACTTAAACAAAATATTGATTTAAAAAATAATTCTTGACTTGGTGGAGTGTGAGCAAACATTTACCTTTACATAACGTTAGAATCAAAATAAACAAGGTTATAACAAATTCGAAAGTTAAAAAAAAAGAACATCTAGTATTTTAATTTATAAACTATAAGTTGTTACACTATATATACGATATACTAATACATTTTCTCTTTATCACAATCTTATAAATTTCTGGAAGTTGTTTAATATTTAAGCAATAAATTAAAATTCATCTATACTTCTTTTTTTTTCCTTTGGCATCATGCCTCAGTTTCGAAATTACCTTCAACATTCGATATTTGAAATTAGTTTGCATCACGTTTACTGTTGAGGAATAAAAGCCAAAAAAGTCATCTGGGGGTGACAGGTTCATTTCTAAGGAAACTCATTACTGGAAGAGACGGATTACAGTATTTCGGAAATTGCAGTTTTAGAAGTGGGGGGAAAATTTTCTCAAAATAATGAGAGAAATACTTTTCGATCTCTTTTTCTTCAACTTCATAATAGGAAGCGAGCGTTGAAGAACCTTAAGTGCTATTTCTGATAAGTACTCCAAATTTGACGTTTACAATCTCTCGCTAATTTTATATAATTGCTCAGAATTACTCTACACGTAATTTTGTCACATATATTCGCGATAATATTTTTACAGTATTAAAAGATATTTTAAACCCATTAAATATTATAATTTTACAAAATGTCTACAACCAACTCCAGACACATTTTTGAGATATTTACTTGCCAAGGTAAGACATTGCAAAATGTTTATACCATACTTTTTTCAATATGAAATAATTTTATAAATGTTGCGTAAACAGAAATAACACTATTATGTATGTATATATATATATAACATTTAAACTTACGCTATAACATTTAAAGCTAAAGAAATCCTAAATTAAAACCTAAATTAACCTAATTTCTAAGTTCTAAAAACCCTTGGGGGAAAATATTTAAATGCCGTCCCTATTTCTTTTAAAACCAAAACTCGTGGCGTGGGTACTTAAATAAACTACTTCTGATCAATATCACGTCACTTCTAAATTTTAACCAATTGAACCCCACTATCAAGATAACATGACGATGTGGTCTCAAAAAGTCTATTTAAGACTCTGCGGCATGTAAATGTAGCACTCACAGATTTTCTGTTGCCAAGTAAACATGTAGTCTTCAGATTAAATAAAAGAGTTTTGAAAATTGTGGTGTGATGTGTGTGTCCGATGTTGAGAAGATTAAGAGGTCAGTTCTTTATAATTACTTTCGAGATGCTGAAAAACGTCACTGGCCAACGACATTGTATGCGGGAACTGATTATTAACTGTTGTGACGCACGGCCGGGTGGCAATATCATCCATTTCGTTTTCAAGTAGAGAAGCAAGAAAATTAGCGAAAGAAATATCATCCGTTTCGCCTTCATTCCTCGCCCCGCGTCCGTGTCGTCAAACAAACACACACACACACACACACACATATATATATATATATATATGTGTGTGTGTATGTATGTGTATATGTGTGTGTATATGTTTTTTATTTACTAGAAAAGATCATAATAGATGGTTTAATTTGTGGTTGAGCCATCTTCGTTACAAATGGAATAGGAAATTGAAAACGGTATACATTAATAAATTATGGACTTAAGTAAATTAAATTTCTCTATCACTTCTATTTGAAACACAGTTACCATAATCTATATAAATGGCAAATTTTTATAATTTCTACTTTGCAACATAAATTACGTCAACGTTACTGAAAGTGTCTATATTTATGTTGATCTATGTTAGCAGTTATGCCTCAGGAAAAACGCTTGAAATAAACAAAATTAAACTAAATTAATTTCTGGAAAATGACTTCAGCAGTGTAATTTTAAGTGCACATATTACTATCTGGTAGGGCTGTCACAGAAATATAAGTATTATAATACCAAACCAAAAAATACTTCTGCCAGAAGTGCTCGGGATTAATGTAGATAATTGACTTGCGGTTGATGGCATTACAGCCGGTTACAGAGATAAATGTCATTATACTATGTCAAAAATATTTGTCACAAGTATTTAGGATTTAACTGATTTAAATAATCAGATACTTTTGAAGTGCATGAACTTTTAAAGGCCCGCCATTTATAAATTTTCCTAAATTTTGCATACACAGCATTTCTTCTTTCTCACACGTACGGGTGTACACGGTATTAAGGCATTTATTATGGTACATTGAATAAAAACTGTGATAGGTAAAAGAGATGTTAGTAACCAAAGTAGTATATGGGAATATCTTACAGTATGTGCATTGAAATTTATATTAATACTGAGTTGAATCAAAAAAGTTATTTTAGTAATATGTTACGCATTTAGGTTCTACGAAACTAAAAAATATTATGTTGGTTCATTTTACTGAAATAAGATTCTGATGGCCGAATAATTATGGTATTATTATAACATTAAAAGATGGAAAAAATACATACTATCACCAATATTTCAAGTACTTCCAGTAAGTTTATCTAAAGTAACTCATATTTTCAGAAATCATCAATCTGCAATCAAGTAAATTAGAATTTGCTTTAATCATTTGCATAGTAGAAATGGTTACCAGACTTTTATCCAGCGTAGATAAAGTACTAGTGAGTTCACTATTCCGTATACACCATTTATGCGTAGACTACATATGGGTAAGACAAAAAATAGAAAATTTTAAAATACTTTTATTTGCTCTAAAGCAGGCATTCTTGCAAGTTGTATTTGACTAGTGGTATTGTCCTATTGGGTAATGAAATTACGGCCTTCCCCAGGATTTCATCAAATTCCTAGAAGATAAATCTTATTTCCTTCACTCTAAATTTTCTACAACACATTTTTTACCCATTTTGCTAGTTTTATTTATTACCATTTTACGTTACGTATTCCCAGTATGTATTTTAATTTTCACTAAATTATAACAAAATCAATTCAATTCTGGTTGCATTACCATTGCATACACCCATACCTCGCTTTACGACCTAGATACATTTCGGAAAAGTTGGCCGTAAAGCGCAAAGACGTACAACGAATCAATTATTTTGATACAAACCCATACAAATTTAATTGGATCTGTTCCAATTTTTTATAAATAATATAATTTTTAGTTCATAAAGCATTTGATTCTTTTTATTTCCTATAAAAATGCTTACATAAAAATAAAAGTACAAAATAATATAATAAGAAACAGAAATTAAAAAAATAAATATATAAACAAAAAACAAAAGAAATCATATAAACATGTGTATATTATATAATAAAAAACATAAAATAAAATGTTTAAAATCTGTTTTAATGTGATGACGAACATTAACATGAAGAATCATTAATCTATAATATGTTGCCATCATTACTTTCCGCTGTTGTGACCGTATAACGAAGCATTGTGGGCCGTAAATCGAAAGAGTGCCATAATTTAAAAAAGCCGTTATAACGAAATGCCTTATAAAGAGCGGCCGTATAGCGAAGTATAGGTGTACTCATATTTTTAAAAAAAAAGTCTGTTTCGAATATATAATGGCTACAAGCTTTTCTTATATCGATCACTATATCTCTCATATCGATACCTACTCTTATATCATTTAACTGGAAGGAAAAATCCTAATACTTTCACGAATCCAATATAATTAAATCTTGTTTTCAGAACAATCACACCTTCATGACTTAGTGCTTAACATATATGTAACTCCAATAGAATTTTTCTGAGCAGATTAAACGAATCAAATTTTGTGTTACGCTGTATGTAATATCTCGGATAACCCATTATGAATGTACAACTCACTATCATGAGAAAAGTCCTTAGTGCCTAATGTTCTGCATGAAATTGAATTAATGAATCTCATCAGATAAAGATGAGGACTGCTAATAAATTCATTTAAATGAGAAAAGTAATTATGTGATCTCCATTCTGGATAATTATTTCAGAATATCATTGCCCCTTATTTATTCATGATTTCGATTAATATTTGATTAATGTACCTAATGAATTAGTAGTCTTGGTATGAATGAATTCCAGGAAATGTTTTGTGAATTACTTATAAAAGTTTATGATGTGTAGTCACACATGAACCATTAATTTGCATGTCATGAATGATGCATTGAGAAGTTCTCGATTCCCAGCAGTAAAATGTATCTAGTTGCCTCTTAAAATCAATTTATGAAATACGACTAGCACTTTTCTTAATATCACTTAGTATATCCATTAATTTCTAATACACAACAGAAATTACCATTGAGATGGATGCGAGAAACATCTTACGACAGGTGGTTCAACCTGTGTTATCAAAAGCGAACAAGTTATATTCATATTTGCTATCGAATTATATAAATAAGAAAGTCACAGATTGAATTATTGTTATAGAAATTTTAAACCTGTATATTGTTAAATAAATATTTAAACAATATACAGGTTTGTTATATAAAGCTTCCCTCGAACACGATAAATAAATATTAATCGAATTAGGAACAATTTTTGAGAGAATGATTATACCAAAAGGCCACTGATGTTAAGCTTTGTTTACATTTTTGGTATATATAATTATTAAATTAATGCATAATAAGTTGAAAGAAAATGAATATTAGTTTTATCTTGGGATATTTCACAACTTATTTATGGTATTCCTAGGGGAGAAAGATTCATTTTGCTTTTGGTCATTTTTGCTAATTTAATAAAATATTTCCTATGTAATGGTTACATAATACTTGGTTTAAACTAAATTTGCTTCAAATGTACCCATGTACATTTTCTGTACATGGGTATTATTTTCCACGTATTTAATCCAAACAGATATGAATAATATTATGAACTGAAGATTGCAGGTATAACTGTCATAGACCAGAAGTGAATCAGTGGATCATACTGACACCACACTGAAATTTAGGACCGTGTTAATTAACAAGGTATCGAATATGACCATTAGTTTCTGTTTTACAGATATTATGAGACATACTTCCGGATAGAGGACATTAGAAACAAAGAAAAACAACAAAATCTGTTGTGAGAAGTTCTCCAAAATTCATCCAGACTACTTTTTTTTTGTTTCCCTTCAAGGTTTTCCCGGAGCCCGAGTACTCTAAATTACTTTGTTACTAGATATCGTAAATAAACAATTCTGATAACCATTCCACTTCTATGAAACAATTGTTGCACAACAACAGACCAATTATTATTAAGATAACGTGTTTCTATAATTTATCAATGTCATGCTGTATTATGTACCTCACGGCATTTCAAAATTGGTTCTTCGAGATAGACGTCATGAGAATGAATATTTGTTATCGATAGTTATGTTTTCTGAGATATATTTTAGATGAATGCTATGACTGCGTTACTTTTGAACTGCTGAATGATGCCTTGGGACGATGTTGCATTTAAACTGAAATGATGTGAGCATTCTAGAATAATTTATCATTTACTTATTATCTCTCTGGTTCTTTCCCTGGTAAAATTATCGCTATCTGTTTTTGGGCTGCATCGAGTGGGTACAGGACAAATCTACAGAATAATAAAAAAGACAAGGAAAAATGAATGTTTAGTTAACGTGTAGAATTTGTGTTATACTAGGCAGCTTTCTTTGTTAAAATCTGTAATGTTTTTAATTCACTTAGTTTAGCTCAATGAGAGTTATTACTGACATTAAGTTTAGTCAGCATAAAACCGTGACTGTTGTTATGAACAGCTGCTTTGATTGTCAGCATCACTATATGAGGAATGCTGTTAATTCACTTAGTTAAGTTCAATGAGAGTGATTACAGATATCAAAGCCTAATTAGTTAAAAAATGTGAAGAGTCCTCAACCATTCCCATTAAACAGGTGTTACAGCCTTAATAATGTGATAAAATAATTTGAATTTCGACCGGTATATGCAGAGATGGAAAGTTCTATCTTTCGAATTTGCTATTGGAGAATTTTATGATCTGTTTAGGATTGAATTTTATGCAGAATCAAATTACGTTCTCCGGTGTAGTTACATTGTCGCTGCCAAACATTAACAGCTTCTAATAAAAAAAATAAAGATTTGAAGTATTTCTCGCATCTTATCACTATAAATGTTAGATAAATTCTACGTTATAAATAGTAATAATCTTAATTTAAAATATTTATATTATTATATTATTGAAGGCGATGGTCTTACTACAAACATAAAACTTTTTCTTTCACCCACATAAATATATTTATATTAATATTACATAAGTACACAAAAATTGCCGAGGAAAACGAACATTATGATGTTTTCCATCAAAAACTTAAATCTATGAAATACATTTCCTGAAAGTTCAACATTTGTTTTCATAAAAAGTACAAAATGCGTAATTCTGCTTCGACAGCATTTTATCCCTGATCTGAAAAACTACTTATTTAATGTATGAATGAAATATGCATGACGTGAGTATTTTCCATTACGAAGGTATCCATTCATATCTTTATAAAAATTTAAATGATTCATGAAAATGGGTAATGGAAATCTAGGCAGGCATTTCACATTTCCTCTCCTTTTTTTTCATATTGGTTAGTATCCCGAATTTTTTCCAGGAAATACTTTAGAGATAATGCAGTTTTCAAAGTACTGTATAAAAAGGGCAAATATAGTATTTTCTTTAAGACAGCATTATCTGGTTATGTATTTTTTGTAAACCTGTCCACAGAAATAAATACATAATTATTTAGATACATTTTCCATCAAGCATTATGTGAGTAAAAAGCAAACGGTTGAGCATTTTAATCTTCGTAACACATACTTAAGACAGAAAATTGAATTTAAAACCGAAAGTTATGATTAAACTTTCAATTGCAGGTACAATAAAAACTGTTTATTTTCTCCTACTCCAACAACAATTATGATTTGTTTTTATTCACTCTTTAATCCTGTTTTAAAGTATTTGATTTCATTTTAAGATCCAAAATATTATAATAAGATATTGTTCTAAATCGTTAATGCATTATGCGTATAAAAAATATGTCTATCACTGATATATAATATGAGCTTTAAAAACTTCATAAAAGCTTCTTATTACAGAAAATTGAATTCAAAAACGAAAGTTATACATAACTTATGGCTAAACTTTCAATTGCAGTTTCATCACAAATTGTTTGATTTTCTTAACAAACAGCATTTAGGGTGTACTCAAAAGGATTTAGGGATTATTTTGCTGCACTATTATTCCTGATTACTCTTTCCTTACGTTTGATTTTATTATCAGATACAAAGTACGGTATGAGCTATTGTTCTAAATCGTTAATGCATTATGCATTTAAAAAACCTTTGATCATGATCATTGATAGACGATTTAAGCTTTAAAATCTCTGTAATGTATTTTAAAAATAGAAAATTCAATTTAAAAACGAAAGTTATTCATATCTTAATATTTCTTTCAACTGCAATTACAAAAGTAATTGTTTGTTCTTCTCCAAATGCATTTATGATTTATGTTACTGCACTAATATTGTTTAATCCCTTTTTTCATACATTTAATTTTCGTTTACGATATAAAACATAGGAATAAGATATTGTGCTGAATCCATAATGCATTATGCGCATAAAAAAAACCTGTCTTTCATTGAAACATAAGCTTAAAAATCCTCATAACACCTTCTTGACACAGAAAATTGAATTGAAATCCTAAAGTTTTACACACGCTATGATTAAAATTTTAACTGCAACTAAAATATATATTGTTTGTATGTATTTTTCTATCTTAAATACATTTAGGGTTTATTTTGCTGAATCATTACTCTTTATTCCTTTTTCCATACATTTGATTTTATTTTAATATGCGAAGTATCCGGGCCTAATATTATGCTAAATTTTTAATGCATTATGAATGCAAAAAAACCTGTCTTTAAATGATACACAGGTATGATATAAGATAATCTACTTAACCCTCAAACGGTACCAAGGACGTGTCTTCCCCCTCCTGTGCACTCCCCTCTCAATGCAAGAGATCGAGTTGACAAGGAACCCTACTAGATGGACCTACTAGACCAACCAATTAGATATAGGAATAAGTAAATACGAGTGTCTTTGTTGAAAAACATTATTCATGATCACTAGTCATTTAAAAAAAAATTTTTTTTTTTAGATTTTTTAATTTTTTATTTCGATTTTGAAGGCCAAAAATGTCAGTATATATTATTTTTTTACATTTTTGTGCTCAGAAAGTTGGTTTCACTAAGATCTAAAACTAGGGAGACTAAATTACGTATTAGACCTAATATACAGGGTGTCCATAGTTAAACGTCCCTACTTTAAATTTGTCTACAGTCGAAACTATTGTTCAGAAAGTTATGATATTTTGTGTAGGACATTTTGAAGGGATGAGAATTTGTTTGAGCGAATAAAAAAAAAAAAAATAGTTAAAAATTTCACCACCAGAGGGCGTGTTTTGATGAATTACACATTTAGCCAACATTTACTGAAGTTAAAAAAATTATTACAACAAGACATGTTCAACATGACGGCCATCATTTTCAGTTACCATTTGAAATCGTAAGATAGCATGTTCGACAGTTGACCGCAGTGTGTCCGAGAAAATTGCTGAGAACAGGTCCTGAAATGCTGTCTTTCAGATCAGGTATAGTTCTTGGTTTATCAAGACTGACTAGACGTTTCACATGTTCCCAAAAGCCAAAAGTCGCATGGGTTGGGGTCTGGGGAAAACAATTTTACTAACAAAGCTCGATCTGGTAATGGTAACGATGACGTTCTGATTAGCAATAGCAAGCACGCTGAAAACAAAATCTCCATGAAAGTTTCTAGGTTTTATAACAGCTTCTGCTCTACGTCGACAAAAATTAATTTGCATATTTGTTTCCACTTCGTTCCTTCAAATCTTTTGTCTGAAAATTAGTTACCGAACAAGTTTCCGATCGACTTTGCAATCACTTTAAAGATAGTAAAATTTAATGAGTATGAGTTATTGTGTTAGGGTTACCTATGGATAAAAAGATGGTGAAATTTTAAGTAAAAAACCAGTCATAAATGTGTAATTCATCAAAAAATGCCCTCTCGTGGTGAAATTTTGAACTATTTTTTTATTCACTCAAACAAATTTCCATCCCTTCAATATGTCCTATACAAAATTTCATAACTTTCTGAACAATAGTTTCGAGTGTAGACAACTTTAAAGTAGGGACGTTTAATTCTGGACACCCTGTATATCTACAACATTTTATATGAATGCCAAAGAGATTTTCTTCGTTTAGCAAAATTACAATTCCTTGGTCATTTTTTTCTACAAAAAGGGTTTTATTTCATGTAAAATATTATCAATATATGATATTATACAAGAAAAATGCTTACTGTGTGCTTTTTTCTACTAAAAACCTCATCAAAAGGAGATCGGGTAGGATCCGACCCGACCCTACCATCTATTTCGTCTCACGCCACTATACTGTTTGATGGTTAACCTTCGGATGACCGAGTGGAGTCATAAAATGACTCCAACGCTAGTGTCTGTCGAATATTTAATTAAAAAAAATTGTAGTGCTTTCAGTATTTTTATAGCTGAGTTATACACAATTTTATTACGAATTATGAAGCTATCGCTTCCCCCATGAAAAAAATAATAAATACATAAAATATTACATTTAGATTTGGGGTAAAATATGTCAATGGAGCGATTAGCTTTCTGACTCTTCAAAAAAGGGTAAAGAATTGTCAAGAGAAGTTTTACCGTCACTGGGTGGCCAACAGATAACGCTACAATACCGTCGAATCCAGTGTTGGCAACTTCGGGGTTTTCCCCCTAAATTTCGGGGTAAGTTAGACAAAAAGAAGTGTTTTTAGGGGCCCCATTTTTTACGGGCATTTTGTGTGGGGAACATTGTTTAATATTTTGTACAATCGAGACGCTTTTTATTATTAGATTATAAGTTCTTACATATGTCAAATGTAAATAAACCTCCATTTCATTATGTAAGTATGTATTTTCTATATATTTCAATTTATCTCTCAAACAGGATGCCTATTTGGAACCAGAATTTCTTTTAGGAAGGTTTAGGGTAATCTCAAGTTGGTGTTAGGGGGAAACAGGGGGAATTCGGGATTATGCTAGGGGGAGGCGCTTTGTAGGGGTTGGCAACACTGGTCGAATCTTCCCGCGCCCGGGATGTGCGTTTAGTTTGTAATCAGAGTTCGTTGCGAAATGACGACTAAATTTCTGAGTCAATCTGAGATAGAAAAACTTATAAATGAAGATTTTGATGATATTTCTGATGGATTTGAAGCCTCGGAAGAGGAAGATAACGATAATTCCATTGTCGACATTGGAGCGCAATGTAGCGAATCTTCCTAACAATGTACTGACAGCAACAGTGATTTTTCCGATTAAGATAATGTATGTGCTAATTCCAAAAATTCTGAAATACTCGTAACCAAAGACGGAACTCAGTGGTCAAGAAAACAACCTGCTCCAACAAGACGTCTTGCCAGAAACATATTGATAACGAAACCTGGTATTAAAACTTATAATAGCAATATTACAACACTAACAAATGCATTCGACTTATTTATAAGTCAAGAAAATTTGGATATACTGTTTGAAAAAATGAACCGTAGAGCTGTATCTATGAAAGGCGATGAATGGAAAAAAGCGCATTTAGTTGAGATGCAGGCATTTATTGGTTTACTCCTTATTGCTGGTTCACCCAAGACATGGCAAGAACCCATTTTAGAACTGAGGAGTACTGAAAATTTACCACCGCAACGGTCGATTTTCTGTGCAACAATGTCTCGTACCAGAATGAAGGATTTGCTGAGGTTCATTAGATTTGATAATTTAGAAACTAGAGTAGACAGTCGAAAAACAAGTAAGTTAGCTGCAATTGAAAACATATTTAACATGTTTATTCTGGATAGTAAAAAAGCATACAATCCAGATGCTGAAGTATGTATTGACGAACAACTTGTAAAATTCCGTGGGAAGAGTCCTTTTCGAGTATACATGAAGTCAAAGCCTGCAAGATATGGTATGAAAATGTGGGCATTGTGCGATGTAAAAACTTCCTATTGCTGGAATATGCAGGTCTATACGGAAAAGATTAATAATGTACCCGAGAAGGAACAAGGCAAGAGAGTGGCGTTAGAGATGGTTGACGGATTGTCTTTAGGTTATGGTATTATGGCAGATAACTTTTTTACATCTCTCGCTGTTGCAAAACAATTACTAAAAGAGCCTGGGACCATGAAATTGAACCGGAAAGAAGTTCTTGTAGAATTTCGTCCAAATAGAAAACGTATAGTGCACTCAAGAGATACTGTATTTTCTAAAGAGGCTATGAAGGTTTCACATGTGCCTAAGCGCAACAGAGCAGTAGTCATGCTATCAACTAAGCATTCTGACTTGAATTTATCAGACGAGGAGCATCTGTTTAAACCCCAAGTGATACTTGACTATAATCATTGCAAAGGGAGTGCAGATAGCTTGGACCGAATGGTGGTTGAGTACTCAGCTCGCGTAATCGCTAAACGATGGCCACTGGTTTTATTTTTGTATATGGCTGATATAGCAGCAATCAACGCCTTTATTGTGTTTACACGATTATTTGAAAACTATGAGAAAGGAAAATCTTTTCGAAGGAGAATATTTTTTCAAGATTTAGGAATGGCCTTAGTAAAACCACTAATACCTACCAGACAAACTGAACGATTATCAAAGTATATCACACAAAGCATTAGGTTAATATTGGAAAATGAAGACTATGTTGGAAAACTCGATGAAACAGAACCTTTTGACAAGCGTAGTCGCTGCGTGGTGTGTCCTAGAACACTCCACACACACACACAAAAAAAAAAACCCACCAAGAAATGTAGTGAGTGCAATCGACTTGTTTGAAGAAATCACGTCAATATCATCACAAAAACAATATGTAATGAGTGCAGTAATTAAAAGGAATTATTTTAAGTTAAATTGAACATTTTGTATTTGAATTCCTAATCCTAATGTGAATTAATGATAATTTTATTTCCGAAGTATTTTGTTGCAACTATATTGTATTTTCTATTTTATCTATGAGTGTAACTCTTATAAATATTATTAAATGCTTTTGAAAGATTAATTTGGTGTTTTAATTGATATAGTAAAAAAATACGTATTTTTTTAACGAAAGGGTCACTGAATGACCCCACATGGCCTTTCATGTTTCAAATTTCCACCTGGTCATCCGAAGGTTAATGCCTTCTTCAGATAGAAAATTGAATTTATAGCGGAAAGTTATACATATCTTTGGTCCAACTTTCAATTGCAACCACAATAGATATTGTTTGTATTATTACCTATACAGCATTTTGGATATACAGTAAAAAAAAATATATGCACCCAGAAGAAATCGAGCTACTATCACTAAACTTGGCAGGAATTTACTCTGGTAAGAGATATGCAAATGATTAAAATTTCGACACCAATAAGACAAGGGGTAAGCGCGCTACGCGGATATGAGATGCGCAGCTTGGAGATATTAAAAGCATGATTGCTCGTGCCATAGTGTTATTCAAACAAATCTGTCGACTTGGATGGACGGTATTGTGACTAGAGATGCCTCTGAGACGTAACCGGCGTCAGTACGATCAATTGTCGGAATTTGAGAGGGGGCGTATAGAACGCCTCAGAGAAACAGACTGGTCGAACAGGCGTATCGGCCGCCACCTCAGTCGGAGTTATATGGTAGTTGCTCGATGTTGGCAACAATGGATCATAGAAGGGATAGTCTACCGCCGCTGAGGGTCAGGGCGTCCAAGGAACACAAATGCACGTGAAGATTGTTCAATCATAAGAGCGGCCACGTCCGCACCACCAACGTCGCTAGAATCGGTTTGACACCATTTACCATCTTCCAGACATCCGGTGGTATCAAGGAAAACCATTTTGAGTTGACTGGCCGACGCAGGTATGAGGAGCCGACGTCCATTAAGACGCCTACCACTGACCCCACATCATAGGCAGTATCGACTGGATTTTTGCCTACCCCGGGCAAGCTGGAGTGTGACCGACTGGAGGCGTGTGATTTTCAGCGATGAATCCCGATTCAGTCTCAATGCTGATGACCAGCGCATACGCGTGTGGAGGTGGCCAGGCCACAGATCCGATCCGGCATTTGTTGTCAAGACGCATACGGCGATTACACAATGTGTGACAGGGTGGGAAGCGAATTGTTGGGACACACGACCACCTCTAGTCGTCCTTCAATGCACTTTGACTGTATGCAGTTACGCGGACGAGATTTAACGTCAGCTGTACTGCCTATGCTATCAAGTCGCTCAGGTGTCATTTATCAGCTTTACAACGCTTGTTCACATACTGTGCGACTCTCCCAACAATGTCTTCAAGTATATGAAGTACTCCCATGGCCTGCCAGGTCATCAGACCTTTCGCCAATACAGCATGTCTGGGACGTGCTTGGAAGGCAACTGCAGACGTCCCGGAATACTGGTGAATTATCTGCTCAGTTGCAAAGATTATGGCATGATGTTCTACAGGAGGTCATAAGTGACCTCATTGATTCGATTCCACACCGTGTTTTGGCTTCTATAGCTGCCAGAGGTGGATTTACTACTTACTGATTTGTAACCTTTTCATACCATATCTTCATAATAAAACGGCCTGTTCTTCTGAATTTTTAATCATTTGCTTATCTCTTCATACACTACATACATGTTAAGTTTCGTGATAGTAGCTCGTTTCCTCCTGGGTGCATATGCTTTTTTGTGAGAGTGTATTTTGCTTCATCATTACTCTTTATTCTTTTTTTCAAACATTTGATTTCATTTTAAGATGCAAAGTATCTAGGGAAGATATTGTGCTAAATAGCACAATAGTTAATACATTATGTACTAAAAAGAGAACTATCTATCACTGATAAATCTGCTTGTTATTCTTCATAATACCATCTTAAACCGGGAAAGGTAATGTTAGTCGAAACGACGAGAACGGGAACATTGAGAACTTATAAGTTATCAACATCTCCACCACTGTCTCCTGCGTCTCGGCAATCACTTCTCCCACAAGTGTTGTGCTAATGGTCTGAGCAGTAACACGTCAACTTGCAAGTAGAATTATTTAATTTTCTTTCAGAAGTAGTCAGTCTTTAAGATGAAGCATTACACTCTGACGTAAATGTATGTCTGTCTTCAATACGAAGGACTATCTCTAAACGTTGAAATTCTTCATTCATTCAAATTTATTATCTTATTGACTCGGCATTTTCTTTTCTCAATTAAAAGTGACGTGCTAAAATTTTATCAACGAATTTTTTTTAAAATTATCTATCTCTAAATATTTGATTTTTAGAGAGAGGACATCCACATAATATGATTTTTATCGAAAAAAATTGTTTTTCAGATACAGAAAAAGGAGTCAAATGAAAAACAAAATTGACATTGGGACCGATTTGGAAGAGATCCATGAACTTTTAATCGAAGAAGGTGAAGATGACTCTTTGGAAATTTATATAGATCATGAACTAGATTATGACTCCGATATTGACCCTGATCGCACGCCCGGTCAGAAAGAACTTGAAGAAAACTTAATACAGACAACGATGGAAGCAAAATCATACAGAGCAAAGGAAATAAAAACTAGAAAACAAAAGTTATATACTGTTGTAAAAAATAAAGAAACAGTAGATCAAAACAACTCTAAAATATTGAGGGATTAATCATTAAATTTGTACGTGAAATTGTATTAGTCAAATACGGGTTTCGCTGGCTAACCGACTGTCCTAAACTTTAGGGGAAAATTCATGGATCAAATATTATACATGTACGTCCTGGCCCTTCCCCTCATTACATAGACACACTAGAGCCTCTTGAATGTTTCCAGCATTTCTTTACTCTTAATATTATGAATCAGGTCCTTTTATACATGAATGATAAAATTTCTAAGCAAAGGGAAAATTATAAAAAACAAAATGATTCCACTCTCCGAGATTTATATATGGAAGAACTAAATGCACTATTTGGAATTTTATTTCTAGCGTTAACTCTGCGCGATAACCACATTAGTACTGAAATGTTTTTCGATTCTTCTTACTATGGAGAAAGACACAAGCTATTTCCTACACTGGAAAAAGATTGTTCCAAATGGCAAATCTGTAGCTGATTTTTTAGTTGAAGAACTGGTAGAAACAGTCGAAGGCACTAATAGAAATATCATATTTGATAACTGATTCACCAGTATCCTCTCGGCGGAAAACCTAGCCGAAAAGAAAATAACTTGTTTAGGAACACTGAAGAAAACTGAAAAAGAATTTCCTAAAGAATTTGTTGATCCGAAATATAATTCACATAAAACTGAAACCGTTGATGAAAAAAGCAAAAAACTGGCTATGATCTTGGTCTACAACGACACAAAAGGAGGTGTAGACGTTTTTGATAGGATGTGTTAAGATTACAGCTGCTCTAGAAAAACACAAAGATGGCCTCTAGCTGATCTTAATGCCTTTGTGATATATACACATAATTTTTACAAAATAAATTCAAAAAAACCATTTACTAGACAAAAAAATTTAATTGAATTATATTTTGAACTTTCATAACTATGGATGATCAAAAGATTGAAAATTCCTTTTTTAAATAAATAGTTGAGAAACTTGATTATTCCAATTTTGGGACTGGATCAAATATCTGTTACTACAGAGAAAAAAGATGGGCCTGGACGACGAAAAATTTGTGCATTTTGTCCATATCATAAAAGAAGCATGACAAAATCTTACTGCAAATGCGGAAAAGCCATTTGTGGAAACACTTATATAACTTATGTCCCAACTATGCATAATGTTAAAATTTTGTTGCATATTAGTTCTAAAACTCATGACGCAACAGTCCGCTGTTGACCAAGGCCGGCGGTGCCCTTCTCTGCTTTCTTGACCATGGGCTTGGGATGCCAAACAACATATGTCTCAGTCAGGTGGTCAACCTGACGTGGGACCACCAGAGTTTAGTTCCCAAGGATGCTTGGTCTTCACTTTATCGACCCACTGAAGAGATGAAAGACTGAGTCGACCTTGCCTGGTCACAGTATTCATATTAGTTCTAGTGTGACTAAAAATATCTGTGATTAAATACTAAATCTGATTAAATCATTATAAAAGTTCCTTTAATGTAAAAATTATGTTTAATAAATTTATTATGACATTCCTTTTTCTTCTTTTTAAAACAACATTCCTATGATCCCAGGTATTGTTTATTTTGAATAAAAAAAACTCATCAGCTATGTATTACTCTCAAAAACAATAGTGTTCGTCTGAGAATCTAAGCCTTACCTACTAGCGAACACAAAGTAGCTCTACCTATCCCGGGTTAAGACAGAAATTTGAATTAAAAACCGAAATTTATGCATATCTCATAATATAAACTTTAAGCTGCAGTTACAATAGAAACTGTTTGTGCTTTGTTCTACCTTAAAAACATTTAGGATATATTTCGCATCACTATCATTCTTTACTGATTTTTTTCATATGCTTGATATCATTAAAGTGAAGTATCCTAATAAGATATTGTCTGAAAACGTTAATGCTTTGTGCGTGTAAAAATTCTGTCTATTTCCGGCAGGGGGCATAAGAAAGAACAAGAATGGGAACAGAAATTCTATCTATCACTGATACGTGATATAACCTTTAAAAAATTTCATATTACCGTAAGACAGGAAATTCAATTCTTAAGTTAAACATATCTTATGATTCAACGTTCAACAGCAATTACGACAGTACCTGTTTGTTTTTTGGTGGGACGACACAGCATTTAGGATTTACTTTGTTGCACTATAACTATTTATTTGCAATTATTATTTAAATACTATTTATTTAAACGTATTTAAAAATACCTTTGCTTTCAATTTAAAATGCAAAATATCCTTTTAAGATATTGTGCTAAATAAATGTGATTTATATATTCAAATATTTATGAAAAACACAATCAAATTTCTTCTTAATGGAAACAATACCAATAAACATACATATTTAATTGTTTGCTAATTATCATGCCATCAAAATAAACAGGACAAAATTTAAAGACAAACTGATTAAAAATTAATTAACTCATTGAAAAACATTTTACTAAAATTAGGAAAAAAAATCTATGATAATTATATTAATTAAATTACAAACGGACGAAGTTAAATTTTAATTAGCAAGAGGGAAAAAAAGGAAAAAAATCCTTTGGACTAATAGGAAATCGAAATCGTTTTTTTTTCTGTTATAGGAAATAAGGGCAGATAAAAACGGGAATACCTAGCTTTTACTTTAATTACAATTTTTAAATAGTTTCATTCCCTTCACACAAAAAATACAGAACGAGTAAATATTTTATTACTCATCCAAGAACTATTTTACTCTCATAAAATTCTTATGGTAGAAGCCAAAGGCTCTCCATTTATCAAACTTCAGAAGTTATTAGGGATTTTTTTCCGGTTACATAAAGTTTTTTTTTCCAAATTTTTTTAGACTTTTATTATTATTTTTGTTTTGGAACTCGCTTTTTTTTTTGCATTCCTTCCTTTTTATAATGTCCGTACTTCAAATATTTTTCTGAATAATTTTCAACTTTAATTTAGAAAAAAGGCGAACAAAAATATTTGAGTGTTTGATTCATTTTTTTCGGTTGCTCTGAGTTTTTACCCATTTATGTTTTTAATTACTTTTTAAATCAAATTTCAATATGGTCGTCGTCTGCAGAGACTGTTAATTTTTTTTTCTATGATCAACGTATAAAAGAAAATATATTAAAGTGAATTAATTGCATTTTGTATAGATTACTTTTAAAATGTTATTTTTTATTTCGAAAAATTCTTGGTTTTTATAACTTTATATTCTTTTGACTAGAACAAGGGCAGCAGAAAATATCACCAATTTAATTTATTGAAAGTTTTAAAACAAATGTTAAAATGTTTAGATTGATAATTGATGTGGGTTTCACAAAATTTTAACTTTGCAGGGGGGCAGGGGGGGGGGTTACGTTAAACTTTTAAGAAGGTTAGTGATATCACTCAACAGATATTAGTGAGAACTACGATGTGAGTAAATATTAGCGTGGTAGCTGCATGTCGGATCTCACTGCAGAACAAAGATGGGGGTAACTCTGAAGGACTTTGAAGCTGGACTATTATTGGTGGACATCGCGTTTCTGGGGATGTACATGGATTCGGAAGTCAGAGATGAAGACACCGAACAGTTAGTGGAAGAACTGAGACTAGAGCTCAGCACTAAGGAGCTGCAGGAACTTAAAAGTGAACAGCTACAGATAGAGGCCGTGAACTTCCTTCGTGTAAAGAGCAGTGTCTCTAAAGCACTGCTACAAGAAATGTAGTCTAAATGGGTTGAATTATATAATTTTATTGAAGAGCATCTATTGGCAAAGCTCTAGCAAGCCGAAAAGTGGACTTTAAAAACATTTTAAAACTTCAGCAGAAAAGTTTCTCTTCATAGTTTTCTAGTGAAAATTCCTCTATCTGAATCTTCAGCAGGATTCGTTGGTAGACAGAAAAGACAAAGAACTCATGTTCGAGAGTCTTTAGTATTATTGTATTCCCTTCAAAGCAAAAACCTGTCACCAACATTCCATTTGGTTATGAACTCCACTCAGTACAGGTTAAGTGAAGTAATTTCTAATTCTGTTCTATCTAATTATTGTTTTTTTTAATTTATGTACATTTAGTTTTGAGATTTTGTAACAGAAAATAATCCCATGACTTTATAAATTGCCAAATTAGATGTGAAATTTCAGGGTTTCAGTTAAGGATTATTCCAGATTACATTGTCTTTTATGGGAAAAATTCGTTCTGTACTAGTCGTGCCTCTGAAACAAACACACACACAAACACACACACACACACACAGATATATATATATAAGTTAATACCTAACTGCCCAAGACCATTGTAATTTGCAATTAGCTGTTCCTCGTGTACTAAAACAGTGATACAGTTACAAAGTCACTTGGACTATATGGTTACATATTAGAAAGACTAATGAAGAGAGCTTGAATATATATCAAATTCTGTGGGGACAGCTCACTCTGTTTCTGTGGTTATTTCTAAAAATCCATGATGTATGTGAACCACCTTGATAGATATTTCTTAGTATTTCCTAAACAAAAGTTGCCCCTCAACTGAAAATGATTTAACTCCGTTATAATAAAACACAATGAATGCTGGTAATTTTAAAAATTCTCGATGAACATTTATTTGCAGTCAATGTTTTCGTAAATTTATAAATTAAACATATACCGGGTGGCCATAATTAAACTGACAGTGCTCACAGTGTTTTGTAGCGCGATCTATTTGCGAGAATGACGCCACATTTTGTAGGAAGATTAAACAAGACGGGGGACGAAGGATTCCGCGAAAAAATAAATTAGTTCCAAAAGTCACCGCTAGGGGAATATTTGGCGCTGTGTAATAGAAAATAGAGTGTTAACAAATGCAAATTAATACGGAATAAAATTACCTTTTATTATGCACATTTTCTTATTTAGTTCAAGTGCAATATGACAACACTTTTAAAAAAGCATAAAATCTACATAAACACGGATAAAGTGTCGTGATCTGCAATATCACGTACGCTGAGCAGAAGAAGAAGTTCTTTATTCACATTTCACGTTACATCCATTGGCACAGTGCCAGCTGCTTGGGTTTTAAAAGGCAATGTGTTACGTTTCGAATCAATCGGATTGAAAGTTTATGTGCAATGTCTCCTTCTTTAGTCGAGCGTGCGTTAATGGCCAAATTCTTTTACCTCAACCAGTGCAACGCGTCAGCCGCTCTTCGTGCTTTTAGAACGCACAAAAAATGCGTAAAGGTAACGGTCCTGTGTCAGTTAATGGGCTAAAAGCAATGGTTGCGACGTTTGAGAAAACAGGTTCTCTGAAGGTTCAGTTAGGCAGAGGACGAAAACCTGTACCACAGGATACAATCGAAGCAGTTGCCACGGCGATTGTCGACAGAGGACCAGACAATATTGCTGCCACCTCTAGCCGTCGTGGATTAGCTCGGAATATGGATATGCCTTACAGTACGGTATGGAAAATCTTACGAAAGATTATCAACTTCTATCCGTACAAGATCAGCCGTGTACTGGAGTTACTGTACCCCGACTATGATAAGCGATTGACTTTTGCTCTCACCTTTCTTGCCAGAATGGAGGTGGATGATGCTTGGCCGTGGAAAATCTTATGGGGAGCCGAGGCCCACTTTTACCTGCATGGAACTGTGAATACCCAGAACTGCCGAATTTGGGATGACAAATCACCACATGCAGTCACAGAAATTCCCTTACATTCACCAAAGGTAACTGTTTGGTGTGGGTTCACAGCGGAATTTATCGTAGGTCCATTCTAGGTACATATCGTAGGTACACAGCGCCAAATATTCCCCTAGCGGTGACTTTTGGAACTAATTTATTTTTTCGCGGAATCCTTCGTCCCCCGTCTTGTTTAATCTTCCTACAAAATGTGGCGTCATTCTCGCAAATAGATCGCGCTACAAAACACTGTGAGCACTGTCAGTTTAATTATGGCCACCCGGTATATATATTTCTAAAAAATATATAAAATATTTCTGAAATAGAGTAATATACTAGTCCTGGAAATTAATGAAATTAGTCCTCTTCCTAAATGTATCAGAAAAATTCTTTCACAAATTTTCTTAACTTTTTGAAATACAGAAATAATATCGTTATATGAATTAATTTTCGATTTAGAAAGTAAAATGATAAACAATATTCGGTTTCCTGGTGTAAATATTTTCCTGTTCAAGACAAGAGAATTTTCAATTTGAGCATGGGCATGAATGTTGATAATTCTGAATTCCAATGAATAAAATTAGGAAACGTATTATTTACACCTTTTCATAAAATACAGGCGTTTATCTGTAGTATTTATACACAGGAAAGTAAGCTGTCACATATATTTATACAGCAATTTTGATGCTCAAAAATGTCGAGTCCATTTATGTTATGAAAGTTAAACCTATATCATATAACATAAACCTTATATTATATAATGATAAAATAGTATAGGGTTTATAAATAATACCTCATTTTATAGATAGGGTAATATAATACCTTACATATAAACTATATCTTTGAAACTCAAGTGTTTAAATCATTTTCAAACCGAAACTTAAAATTATGAATCAGTGAATAATACCCTTCGCATATTTAAATTATTCATAAATATATTGTACGTTTCTAATAAATAGAATATTTATGGAGGAAAGGAAATAAAAGTAGAAACACCAGTCATACAGTTGAGAGAGGTCTGGCTGATTCATTACACGATTTACCACGAGAGTAACGTGTGATTCAACATCCTCATTTTATGAACACGAATACCAGCGAGTGAAGGATTTCAAATGAAATATGGTTTAGATCTGTTATAAGTTATTATACTTGTGAACTCTATGACAGGTTATACTGTTTATGGTGAAGGAATCTTAGACTTATGACGTTTGCAAGTGCAAAGTATGCACTTATTATCACGAGAAATACATAGAAAGTATGATATACAGCAGGGCTAAAAAGATGCGTATGAATCATGTTAACGGTTAATTTTGTATAGAATTTAAGATTCGCGTGATTTGTGTTTATTCTACACATTCCAGTAATCAAAGGCTAGTAATTTATGTGAATTGATATCGATAACAATTAGAAATAGTGTTAATATGTACACATATTGTTAGTTAGCATTTGCTTCTACAAAATATTTCAAGTATAAGATAAAATTATGAAATTGATATGAAATAAGTTTAGTTCAAAAACTCTTGACGCATTGTTGAATTACAGAAAATAATCTTTTACTCTACAGTCAATTTTCACAAATAGGGAAATGCAGCACTACTGTGTGATTTCTTTATAAAAGATGTTTTAAGAAGAATGTATCAGTCATGAAGATCTCTACTTTCCTCTTGCATTATTTATCGTTTAAAAGAATTTTTATTGAGAAATTCAGTTTACTAAACACTAGTTTGCCCTCATTTTGGAATGTACTGTCAGAAAAGTGTCTATGCTTTCTTGCTATCGGCAGCCTGATGTTTCTTAAACAATCTAAATATGGTAGAATCAGGGTGTTTGTCTGTTTAGTTCCAGAAGAACACAGTTGACAAACTGAGAACATCAGTTATTTGACCCTTGTTCCATCGATATTAGTAAAAAAGGGAATTTTTCAGTCAACCATACCGAGCTGATTCTCATTATCACTGTGATAATCGCATTAGATCAATTGATCATTATTAAAGGAAATAATTCACAGTCTCCATGTGCACAGAATTATTCCCTTTTGTAAATCTTAATTTCTTTTAAAATCAATCATACAATTAATTACTGGTTAATAATCATATGAACGATGTCTTTTAATATGTGATTGATTCAGATTGATTTCATTAGCCTTGAATTTACCAGAGGGAAATATAATTACACAAGGTGCATTCAATAAAGTTTGGAACTCAATTTTTCACATATCTAACATACTAGGGACAAAATAAGGATTCAATAGATTCTTTTTACCGTTTTTAAGGGGGCAGATCCCCTTTGTACTTGCAAAAATACATTGATTTTACTACCAAGCTAAAGTGTTGCCAAACAGTTAATTTATAACTAATTTAAACCAATTTTCATGGAGAAATATACAAAGCTCTATCTATTAGAAAATAACAGCAGAATTGTTGGAAGACTGTTAGGAATTATTTTATGTAAAACAAAAATAATTTTTATGAATAATGAATTTTAGGTCAATGCATTGAGCAGAATTTTTAAAAGCTATAAGACAAGAGATAGCAATTAAATTGTTTATGTATATATATATTCTATCCATAGGTTATACTTTAATCTACACCTAAAATAATTACCATATTTCACATAAAAATATTTTTCAGGAAAATGTATTGTAATGCACAAGAAATATCATAAAAAAAATTCACAAAAAATTGCTCAAAAAAATTAGTAATATGGGCTTCCCTAAATTTAGATAGAAACATACTAGATATACATGTATGCATAATTTTAGCAATTTTTGACCATTAGTTTTGAAGAAATAGTGCGCACAAGTTTGAAAATAACAGTTTTTAGAAAAAAAGCCATTTAAAGTATAAAGTTTCCATAAATTACTTTACAATTATCTTCATACATCTGGCCATAAAAGCAGTTCTAATTGTAGCAGCGACTTGATTTTTTTAAAAAGATTGCTTACATTTCATTCTTTAAAATTAAATCACAATAAAATTTTGAGTTTTTTGAATATTTTATGGTGATCTTCCCCCTTAAGCAATGCAAGGTCATTTTGATTCTTCGGTTATAGATTAGAATTGCTATTTAAAGAAAATAAGGGCTAAGTACCATATTCTGCTATATAACCTGTTCACTATCACAATTTCTTGGTGAGTTATTTCATTTAAGAATGCAATATCGTTGCAAAATAACCAATAATTGCTCCAAAGGAACTCTCCATATGTCCAAAGCAAAAATTGATATAGATATGAAACATTAATAAACATAAACTATTATTTAAACCCACCATAAGTTTTAAGGCTAAATCAAAATTTTCCAGCTGTTAAGGTAAATGACGACAGAGCTGCCAGACATTGTGAGTAACAGTTTTTATCATAAAAAAATAGCTAGACTAATTTCGTATGTCAATTGCAATCACGTGCTTTATGGATATTCTTACTGGGCCGTAAGCAATGACATCATCAAGCAGTGTCAGGATTTACCCATAATGAACCTCTAAATCAAACGTGTTAAACTCAAAGGCTGACATGGGCCAAATGAACAAGGTTTAAGTTCATTTGGGCAAAAATAAGAAAAGCGTAAAAATTAATTTTCGTAGAAACGTAGATTTCTTTCGAAAAGTATAGTACAAAAAAAAACAAGAACAACAATAATATCAATGTTTATTTCCTGACACTTTTTGTTCTTGAACATTAATTTACCAGACACTGAATAATTGCACAAATTAATAAGCGTTCCCCGACAGCGAAATACAACTTGTTTTACGTACCAAATCATTTCGTACAAAATTACTTACTGGCCAGACTACTTGTCTGGCATGTGGTAGTGGGCTGCTAATATACTCACTGATAGTAGGGGAAATGGTGCAGCTTTAAGTAAGGCGCGTAAGATCCATAATGTGACATGAAATTTACATACCGTCCCTGGACAACACATGATTGCTGCTCATCTAGGCGAGTATTCTGCACTATATAATTTGGATTATATTGTTAAAAAATATTGGAGGGCTCGTTGCATGATGTCCTGATGGTCAATGGCCTGGCATTTGTTTAACAATAATATTTACATACGGTTATATTGGCCTGCCCCACTCCCCCACCCACCCCTAAAAAAAAAGAAAAAAAAATCGTTGAAGGCCGCGAATTGCGACTTGCCTGAATTGAAGGAATCTCTGGTGTTACTTCTAGCTAATGGGATGTCGAAAAGGCGATAAACTCGTACGGCGGTTTCTCTGACGTCTTCACGAGTAATTTGAAACCTGCGCCCCGTGTTCGTTTTCGGGATACATTTGGCAGAACATACTCCTCTGGGACTAAAAAATGCTTTAGGAATGAGTTTCATGGAGTCTCCAGTGGTATGACGTCATACGACAAGATACAGAGGAGACTGTATCGCCCCGATCTGATCGGATTTAAAACAAAACTTGGAAATTCGATAATCCTTGCGGCTCTGCGACACCCGACACGCGGGGGACACGTGCGATTGTCTCGAAAACTCCGTGCTTCTTCGATCCGTAGCGGGAAAATCGGTAATTTCTATAATATGACCTCTCTGTTTTCACGGTTTTTACGGAATCGTCGGCAATGCTATACTGCCGGGTTTGGGGGCAAAGGTCTTTTGGATGAATAGACCTTTTGGATGAATAATTCCGTCCCTAGTACTACTTTTTGCCAATAAGGTGCCGAAAAACCGATAAACTCTTACGGTGGTTTCACTGACGTCATCGCTTTCTCGAGTAACATGAAACTTGAGCTCCCGTGTTCGCTTTTGGAATACATTTGGCAGAGCATAGTTTTGTAGGACTTATAAAAGCTTTAGTAAAGACGTTCACAAAGTCTTCAGCGGTGTGACGTCATATGGTGATAGAACTGGCAAATTTGATTGCCCTTGCGGCTCTTCGAAACCCGACGCGTGATGGACACGTGAGGTCGTTCCTGTAGCTTCCTGCGTGTTCGATCAACAGCGAAAAAATCAGTAATTTCGATAACATGACGTCAGTGTGATAGCTTGTCATGCCTGTTCTATCGGTCATCCATAAAAAAAGTTGAAAAATTAAGAAATTGAAGCTACTTTTTTTTGTTGTTGTCGAAATTCCAGACCAGGTCTTTATAGCCTTTGCTGGCTGAGGAGAACAGGCCCGGTTTACAATAGCATCAAAAGGTCGGAGTCCGTCTTAGGTAGGCTCCACCTCAATTTCAACCGAACATCCCCAGGGACGCTTCTGGGGGAAACGTGCCTTCTCCCCCTCATAGAGGGACTTTCCAATCTATGGATTTAACGTGCCCATATCCATCCAACAATCGAATGTACGCACGAGCACAGAAACCTCTGGGTTACTTCGGGTACAAGATACTTTTCAAAATTCAAAGTAATTCTTACGTCAAAAATAAATTAACTTAAACATTGGTGTGTATTCTAGAATCTGGATGATGAGTTTCAGACAATTGAATATTCAGGAAATATTTTTTTTCATTTTTACAATGGTTAAGTAAATATTTAAAAATCGATAGCTAAAATTTAAAAAAATGAAAAATGAGACTTAAAATTTGTTTACACACATATCCATAAATTAAGGATAATGCCAAATAACGGTCATCATTCGGCATTGTAACTCGGGGACGACCTGTACTGTTACGTCTACTGACATTTCCATCATCTTGGAATCGTTGCCAAAGCCTAGACATGACACTGTGGGCAAATCATGTTCCTCGGATACTTCCATCTGAGTACGCCCACATTCCAGGCGGCCTTTAATTCTACCACGTAAAAAATCATCCACGTGCGTCCTCTGTGTCATAGCTATTCGGTTATGGCACTGCGCGGCTTACAGAACGCCTGTGAACAATTTTATTTCTTTGCCCCCATTCCTTATATAGCCCTCACTTACACTCTCGTCATTGTGACGTACTACCGGCGTCATCTGGTGGCTTCCTGTAATTTGCATATTATTCTTGAAGATGTGTGGAATAATTCTACAGGTGAAATTTTTACTTTCGAGTTCGATTTCCGTGTGATTCTGAATTATCGTTAATTTATGGACATGAGTGTATTTTGATGTTTTGCAGATATAAAAACGAAAGTGAATATACATTATACTACCTTTGATAGTATTGTATTAAGAGCAAATTACATATGCAAATTTTAAATTTCAATTTATTTCTAAGATTGAAAGAAAAATGCTTCTGGATCGTGGACAATGATTCGTGTTTATTCTTCAGAGTTTGACAAATTGCATAAGATCGAGCCCTATGGAATGATGCCAACTAGAAAAATATATATCTCCGCTACAGCAGGTAGCATTGGATCTATGTTCGCCCTTGTTATGGGCTCTTCAGAATTTCTCTAAATTTTCCCTGGGATTCCGAAATTTCTGTCATCCAATCAATTTTAGAAAAAGCAATGGTCTATCACGAATTGTGCAACAAAATTTAGAGGCGAAAATGACAAATTTCATAGAACACTTCCGGCTGGCTGTGCCAGTTACATAAATTACTCTAAATTTGGTACCATAGTTTCTCAGCGATCAGAAAAAATGAAGAGAAATTCCACAACTGGAAATCCTTTCCTTCGAGAACATTGGTTCTTCACCTTTTTGGTTTCATGGACCACTTTGATGACCTGATGAAAGACTCTTCTACCTGAAGACTCCTCTACCTAAAGACTCCTCTACCTGATAATATTATGAATCGTTTCAAGCAAAATTTTGGAAATGTAATAAGCAACAAATAGTTTTAGAAAATCTAATTAAATTCGATTATATTCGTATTCTGGAATGGGAAGGAAATGCATAAAATAAATTACAAAGGATTCCAAAAGATATCAATATACATGACAAATTACAAAAACGAATTTTTAATTAAGCAATTTATTTACACTTTAATGACGTATTTACCGAATCTTCATTGAACAGTTGTACAATTTAATTCAAATTCAAAGGTTACTACGTGGTTTGTTTTTTAACGTAGGATTGCGTTCCTCAATAACGGTCCTTCGGAGAGAAAAAAAAAGTCCTGTGTCGCGAGTTATAATTTTGGCAGCGCGCCAAACCAAGTAACAATAACACAATTAAACAGAAAAGTACCAAAATGCGTTAATAAAAAAGAAGAAAGAAGAAGTAAACAAACGATAAGTAATCCTACGTTAATAACCCGTGGTAGATTCGTTAGAGGAGACTATCTGAAATATTTTTTTAAATTTTAAATTGAAAGCCTGATTGAATTTCAGTTATTAAATAAAAAGCCTTGAAATTTGCCATTTACAGAATTAACGAGTTCCTGAAACATAATTTAATCCAAGTCGTCAGGCATCTTTTAAATTTATTCAGAGACCCCCAAGGGATCCATGCACCACAAGTTAAGAAACCATTCTCTAGCATATTCATCGGTTATGCCTTGCTGAGGTGTCCATTCTGTTAGTGGAAAAGTTCCAAGGCTTCCTGGCTCTCTGAAGATGTATAAAACTTTTGTGTTTTCTGATCCTCGTTTCGTAAGTTTGCTGTAATGGATTTCCGTTTGTGTGGCTGATCTAAAATACAAGATGGACACACACACACACATACACACACGCACGCACGCACACACACACACACACACACATACACACACGCACATACACACACGCACGCACGCACGCACACACACACACACACACACACACACACACACACACACATATATATATATATATATATATACAGAGAGAGAGAGAGAGAGATGGGTGTGTGTGTGTGTGTGTGTGTGTGTTTGTTTGTATGTATAACTAAAAATTGGGCATTCGAATCAATTGCTGTAACGAGTTTAGTTGCTTTATATGGGACCACTATGTAGAAAATGTAATGAATTGGCATTGATACATATTGATATATTTCGATAGTTTACAAGGCGATTTTTTGTATTTTCCCCGAAAACATATACTGGATATGTAATGTATCTGCATGGGTACGTAAGTGTTTACAGAAAAAATTATTAGGAAAATTGTTTTTGCTACACATCCGAATCAGTAGATGGCAGCACTAAATTACTCTTTCTAATTTATTGAAATGTTATGTGATATTATAGTACTATTTATAAGGTAAATTTTTTATCCTAGAGGCGAAAATCCTTTTTCTAAAGTTTAGATAGTTTTTTACTATCAGATATTCCTTTCGACATTTCTTTCTCTTATATACTTGATGGAAACTAATTATCTCTAAATAAAAGGAATTTTGTTAAATTAGACACTTTTTGAAGAGGAATTAATAAGAAGGAATTAATTATAGGATTTTATATCTTACAAAGGCAAAAATTGTTAATTTTGTTAAAAAATTCACCATCTCTACTTTTTTTTATCTTTTTTTTCACTGCAGCGATTAATATATTTCACACAAGACGCCCAAAACTTAATAAAATGTATATGTATATGGTAATAATCCCTCAAAAATTAATACAAAGCCAATTAGCATTACTTCTTTTCTTTACCTGAGGGTTACTTTAAATATATATATTTTTTACTTTTAAATATGTGAAACGAATTATTAAAATACCTCTTAAAAGATTCATTTCTTTTTTATCATTATTATTGTTTGTATATATGTTTGCGTTTGTTGTATAAAAAATTCTATCTGTTACACGTGTAGCAATAAACTATAGTAAATTTTCCCCATCTATTGATACATTCCGCCATAGATAGAAATGAATTAATACAGAACTAAAATTTTTAGCCATATAAACGTTTAATTTTTGGGGTACTAGATGGCGACACTGCAATTGTCAGAAGTAGTAATTTTAAATGTTTTGATTTCATGTTTGGTTATTATTCGCTAAATATTTTAGCATTTTCGTGCACACACACAACATAAATATAACAAATATATAAATAAATAACCTAAAGTAATTTTTTTATGAATGAAAAGTTGTATAAACCTAATAATATAACATATAACATAATTTTCTTCGTATTAAAATCATTTAATGGAGTACCGGTTTTGTTCTATAACTCATCATATGCATTTATAGCAATTATATGGGTCGTTATATACAAAAAAAGGGCTTGCTCTAATTTGTTAAAATTTTGCGAGTTACTGGGAAAAATAAAATATGCAATCTGTCTTAGAAAATTCAAGTTTGTATTTAATCCTGCTTTTGGATTGCTGATATTTACTATAATAGGCGCGCCGAAATGGAAGAGACATTTCAAAATTAGGTGGGAAATGAATTTTTTTTTTCTCATTTGCCCACTTCACCGAAATCTCTCTCTCGCACATACAAAAAAAAAATAATAATAATTATTATTTTTTTTAAATTTTATTTATTTTTATTTTTTGGCTTAGGATTTTTTTTTTGTTTCATTACTGCCTTCAGTTTTGTATATTCCAGAGCCTGATGATTAATTGCATTCTAGTTTATTGAAAAAGTAATTGTCTTTCAAATTTATTGTGTTCAATACTTCTGGGGTATAGAAAATACGCTGAGTTCCCTTGGGCATAATTCCGCAAGAGTGCGTGGATTGTCGGAAACACGAAAAATCGAAAAAAAAAACTGTATAACATGAAAGATTGGTTTTATCAGAAACCTCAATTGCATGATATGTTTTAATAAAATTAGTTTGGATAATGGAAAAATAAGTAAACATTTTCATTCTTTGCTAGGTATATGAACAAAGTGTCATTTAACAATATGCATAAATCGTGCATAGGAGGACGAGCCTAAAGAAAATATGCGCATATCCAACATACCTTGCAGAGTATCACATAACATATGCGAAAAATATGTCAATGGCTACTGCGATACGTATGTCGTACGCTATACAGGTAAATTGTTATGTCGGACGCTTTAATTATACACGAATCAACTTCTGCAATATTAACCTTACACTCTCTCGACAAATGTAACCCATAATGCTATGAATACAACAGGAAAATTAAGATCAGATAATCAACGTGCTTTGACAGGTCAGAAGCTCAGTTGTATCAGTAAGAAATTATTTTAAAGCTATTGAGCCTATAAATTATTATATAATTGCCTGGTAAATTCAATTCATCTGAAAAGTAGTATACCAGAAATTTGTGCTGTTGTAAAGCAATTACTCTATCCAAGCAAAATATCGTACCAGGAACACTAATTCATCCTACCCCCTCCCTTCAAAATACCCTCTGAAAAGGATAAAGGGTGAATGCCATTTAGATGTCACCTTTTTTTCATTAGCCTTTGATTTTTTAAGGGGCACAGTGATATACGGATAGGCCTTAATACGTACATTCAACTCACGTATAGTCAGAAGTCCAGAGTTATAAATAACAACAGCGACAATTCTTTATTTATCGCTTGTAATTAGTTTAGGAGGGTTATCTGACCAATAGCTACACACAGACCTCTAAGGCAGCTGCATTCCATTTAATTTGACACGTATTTAACACCTTGAAGTATTGCAGTTAGAAATTTTATAGAGCCAGTTGCTACTTACATCGCACATTTAACGAGGAAAAACTGATAAAAGTAAGAAATGTGGTTACCGGGACATGCTCTATTATCTGCAAAAGTAGAGATATTTTTCGAGTGCCTTTCTTTCCTTTTTTTTATGCTAGAAAGCTACATTGAAATGCAGAAAAATTGTCTAATTTGTCTTCAAACCATTTCAGGCGAGATCAAGAAACATTAATCTTAAAGTAGTGGATAGATGAGATCTAAGAATGAATCTGTTGGAATCATATACAAATTCGAGTAGACTACGAAAAGCATGGAAACAAAATATAAGTTAAGATAATAAAGCTGTAATGAATAATTCCCAGCAGTAAAAAATTGTATAGAATCGCTTGACACTACAAACGATTCCATTTGAAAAGCCACTAAGAGTTTTAAAAATCAACCTCCTCTTAAAGACCCCATGAACGATAACGATTATTAGACGGACTATACTGACGGATGCTGAAAAATCTAACTTAATTGTTCAAACTTTCGCTAAAAATATTATTCTAATCCCAACTGTCACTTAATCCATCCCTTAATTGCTTAAATTAGCAAATTACGCATTGGCAAGATGCTCATTTTAATCATTTTTAAGGCCGATTTTGAGTATTCCAAGACCAAATTGCAGCATATTCCAATATTTAGCTGTTTTCTACGACACGAAATACTAATATAAGGCAAATCGCTAATACTCTGTTGGATGTTGAAATTTAGATGTCGCTTGGACTTCTAACTATTCAAAATACTCTTCAAAATTTAACATTAAGTTCAATTACTATAATGACAATGATTTACTCTTAACTCTAGCCGATTATAACAAAGCTGACCCTAATAACAGGAAACGAACAAAAGCCTATTTTCTTTATAATCTATACATATAAAACAGTTCAGTAACTGAATGCCTGACTAACTGACTGAGTTATAACGCACAGACTAAACCGCTGGACCTAAAGGACTGAAATTTTGCATGGCGATTCTTCTTATAGTGTAGGGGTGCACTAAGAAATATTTTTGAAAAACTTTTCTTAGATTTTTTTTAAATTAAATTTTTAATCTGTTTTTGTAACTTTTTTTAAGTTTACATCTAAAATAATAATCTGAGGGTTATAAAATTTATATGAGAAAAATCATAAAAATTCCTTTAAAATGAAATCTTTTACGAATCTTTACCCCCATTCTCTGATTTTTGGTGAATTTTTAAAATGAATTTTTAGAATTTAATATATTAAATGCTGATCACGTTGTTTCTTTTCTTTTTGTGATACTTTAAATTAATTTTGCGTCACGTGCATAACAACGAAATAAATTGGCAAAACAAATATTAAAATATTGTGAAAGAAAAAAAAATTAACCACTAGACTAATTGGGATGGAAGTTGTTTAAAAATTTAATTCAAAATAGTTTGTTTTATTCATATTAAACATACAAATTAATTGAATACATTGACCGTTGTATTTAATTTGATTATTTTCTTCTACATTATTTTGTCTGTAAAAATATGCGTCACGAATTTTTATAAATATATTTTTTTAGCAGAAATTGCAAACATTGACCGTTGTATTTAATTTGAATGTACTCCGTGGCGAAGCATGGGTTTTCATATTTCCCTTTCATAATAATTATTGTAAAAAATATAATATATGTACTTAAATCTTTCAGTTTCGAATTTAATTACATACATTATATTTTTTAACAATATTTATCGTTTAAAGTAAATTTTAACTGTCTAAATGGCCATTAAATGGCAGGTCATCTGCTATCTCAAATTTATCGAAAAACATCTTTTGACTCTATAGTCTACCGATAGATGGCAAGACTACTTATCTCAATCTTGTTAAAGACTTTTAACTTTGAAGCATATCGATAGGTGGCAGCACGTAATACATGCAGCATACTTAGGCCTACTGCGGTAAAATAATAAAAATAACAGCCAAAAATAATATTTATGTGTTTTCCTCTCCTTCAATTCTCTCCTCTCTAGTTCCGATGAATAAAACTCTTAAAACATCTTCTAAAACTTCACGAATCCCTCTACAGCAGCCATACTCAATCTTGTTTTCTCACGTGCATATGCTTCTAGATAACGCGAGCCGCAACACAGTACACAGTACACTACACCTTATAATATAATAATGTAAAAATCTAACTCAAAACCTAAATGTATTCAACGTTTATTTTATAAATGAGTATGATATTTGATGTTGAGACCAATTTTTGATTATTTTGGACAAATTAGGTTTATCCTTTCTGCATGCTACTCTCAATACATTACCAAGGTAAGAATCAGTAAGCCGATTTCTATATACGTTCTTCGAATAATTAATTTTGGAATTGGATGATTAAAAAAGATACGTTGAAACGAACAATGTGAGTAGCAGGTGGCATATTTTGTATAGTTTTGTATATTTCAGGCACTAATTTCCAAAATTATCTCTACAAAAGCACGTGTCCGATAATGGGTGCGAGTGCCTCGGGCTGCACATAAAAACTTGGTCGGCCGCAGTTTGCGTACCCCTGCTCTAGATGTAAATATACGGAAATATCTTCCGAATGTAGAACAAAGAGGGTGGAAGCCCCGAAATTAGTGTACATTCACTGGATTCATTAAATGTTCAAAACATTTTCGGCTCTCTATATCTAAAATATTTAGCTAGAAACATCATTCAAAGAATTTTAGTTCTGGAGGGATACGCAGAGCCATATTTCTACCAAAAGTATATCCTGGGCACGCAGGCCCGTAAATATCCTCTTAAACGTCCGCGGAGGTTAGGAAGAGCCCTTATTTTTGGGCCCCTGGCAGTTTAAATTGAGCTTAAAACACCGTTAGAACATTCTCTTTACTGTCTCGTGCCCCTTGGGTTGGGATAACCCATCAGCATTCCCCTGCAGGATTCGCAATTAAATATAGTTTCCGTACAAGGTAATATCAGGGCGTGAGAGCTGCATAGCGGAAATTATAGGTATCTTTGCCGTACAAGACGTTGTCCAGGGTACACCGCGTGGAGGTGGACCTATATCGTCCTCAAGACCGTGTCACTGTGGTCACAGACCCGGGTCACTGTGACCCGGTTACTGTTTACTAAGTTGCAACGAACAGGATGATACGCCGGAGAAGAAGGGTGACAGTGTATTACAACTCAAACGTGGTAATGTCCCATTTTGCACGATAAAACGTCTTATAAAAAATTTTGTATCTTCCCGACTTCACGAAGATTTCAGGGCTCGAACTACTTGGAAAAGTTGGTGGATTTTAGAGCAAATTACCATACCCGACTGATGTCAAATGAGACATTTTTTTTTTTCGTTCATTGTTTGTGTTATTCGTTATTCATTATGTCAAGTTCTCTGCCATTGGGAAAAAAAAAACTGTCTCGCACCCCTCTAGAGGTACGTACATCAAATTTTCTTCCAAATGTAAAACCCATAGTACTTAAGCGAACTATTTAAACCAATATAGCTGTCCTTTATAATAAATTACCTTAAGAATCAATCAAGAAGAAATAATCCACTTTAGCTGTTATTAGTGTTTATTTTCGTTCATAGATGGCAGCACCACAGAATTCTCCTCTGTGATATCGTTTGCAAAATACTGTTGTATTATATATTTAGTAAACTTTGAAAGGATGCGAATATTAAGATATAAAAAAAATGTAGAACAATGAAGTTTTGTTAATTGTGAGTATATGCATGTTATTAAACGTGATTTATAAATTCATTTCTCTTTTGTTTATTGAAAGGCAAACATATTGCATATGTTTAGGGTAAAATTTATATAATGTAGAAGCAATATCAATTTAACTATAAATTATATAATTTGAAATTTAGGTTTTTGAAATTCGAAATGACATATGAAAGTTTATGAGCAAATCTAGTTTTTAAATTAAATATAGATTTTCCGTACGTTTGGTATCAATTTCCTGATAATTGTACATTAGGGATGGCCGAAAAAAACTTTTTTCCAATTTTCGATTATGGCTAGTGCGGAAAAGTTGCCCTTGGTGGCACTAAGTTCACACAAAAAAAATTGATATTTTTAGGACAACTCCTTGATTTGCCACAAATATCTTGAAATTTGGATAAAATGCTGATTTTGGAACTTTTTTAGCAAAATTGTTCAAGATGATAAATTTAATTTATTTTGGTTGCATTTACTTGTATAGTCATGTGTAGTGTGACAAATGCCTAAATAAGGTCTGGTTATGTATCATTTAATTGCTATGTGCCTTCTAAATCCGCCGATTTTTATAGCATTTATGCGCATATATGGACAAAAGTTGTAAATTTGGTTTGAATCTCTAACTGGTTTCTCTTTTTGTCTTTCTATGTTCCTTGCTCTTACTTCTTTTGTTCTTTCCGATACTTCGATGTGCGATATTTTTGTGTGACTGACCGCAGCATGCCTTGACTGAAACTACGGAAGGGGAGAAGAGAGCAGTCCATGGTGGGGTACAATTGTACATTGCCTGGTCATTGTATTTCTAATTACAAATCTGGAAAAGCGTATTTTTAATTATGTTTTTCCGTATGAAGTTAGACGCGTATATAATTTGTTTTCAACTTTTCGTAGTTATTTTCTTACGAATCCTAATATATATATATATATATATATATATATATAAATATATATAAATATATATATATATATATATATATATATATGTTCAATGCGGAGGCACTCACCGCAGTTTTGCTGGCCATTTTATTATGGGGGCGCCATATAGGCAAACCAGCATTGCCCCCTATGAAGGGACGACACAAACGGAGGCATTTTAGTGGCGCTTCACCAGGATTCGATCTGAGCACCCTCAGCACTGAAAACAAGCACGCTGTACCACACGGCCGCCACGGCCCAATATATATATGTATATATATATATATATATATATATATATATATATATATAAAGTATAAAAATATAAACAAAACAACATAAGCTAAAGAATAAATTAGAAAAAAAAAAAAAAAAAAAAAAAAAAAAAAAGTCGGGTATAGACTGCCAAACAAATTAACTCAAAACCTACACTAGCGTAACTTTTCAACAAAAGATTGCGCAGTTGCTGCATATCTTTACATTGAAAAAGGCAAATATAACTACATTGAACAGAGCTAGATAATTATAATTAGAATGTAGACAAAAACAATACAGAAATCAAGCACTCAGGGCATCCACGCACCAGAGGAAAGATTCTGCAATAGTGCCTGGAACTAAACCAAAAGCACGAGGTAATCGACAGGTCTCGTCATCAGGGAGCCTAACTAAATAAATTACCTCAAGGGCAACTTTCTGAATAGGATTCAGGTATAACCAAAAGACATCCCAAGTCCCCGAGTTCCCCAATGAAACTGTTAGTTAATAAAATATGAAAAGACACAGGCAACTTACAGTAAGGGCTCAACGCACTGTTGCGTCACGACAAATGTTTAAGGCGATTTTCTGAGGCTTTGATGAAAAGTACTACTATGGGATCCATAACAAAGCAAAGACAGAGTCCTAATATAAAGCGAAGGTCAATTTTTAAAACAAAAACTTAACGATGAAATTTATTTACAAACAGAAAAACTTAACATTTAAGGTTACAACATATTCAATTTAACTCCGTGTAGATTTACAACGTACGGAGCCTATCAAACACACGTCCGTACAGGCCGCGTTCTAACTAGCGTCCCCTCTCAGACAGGGGGTCGGCAATTGCTGGTGACAGTTCCTTCGTAACTTTATTGCATTCCAAAATCGTTAGGACGACAGCTTTACTGGCTGCATCTGTGGGAAAACGTTTTTTAATCCCCCCCCACGTGTTCAAAGCCGGTGGAAACAGGCAACACTTTTCCTTTAAAACCACTCAGCTGTGTTTCAAGCTCTCTGAGGGGTCTTTGGAAAAATAAGACCATGCACAAAATGCATTTGGAAAAATAAGACCAGTACGCTACAGCTCCTCCACGGTCCAGGAAACTTTTTCTTTGCAGAAGAAAAAGTTTGTCCGTCGACCACACCTACACCACAAATAGCACAGTTTGTGCACCGGCGTACAGAGGAGTTGAAACAAAAACACATAGCCAGCACCACCTTTAATACTCAAGTTGCAACCAAAATTAAACAAAGCACATAACCAAAATTTTTGAAAATTTAATAACCTATTAAATTCACTTTCAGTGCATTCCTTTTGTACGGGATGTCATCCTCAATAACAACACTTAAATTCCACAAATCAATATCCATTCACTGATGAGACACAAAAAGTAATAATAAAAAACACTTAAATACACATACCAAAATACAACAATTATATACCTTTTTATTGCATAAAAAATCAATTTAATAACACATACAAGCATTATAAGGTAAATCAACCTCCTGTGTATTTAATCTGGATTTTCAACATGGGCTATCCACTTACTAATAATTAAAAAATGCAAAAACATGATGTCCATATGAACCACAGGTAGATGCATGGTGCACCTCATTCCAGGCTTACAAACCGAAACGAAATACAAGTCAATCAAATCCTCTCCCGACCGATCTACCTCAGAAATCAACTCTTTGCACTTTCTCATCACCTTTCCCGACGCAAGATGTTTATTTCCTAACCTGAAAGAAAAACCGGAACTCTCAGGATTGGGTAATTTGGCCCTTGTAGGTAACCCTGATCTCTTAACCGAAATTCCAGCTTCTGAAACGACCACAGAATTTGCCATCTCTACATCTATCTCTAGTATCTCCTCTCCCAAATTCTTTATATTACCGAAATTTTATATTGCCGAAACTTTTATATTGCCAAACTTTTATATTGCCGAAATTTTTAGGGAAATTGTTCTTACTGAGTTTTTCCTCGAAAATGTTACATGCCTCCAAAAAGTCTTCAGCGTTATTGCAAATGTTTTTAATTCTGTACAGTCGCGAGTAAAATATATTATGATAGACTTGAGGTTATCACGTTTACCAATTTCAATAGCAACTTGAACTATAAAATCTATAATAATATCTTTTACTCGCAACTGTACAGAATTGTCTGTGTCTTTTCATTTTCTATTGACTAACTGTTTCATTGGGGAACTCGGGGTCTTGGGATGTCTTTTCGTTATACCTGTATCCTATTCAGAAAGTTCCCCTTGAGGTAACTGATTTGGTTAGGCTCTCTGATGCCAAGACCCGTCGGTTACCTCGTACTTCTGGTTTAGTTCCAGCACTATTACAGAATCTTGCCTCTGGTGCGTGGATGCCCTGAGTGCTTGATTTCTGTATTGTTCTTGTCTACATTCTTCTTATAATTATCTAGCTCTATTAAATTTAGTTATATATATATATATATATATATATATATATATATATATATATATATATATATAATATTTACTTACCAAAAATTTAAATATTTTTAACATCAGAAATTAAGATATCTAAAATTCATGGCAACTAGAATTTTCTGAATTCCAGAAATTGGAGATTGGAGTAAAAAAGGAAAAATCTAATGATCTGATTCCCCAGTGAAACTGATTTATGCCACGTTTGATTGAAGAATCTGAATGATATGGGTGGTCCTATTTGTCCTTGCAACTTGTAAAATCTTAATTTCTCCTGCCAGAATTTTGAAATTTTGAGTATTTTGGCACATTTCCTCTCGAAGAGATTTACGACCATCGCCTTTGAAGTAACCCCTACATATCAATATTTAGAAAAAAATACTGTGTAGGTTCTTTTCTTGGAAGTCGAAATGAATTGTTCTGAAGAGCCCAATAATGTGGGTAAACATTTTCTTCAACTAGAATATGAATTTATAAGTGAAGGAAAAGGAAACTCTCTGTAACACTTTAAGTAATGTTAAAAACAAAACAAAATAGTCAGACTACAAAGAAAAAAGTGCAGGGTTTCAATAAAAAAAATGCATTTTAAGTTAAAAATTTTTATTAACAAGCAAGTATAGGAAACTATTCGAAAACATGAAATATATTTTTATTAAGAGTTCATAAATGAAGGTACAACGATCAAAGAACTCAGCGGTGTACAGCACAAACATAACCAAATAATAACAGTGCTCCATCCAAATTTAGTATCTGGATAAATTTAGTCGGAAATGTCACATACCCGGCACGTCCTGGCACGTCCATCGCATTGAACAAACTGTAGAATTATAATACATCACTCCAGAATACCATTTCCATTGTTCTATAATCTACGAATGACGTGCCAAATAAAATTGCAGCGTCTTTCTGGAATCATCTGAGTAATGTGCAATCGATCTGCCAAGGCATTTGGTATTACGGTGTCCTCGGTGTATTGTGCGAGTACTGAAAACAGTTCATGTTGCTTGGGGCAACTCTAATGTCATACCTGCTGCATTGGAGGAAATATGTTTCTTCAGTCTCCCCAATGAGCATGTCCTACTCCGATCCAAATTGTGTGGTTTCTCAGGTCGATATTACTCTCCAGTTGTGCCATCTGCCCCCAGTCTTCGAACAGTGTCTGCCACAGTTGATTTCACGATGCCAGGTAGACCGCCACGCATACAGTTCACTTACTGATCAAGACAGTTTACTTAGGTAGCATCCTCTGACTGTAACTCATTAGAAATCTTTGTTCAGCGATGCTCGTCGAAGTAGATGCCAAGGAAATTTCTTCAAGGAAGTCTTGTTTGACGATCAATTTCATAGAGGGTATCTAAAGGCTGCGACTGATTTGTAATCAACCATTGTAACATATTGTAATGTAACACGATCATCCAGCAGTCAAAGCTCGAAAGTGAGCTATGAACCGAGCCGCTCAAATCGAACAATCCAAAATTTTATTTGACCCACCCAAAAGAATACGGTAATTGGTTGAAAACGCATGGTCGCTGCATGCAGTCCCGCAAGAGTTCCGCAGACTCATAAATTATTTTAGGGTCTTTATAAACATTTATTACCTACTCCATAAGGGATAAGACCAGGACCCATGACGAGCAATCGTGCTACACTAGACTGCTGGTTTTCAAGCGAATCAATTTGATCTTTACAATACAAGCTAGTGCAGGCCACACTGAAATGGGTGAAGTGGGGCACCCTTTGAACCGAGCATTCCAAATGACAATTCGCGAAAGAATATTTGTAAAGTAATGCTAACCATGAGCATTTCTTTACAACGTTATGTTACAAGTGAGTCTTCGCTTTAATATGTACTACTGATCTCCATTTGACTCACTCACTCACTCACTCACTCACTCACTCACACCACACCACACCACACCACACCCACACCCACACACACACACACACACACATATATATATATATGTTTGCACACCACATATGGGCATGTGTGTGTGTGTATTTGTTAACTGATGTACCATCTTCACCAATTTGCGTTCATCTAAGTCCTATGGGAATGATATCGAGAATCGGATCTTTAATTTAAGTCAAAACTTGTCTCATTTTACAACTTGTCAATTAGTACAACCTCACACAGTTCAATAAAGTCAAGTATCTGATATTTATGCATATAAGAAATTATGTACACTTCGAAATTGTAGTTAAAATAATTCTTAGGGAAGAGCAAAATTACGCAACTTCATTATCGCTGTACCTCTCAATTCCGATTGACTGCCTGTCGGCATTGCACAATGGAAATAATTATTCATTCTAATTAAATATGAACAATGCTTTGCGCTTCGAAGTTGAATGGGTGAGAAACTTAGGAATTTAATCTTTCGATATATAATTATTATTAGCTGATTATAAATTGTACAAAACAGATAATTAGACAGTTCGTTTCTAGGGCCACGATTCTATATGTGTAAGGCTTCACAGACGCCATACAAAAGATGTAGTTTAAAGTTTTCGAATTTTCTCAAGATATTTTTCTCAACAAAAGATGTGTATACAGTCTCTAAATCTAGGAGGAAGCTCATGGCAAGTCTTCACAGCCATCAAAATCAGTAAACACTTGAGACTAAAGGAAAGTTATTTAAGGACTTGTGAAAGGAAGTCTGGTGATAAATAAAAGACTGACTTTTATTGAATTGATTTTATCCTGTCGTTCTGTATGGATGCTATAGAAAAAAATTTTACATCAAATACGCTTTAAATGAAATGCCTTCAGAGACTAATTTTCACTCGTAACACTTTCTGTTAATAGAATTCTGATAATAGAAATTAGTTATCTAATTGAGGGATGAAGTTTGTATAAATAAATATAGTTGTATGAATTCCTATAAGTTTCATAACTGAGAAGCCGGCCACCTCAATGTATGAACTAAATATTTTTCCCCTCGCAAGCCCTGCAGCTGAGAAAATGTATTGTTAACAATTGACAATAATTTGTAACGTGTGTTCGGCTGGAGGCAGGTTGTTAAGAGTCCCAAAATGAAATATATAGGTCAATCTAATATAAACGTGATTTTTGCATATATATATATATATATATATATATATATATATATATATATATATATATATATATATATATATATATACAGTATTTTTTTTTCCTCCACATTTCTCAAAATATTTCTGAACATTTCAAACTTATTCTTTCTTTTAACAAATTTTATGGTGATCAATGACCGTAGACTGGTTTTTACCAATCGCCTAACTCACCGAGAGCAGCAAACTCGTTGTCACTCTTTGCATTTCATCCAGGAAGCGCAACCTTTATCCCCTCACTGTCCACTTCACTAGAAAAACTATCTTAACTTTCACCCTCAATGGAGGTGTCACGTGTCCTTGAACTAGTCTTCCGTTTTCTAGATTGTTAATGAGAGTCGTGCTGGTAATTTCGGTTCTTGTAACTTAAAAATTTCAAAGCGAAAGTGCTTGAGCATCAAAGAAAAAAATTAATTCTTCATGCGGTGGATAAAGGCGTGGAGAAAAATGTTATTGCTTTAAAATTTGGCGTTAAACCATAATAAAAAACTGTAAGATACAAAATTAAGATACAAAATAAGATAATTCGTTGAAATAATTTTCGTAATAGTTCTTTTTCGTAATAATTCGTTTGTAAGATACAAAAATAAGATACAAAATTATGATTCATGGAATTCTTGTTCAAATCATTTAAAAACACGTGAAATTGAAGATGTGGAAGAGGTTGTTTTGAAGTGGATACACACAATGCGAAATAAAAATATTCCGATTTCTGGGCCTGTCATAATAGAGAAATCTCTTCAATTTTCGACGGCTTTATTATACAACAAATTTCATGGAAGCAATGGATGGCTTGAAAAATTTAAGAGAAGACACGGAATTATAGAAAAAGTAATATCTGCTCAAAGTAAAGAAGTTGATGATAATGATAGTGAAAATTGAATAACAGAGACACTGAGTCAAAAAACATCTTTAATGCGGATGAGACTGCTTTATTTTTTCAACGTTTGCCTCAAAAGACATTAACATTTAAAAAGAAAAAATGCTTTTGAGGAAAACAAAGCAAAGCAAGATTAACTATTAACTGTCACTTTAGATGCAAATATGACTGGACATCAAAAGTTGAAATCATTAGTTATCGGAAGAAGCAAAAATCCAAGATTAAAACACGCAAAATCTTTAGAGGTTGATTATGACTTTAACAAAAAATCTTGGATGACGTCAAAAATTTGTGAAAAATGGGTTCAAAAGTTGGACAAACGTATGATAGCAGAATGTCGCAAAATTGCTCTCGTTTTTGACAATTGTCCTGTCCATCAGAAAGAAATCAACCAAAAATTTAAAAATGTTATAGTTTTCCACTTACCACCAAACACTACATGAAAACTGCAGTCAATGGACCAACGGGCGATTAAAAATTTCAAAATACTCTATCGCAAGAGAATAGTGCGAAAAGTTATCACTACGCTTGAGAACAATTAATCCATGCCAAATATCAACTAATGGGAAATCATATTAGAAATTTCCAAAGCATGGAACTATGATATTACAGATCGTACTATTCGCAACAGTTTTGCAAATGCTGGTTCTTTGTCAGTGGTGAGAATTCGGCAAGAACGAAGGACGAAGACGATATTCTCTTAGAGAATAAATGAGCGTTGATGTGCTGATTGATGATTTTCTTTCACATGATTCTTAAGCTGAAACCTTAGAAATACTAACTGAATTTGATATTTTGGACAGCGTGAAAAATAAAAACAATACAGCAATGAATTACGATGAAGAAGATGATAAAGGTGGAAATGATCAGGATGCAGAAACAAACAAACCTTTCAATGATGAAATGCTACAATCATTTGAAACAAGCCGACATGGATAACAGTTCGAAGAAAACATGCCTGAAGGGGTTTTAGGTGTACTGCAAAGATGCGAGACATATTATGAGAGAAAACACTTTTTCAAACAAAAAAAATCAGACAAAATTAACAGACTTTATCAGTAATTAAATTTAAGGACGCCTGTGGTAATGTATGCTTAAAATTACTTGTTATAATAAATACGATAATGCCATTAAAATTCATAAATTTGAATATAGAATTATTTTTTTAATTGAGTATTTTTTAAATTGAGTACAGTGTAATACAGTGTATTACACTGTATTCGTGTTTACAGTGAATTACCGGGAATACCATTTACAGTGAATACCATTATATATATATACATTATATATATATATATATATATATATATATATATATATATATATATATATATATATATATATATATATATATATATATATATATATATATATATATATATATATATATATATATGCATTTCCATAATACCTATTTGCGTTTTGTTTTATAAGTAGTCTGTGATTCTAGTAAAACATCGTCGTAATAAAATGCAGGAATACAATATTTACCTTGCGTTCCATTTGATTTTTCTCCAAAAATTAATTTAACCAAATGACGCGTAGATTAAGAGCCAAGCGAAAGCTTTACGAAAGGCAAAAATGTTACTGATAATTAATTTTCTTACTTCATTAATGGTTATAAAGTACATCAGACTGAAATAAAAATTATGATGTTTCGGAAAAAAAAATTCGAAACGAGACAGAAAATATTATATGTTCATAAAATACTCTAGAAATCCCTTCTGGAGTTTAGGAAATTTTTCGAAGTGGTATACCTTTTACTTTCGCATTTAGTAATCCATGGGAACTTGAGACATTTCAACTTTTTTTTTGGAAATATGAAGGTAAAGATGTAGAAAAAGAAACCTGAAAAACGTTTACATTTCGAAGTGTCAAAATATTTGAACATGTGTCGAAAAGTGACGAAAAATATCATTAAAGCTTCGCAATATTTTTCTTGAACAATTAGAAAGTTATAAAAAAAAGAAATAGTTATTTCTAAATAAATGTTACTTCTTGCAGATTTATGTAACAAGAGAAGGAAATTTAAATGAGGTCTTATAACCTTAAAAGTAAAGAATGTTTCATTAATGCATGAATAAAAGTCCCTGAGATAGGCAAATTTACTGGAAATAATCAAGGAAGATGAATTTATTTTTACCTTAAATATTTAAATTTGTGAGCCAAAAATTAAACTGCAAGTAAAAGAAAACTGTAAATTTTAAAACACCGCTTCAAATATTTCGATTCAAGAAGAAACACATTCGCATAATTAGTTATCTATTTTTGTTATATAGATAACTAATCTCTCTATAACTTGTAAAGAGTTGATATAGCAGATCTTCAGCCTGAATGTTATGCTATATGAAATTTTCTGTTTAGTATTTTCAAAGCATGCACTAAGGGATAGTGTTCTTTTATTCTGTTTTTTTTATCATTTGGAAATAGCCCTTCAAACGAATAGAAAGGGTATGTTAGAAAAAATTTATTTTCATTTACGGTTTAAAAAATATTAAATAGTGATGTAAAACAAAATATTAACGTCTCGTAAAAAATTAACTTCCGGAAAAATTAAAGTTAATAGTTTATCTTATGTAATTTAAAATATATCTATCAGCAAATATGTTATTAAAAAATACCAATAATATTTTTTTCTCAGAGCTTAACTTCGCGAATGGATATTTGATATATCAGTTGATTCAGCGCTTAAGGGTGATTTACCTGCCTAAATTTGTTGAAAGATGCATATTTATCGATACTGATAGTTGCAGACATTATTTATGCTGTTTTCTAAATAATTAGGATAATTATGATAACCGTTTAAATGATAAAATATATTATGGACAAAAATTTTAATCAGTTTAAATCGATCGTAAATAATTATTTTGGAACCTTTCAAAGATATAAAAATAGAAAAAAATGTTATTAGAGGTTTTGGTTCGTTAGTGGTAATTAGAATGAGAGTTAGAATTTTAAATTTTACCGACTGAAAGCTAGAACCGGCCTAGCCGGCCGAACATTGAGAAGTCCAGACGGCCGGCCGAAATTCTCATAGATTGTCAACCACCCTGGTGAAAAGAAAAGATACAACCTTTCTGCTCGAGGAATAAACAGGAAAACCAACGTAAATCAGGCACAAATAGCAATAAGATGCAATGAATAAGCCATAAGATAGCAATAAGATAGCAATAATTGCATCTTATTGCTATTTGTGCCTGATTTACGTTGGTTTTCCTGTTTATAACCACTCTAGTGCCTAGTAGGTGGTCATTGTACCAACAGTTCAACATCACAACACAGTTGTTCTCTTATTTGTTCGATCGTATTTTCTTGTCTAGAATCGATCCCTCCGTATTTTATGACCTGATGCTGATACAGGGGACTGCTGATAGTGGCGCTGCACCCTACCGTAATAAATTTCAGTACAATCGTCTGTTCAATACAATCGGATGTTCTGTGGGGGAAGGTAAAGCCACTTCACATTCTCGGCCTGAACGGTCTTTTAGGGTAAGCTGCAAAATGGGTCTTCGGTCGTCAGAGGTTAAACACTAAGTGTTTAATTGTTCAAATGTTTTTTTTTAAATGTGTAATGATTTTTTATCTAAAGACACTTATATTACTGGAGTCGTTTAAGTATTACGTAACTCTTTAAAGGGGAGATGGGAGATTCAAGATTTGCTTATTTTTTCTGACAAGGGAGAACGTGGACGGGTCAGAGCATATGCTTACGTAAGACAGAAAGCATGCACGCAATAAAGTGCTCTGTGGTGTGATCCTGACTACATCATCTCTCTTGCCATCTGTACTAATGTGTTTACTTACTTTTGTGCTATACTACTAACATTCAAAGAATTATTAAAACCTATAGAACGTTAACATAATTCTGACTGTTTTCATTTAATGTTCAATTCCATTTTGTTAATGATTTAATATCCGTAAACTTTTACTTAGAAGTATACAATGAATTAAATGATTGAAAACAATTGTTTGGACAACGAAATAGCTACAAGAAATTTACAAAATCTTATGTAAGCTAATGGAGGAGGATTTCTTAATTTTACTTAGAAAGGAGAGTTTCCATTTTGCGCACTGTACAGTTTCCACTATAAAATATAGTGGTGTACTGGTACTAAATTATAGAATCACTGGGAAATATTCGTTTGTAAAACTATATGAATAAGACGCGTGTCATTAAATAGTTTTATTCGAAGAAGCTCCTACTGTTTACCGCATTTTTTAGTTCTTTAATTACAGCTAGTGAATTCTCTCTTTTTACATCACGTTCACGGTATCCTCGTAGTTATTATAAGTGTAGACATGGTACTCACTTTTCCATGTAGTTTAAGACAGGAATAGAAATTGCAATTCCAGATTACGTTTAGAACATTCAAGTAATTCTGACTGTGACAGTGCATTTAATTTTCCTTCACCTACCTTGGATCTGAAATAAACTCCGAAAATCTCTTGTCCCCAGAAGTAAGGAGGAGAATAACTGCGGTCAACAGATGCTTTTATGGTCTAAGAAAATTTCTGAAGTAAGACAACATTAAAAGGAAAACCAAGTTGTGGATATACAAAAGTTTAATCAGGACAGTTCACACATATGCAACTGAAACGTGGACCTTGTCCCAGGCTGATGAGTAAACCCTCGCAATTTTTGAGAGGAAGATTTTCCGATCCGTTTTTGATGGCTTTTGTGATAACGGAGTTTGGAGACGGAGAACTAACTCTGAACTTTATAGGTTATTCAGAGAACCGGACATTCTGAAGTATCATAAAATCCGACGCATGAAATGGGCCGGACACTTTTTAAGAATGAATGATGACCGAACGACGAAAAGAATCTTTATGGCGAAGCCAACACGAGTCAGAAGAAGAGGCAGACCCAGACTGAGGTGGGCGGACTGCCTCTAAAGTGACTTTGTCTCAGTTAGTGTCAGTGACTGGAAAGCTGTGGCACACAGAAGGAAGGACTGGTTCCGTCTTCTTGAAAAAGCCAGGGTCCAACCAGGACTGACGAGCTATTGATGAATGAATGAATGCATTAGATTTTAATGATTTAATATCCATAAACTTTTATTTAGAAATACAATGCATTTAATGATAAAAAATATCATTTGGCTAACGATATAGCGACAAGAAATTTGCCAAATCTTACTTAAGCAAAAGGGAAGGGGGTCGAGCATTTTCTTATTTGTGCTTACATGGGGAGGGAGTGGGTCTAAATGGACTAAAAATGTGGTTTCCTAATACTTTACCTGTCCCTATAGGGAAACATGCGGTTTAAAAAATTTAATTAATGAACTTGTGTGCCCCATAACTATTTAACTTGGTATATTGTTAACGCTTTTCAGTTGACGTAAGGTTTTTATGACAGTACATTCAGAATTTTTTCTTACGGGCCACGCTCTTGTCTTTTCAACATTCGGCTATTCCACACAGAAAACTTGTTACTTCGCTATGTTAGGGGCAATAAAATGAAAATATATAAGGATAACTTTTCCAAAAAAAAAGAGAATAATAAGTGGATTATGTATTGGAATATACGAAGGAAATATTCATTCACACCAATGAACAATCTATAAATATATTATTTCTAGAAGGTGATTTTTTCTGACGATCCCTTTTATCCCTTCATACTTAACCAAAATCAATAAATGAAGTACCATTTTAAAGATAAAGGTCTCCGCTTCTGATTAATTGTTAATTTAGCATGCACACATTTTATTGTTTGTTTAAAAATCGAAGTTAAAAATGGAATTTTGCCTTAGAGTTTATTCCCTGGATGTGCGTTTACGGCACGGCTAAGTAGTACAAAGATGTTTTGTAATGTAAATATCCCATATTCCCCGAGTTTGTCTCATATTTAACTTTTAATATTGTCTAAAAAGGTATTTTGAAGTGTTCATATCTCACTTTCCCACGTTTTGTGTTATGCTTCACCTCCAACTTTGTGTCCAAAGGTGTTTTCATATCGGTTTTGTATTATCCATACGCACCATTCTTATTTAACAAATAAACAATAGTTGAAAATGAACTGGATCTTCTTTCATACTACTACAAACCACTCACCTCGCTATAAAATTTATCGTACTTTATTCCTATGCGAAATTTTAGCACGGGCCACTTAGTAATTTATACTTATTGTATAAATAAAAATGTAATTTGAGAAGAACAAAGTTATTATTTGAATATAATTCCTTTTTTTGAAATAAAATAGAATATTTATAAATAAAAACAAATTAATATATTTAAATTTACAATACTAACAGCTGATATTAATAATTAATTAAATAAATCCTGATGAGTTTTCCTCAGGCACAGGTCTCTCACCCTCATATATATGTATATTTTTGAGTTAATAACTACTGATAGCACTCTTTTATCACTTTTTAGTTCATTATAAAACTTCTTACATATATTTTTATATTCATATGTTGCTGATAATATTGATTTAATACTTTCTATATTGAAACGATTACTCTTCTTTGTCCATTTTGCCCCAAGCAATGAAATAATATTTCTACATTTCCATTATGTCCTAGTATTGAAAAAAAAACTGAAACTAGTATACTGTATTAAAAAATATTATACTATAAATATTATATTAGATATTATAATAGTTATCATAGTTATATTATAATTTAACTATTATACTATTAATGACTAAATAAATACTATTAATAGATATATTTTAATGGCATATTTTCAATACACTATTCAAAGATACAGTACTGAATTAATGTATAGAAAAATAATAGTTATAATCGAAAAATAATGCGGTATACAAAAAGATTAGACTAAATTCAAATGGTGAAAAATGGGCAAGCAAATGACAGAAATTGAAAACAAAACAGAGTGACCAAATATATCGAGACAGAAAAAGAGGACATGTTTTCTTTAGAAGAGGTATTCTAGCAACCCTTGCTGGGAGCATTATAAACGTGAACCCATATTACTTCGTTGAAAGGGACAACACAATAACGTTCACACTCTACCCAGGATTCAAACACGAGCCCACTCCGTGGATGCACGGGAGGTTAACCACTAGACGATATGGGTGGTAACTGCTCTCTTGTAAACTAAGATAGATTATTGACATCGGAGATCAATTGAAGATGATAATGAAAATATTCAAGTCAGTTTTGAGGATAAAATAACAAAATGGTTTTATTTTATGATTCCCACTTTTTTTTCATAATTTTATTCTTGTCTATGAGGAACTTTGTCGTGAGAGTTTCACCTTTTATTCACCGTGATATACTGGCTAAGTTATTATGAGAGCACACTTCTATTACGAGAGCACCATATAGGTGACTCTGCATTGCTCCCTATGAGCGAGACAACACGGAAACGACAAAGCCTTATTCGGGATTTGAACCCAAATCCATTTCTTGACAACTCAGAAAGCTGACCACTACAACATGTGAGTGGCTTTTTTTCATAATAGTTTATATAATAGAGTTATCTTCTTAGAAACAGAAAGTTTCTATAGAGAGTAGTACATCCATATTACTTCCTTCGAAAGGACAGTTCAAGAATGTTCACACACTATTCTGGATTTGAACCCGAGCCTACTCCAGAGATACATGCGATGCTAACCACTATACGATATGGGCTGTAAACTGCTATATTTAAATCTAAGAACTTAGTTATATCTCTAGTAGAAAAAAATGTATATATATATTTGTACATAATATGAGAGTCTGGTTGTTAACTAAAGTTCGATTACATCAGAAATTGACCAAGGGTACTTCACTCAGCAGAAATTGTGCAATTAAAAGTGAAATATATTTTTTATACAAAATGAAATATATTTAATTAAGTGAAATATATTTTTTGTACAAATAAATATTTTTTTTATCTCTAATAGATAAAAAATATATATATATTTGAACATAATACGAGAGTCTGGTTGCTATCTAAAGTTTGATTGCATCAAAAATGAACAAAGGGTACTTCAAGCAGCAGAAATTTTGTAATTATAAGTGTGAAATATATTTTTTATTAAATTTTAAAGTATAAATCTCTAATATATTTTATAGATGTCAATTTAGAACTTTTTTAATATTCCCCAAATTTTACGCGCAAGGTGGGGAAAATATAAAATAAGAACTTTCGATTATAGTTTATATCTTTAGCAGTGAAAGTTATGAAATTTTTTAACGTTAAATCAGAAAACCCCTATGATATGGCTCGTTCGATCGAATGATTTCCTAGATTTTTATTTTCGAGCCCCGGAGTACTAAAATTCCTGTTCATCCCGCCATTTTTGCTTAAGACTGCGATCGCAATAAAAATAAACCTCTTTTATTAGCATCGTAAAAGTTTCAAGACCTTTTTTTATTGCTAAAATTATTGACTTCCGAGTTCAATTAAAGGAGACAAAGAAAATACTCAAGTCAGCTTTGAGGCTAAAATAACAAAATGGTTTTCTTTTCTGGTTCCCATAATTTTTTTGTGATAATTTTTTTGTTCTAAACAATTAGGCGAATGAACATCATTATAAGATAATGAACACATTTCGAAGTTTTTAGCATTAATCTCAGTCTAAGAAAATGAAAGAAAATACAGGGTGCTTAAAAAAAGCCATCCGATTTTAAAAACTCATAACTCTTCATCTTTTAATCCGTTTTGATCGAATAATGTATAGGCAGAAAGAGGGAAATCTTGAGTTTCACTCAGTTGCTGACAAGTAGCGCTAACGCTCTTCCTTCACCGCCACTTCAGTGTCTGTAAAGATATCAAGTGCACAGCAGAAATCATTTTGTGCTCTACGCTTTGCGAAGTGTGAGTCCGTAACAACTTTTCTGTTTCGTCGACAAAACCTTGGTAGATTGAAATTTCTAACTCTCAGAGCCTTATGCGATGGTATAAACAATTCCAAGACCCGGGTTGTCTTCTTAGTTAACATTACAGCCCGTGATGGGCCTTAGCCTGCCGCACAATCCCTTTCCAGACGAAACTGTCTCCAGTCTTCCCCTTCCAGTTGGCTATCTTCAGACATTTTAGGTCATTCAACACATCATCTAACCATCTTTTTTTGGTCTTCCCCTTGGTCTGTTGCACATTGGCTTCCAGTATAAGAATTTTACCACTCGCTTATCAGTTTGTCTCTCGATGTAGCCGAGCCAAGATATTCGTTGTGCTTTAATAAATTTTACTATGTCTTTGCATTTTATGAGTGCTTCTATTTCCTTATTAGTTCTTATTCTCCATAGATTACTATTTACCTGAATTGGTCCATATACCTCAAAATTTTACGTTCAAATATTCTTAAGTTATTAATATCTTTTAATGTCAAGGTCCAAGTCTCACAACCATATGTTACCACAGACCGGGTAATTGTTTTGTATATCTTTAATTTGATTACTTTAGGGATTAGTTTATTTCTTAAATGATGTCGATAGGAAAAATAGAATTTGTTCCCTTTTAGGATTCTGCAATTAATCTCTTCTGAAGTAGTATTTGAAACTTTAATGATAGACCCTAGATATGTAAAACTATTGACTGTTTCAAATTTATAGTCATCAACAATCAGACAATCTCTGTAGTCACTGGTGAATTTGGTCTTCTCCATATATTTTGTCTTATTTTCATTAAGTGAGAGACCGACGGCGCTTGCTGATTCTATTAGTTTTTTTTTGCCGTTGCAACTAATGCATGCCTGCTTCTGCTCAAAATTTACAACGTCGTCAGCAAATGCACAGATTTGTGTGGTTTTACAGGAAATTGAGCCTCTAAGATCTCACGGGTTGTCCGTGTACGCATAACAGACGTGGAAGCAGTGTATGTAGACATGCTGGCAAAAGTTTCGGACGAATTTGCCTACCGTATAGACATATGTCGTACATCCAAAGGTATGCATATTGAGCACCTTTAATTTGGTTTGAAAAGTCATGATTAGCCATGTAAAATAAAATTAATTTTAACTTTCTATGTTAAATATTTTTCATAATATACTCATTTCAAATCGGGTGATTTGTTTTGAAACACCCTGTATAATACAGTGATCTCCAAAGGACAGATAATTTCTATAGAGAGAGAAATCGAATCAGTTTCTACATTAATAAAATCTTAAAACACTTTGAATCTCTTAAAAAGAATATTTTAGCTCAAAATGTTGAGTTTATTACCTCAACATGCCACCAACGTAATGTACACTGTTAAATACACTGTTTTGGGTGTATTTCTAAAATTGAAGTACAACTAGAAGGTTAAAAAAATATGTTCAAGATATAAAATGGCGATACTCAAAACAGAAACTTAGAAATAAGACACCCTGAAACAAGTATACACTGGTGTAAGAAATTAAGAGAATTTGCAGACTTGGTAAATTATCTCTAGAACTACTGTACCGATTTTAATGAAATTTGATATGTACATACATTGATACAATACAAAACAAATAATAATTCAATAATTGTAACACACACGCATGATCCTGCGTAACACTCGTTGGAGTCGGAAGGTATGAAACAGCGGTTGCAGAATAAACAAAAAATGGGTTAATAGATGGGTTAATAGGGGGTATGGTCCCCTCTTACAGATATGCAGGTCTCGCAGCATGATTTCATACTTGAAATTAGGCAGTTTATCATTTTCTGTGGCAATTGGTCCCACTCAGTCAACAACGCTGTTTTCATTCCCTGGATGGTTCTCGGAGGAGGGTTACGAGTTGCAATTGCCCTCCCCAGAGCGTCCCAGACATGCTCTATAGGGTTAAGGTCTGGAGATCTGGCTGGACAATCCATACGGCGAATATCCTCACTCTCTAGACATTCGTTGACTAGAAGAGCTCTATGTGGCCTCGCATTATCGTCTATTAAAATGAACTCAGGGCCAACTGCACCCCTGAAAAGGCGAACATAGAGTTCCAAGACCTCATCAATATACCTCACATCAGTCACGGTGCCTCTTTCAAAGACATGGAGAGGTGTGCGGCCATAGAACATGATCCCTTCCCACACCATTAAACCTCCTCCGCCATAATGGTCGATTTCACGGACATAGGAGGGTAGGTAGCGGGTCCCTGGTTCTCTCCATATGAACGTACGGCGAGAATCGGTGTTGAGGCTGAACCGGAACTCATCAGTGAAGAGAACTGTCACCCATTGATCCATACTCCAATCTCTATGCTCTCTGCACCATGATAAACGGATTCTCCTGTTTGTAGAAGTGAGCGGGACGCAAACAGCAGGTATTCTTGCAAACAACCCTCTCTCATGAAGTTTTTTGGAAACAGTCACCCTTGATACACGGGTTCCTGTGGCTGCATACAAGTCACGAGAGAGCTGAGAAGCTGTAACACTCCTGTTACGCCTCGCCATAATCTACAAATGGCGATCTTCTCTGGTCGTCGTGGCTCTTGGACGACCTTGTCCAGTCTTTCTCTCGATGGATCCGGTATCCTGGAACTGTTTCCATAAGTTACACACGACGCTGGGAGTTAAATTGAACTCTCTACAAATTTGGACTTGATATTGGCCTGCTTCTAACCTCCCCACAATTCGGCACCTCATTTCATCATCTAAACGTTGGTGGTTACTCATTTTTGCTGTTACAATTTGGAATTAACCGATTGCTGCAAAACAACACCATCTATTAACCCATTTTTTTGTTTATTCTGCAACCGCTGTTTCATACCTTCCGACTCCCACGAGTGTTACGCACGATCATGTGTGTGTATTACAATTATTGAATGGTTATTTATTTTGTATTGTATCAATGTATGTACATATCAAATTTCATTAAAATCGGTACAGTAGTTCTAGAGATAATCGACCAAGTTTGCAAATTCTCTTAATTTCTTACACCAGTGCATTTTTTCTTATTGGTGAACTAGAACACTGAAGAGAAAATGCCATTTCTCTACGCTATTCAAGAGAGGAGCTTCATCATTGGGTTGCAAGATAGACTTTTGAATCTGACTTGATGACAATCTTTGAAAACTGATCTACACGGTTGAGTAACATAGAAATACTCTTGTATATGACATTTCAATAAGAACCGTAACATCTTTCTCCTCTTAACCTTAAGGATAAAAGGGGGTCCATATACGCAACTGACCACTTCTTTATGCGCAGTATCGCATCTTTTCAAAATTTCTTACAAAATGTAACTACTAATTTCCGTAATAGGCTATATAATTAACTGATTCAAAACTTTCGCCGATTATGACCCAGTTGATTATGCAAATAGAAGACGGCCCATTCTCTCTCGCATTCCTGTGTAATTTTATGAAATATATATACATAAATGAAATAAATGTCTAATAAATGATATCTAATAAATCATCAAATCTCTAAACATGGTTTATGAATTCTTAAACTGAAGCTTAAAACTTATGTCTCTCTCTCAATCTCTACTTTCGTTCTGGCTGGTCGAACTCTGACACCGTGATTGTCTCATGAAACCAGGATCCGAAAGAAATGTTCATGTATTTTTTCACCCTAACTCCTGTTTCTAGAAACTTTCTCTCATTAGTTCAAGAGCTAGATTTACCAGCTCTGTACTGGGTTGACAGTTGGGAAATCTACTAGTTCTCGACCAATCTCACTGGCCAACGAAACTTTTAATTCAGCCTGAAAACGTATATTCCGATATCTATTGCTTCTCTTGCTAGCCATGGCAAAAAATGTTGATGTAAATTTCCTTCTAAGTTTGCTATGCTTAAACTTTCTCCTTATTTTTTTACGTGTTTTTTAAGCTATTGAACTCTGGTGTCAAATTGTTTGTCCAGTATACTCTTCCCAATTATATACTATTTCACGCTCGTTTCATCTCTCCTATGAGAGAGCTGTCGTAAATCTTCAGCATATGAAGGCCCAGTGCAGGTAATACTGTTACGCCTCATCATCCTGTGTAAATCCTGTGGAGAGCTATCAGTACAGTGGTGCAACCGACAGGGCTGTGATTAGAATGAATTGCCCCCCAGAATTGGGGTACTCCGTCTCCCTCTTACAAAGTGATTATGGTTGAATCTGATACTCCATTTAATTTGTGTAACATAATTATGTATGCTAATGAAGGTCAATCTCGTCCAAGCTTTTTACTATGTTTTGATTGATAAAACATTTATCAGTCATTTCTCGATAAATGCTACTGGATAAATAAGTTTTTATAGAAATGTTCATTCTGGTATATGATTTTAGCATCCAATCAAATTTAATGAGTCACTAATTTGAAATGAATACAAACAATTCCTTAAGTAGATATCGGCAAAATGTATGGGTAAAAATGAATCATGTGTTTAACTTTATTTTAAATCGCCAACAAAATTTAAGCTCAGTAACACGATTTTATTTTGAAATTTAAGAATATCTATTGAAAAAATTATATAATTTACTTTTTTCACACGCTAGTGATTGTATACAACCACCGACATGTTTTATGACGTCAAATTAAACAAATACTCAAAAATAGTAAGCTGATCAAATTTGTTTAAAAATGAATTTTCAGGAAAGTTTTGTTCATTCTGGCAAAGGATTTTTTTCGTTTTCTTCTCCTCTATTGTATATAATCTCATTTCCATGCAAAAAAAAAGCTTTAAAAATACATATCCTACAAAGAACTGGGCGAAAGGTTTAGGAAATGTACTATCAGATGTCGAGAGAGAAGAGCAGAAATCTCCCTTATAAAGATTGCAATTAGTTTCATATATAACGTAATTAAATCAAAATATAGCTCTTCATAATAATTAAATTTACTTTCTAAATTATCCCTTTTCAAGGAATTTTTAATTCTTTTAATTGAGGAAGTTAATACTTTATACGTTTTTCGAGAATCTCATGTGATACTTGATTACTGAAAATGGATTCAAAGACAAAAATCGAATAACTTAAAAATATCATCCTTGAAGTTTTACAGATTATTTAAATTGGAGTCTCTGTCAAACTCCGCATGTCACCTTGACTTCATTTTTAAAATCTGAAAATTCCCTCTCATTATAATTGCATTCTACAAGCAATACTTAAATATTTAATACATAATAAATAAAGTTAGACAGTTTAGAGCTAAGAATCTCATCCGCACTGGCATCATGTAAAACGTCTTTTAAGCAAATGACAGTAATGTGTAATGCGTGGAAAATTATGCAAATTTAATTTTGTTGTATTTTCTGTCTGTTCATTTGCTGTACAGAAAATGCTCACTTTTGAAACATATTCGCTACAATTTCCATTAATCATAGTTTTCCTTCTTTAAGTGCAGTGGAAAAAGTAGCATTTGGACCACATTCTCATAAACGTTTTACATTTTATTTACGGAGCTGAATTTGGGTTTTTGAAAGGATGTATGAGTCGCTTATTTTGAAAGTGACATAAGTCAGTTTTTAAAAAAAATCAAGTTAATAATAAAATTAATCACAATTTAAAGTTGCCTCTTTATTTACAAAAATTTGCAATCAATATGGTGGGAACCACTGAATTTTTAAGGTAATTATATATCTATAGATATTTTTCTTTAAATACCTCGATTTAAAAATAAAGTGACTTATGGCACTTTCAAAAGAAACGAATTATATTATGACCCTGTCCCGAGCTATGGGCATTGAGAAAAAAAAGAAATATGCTATAAAATAAATACACTCTAAGCTCTAGATTAAAAAAAAAATTATGTGTTCATTTATTTTAATTTTTACGTTTCAAATGTGAAAAAAAATACTTTGTACTTAAAGCAATATTTCAATATTTGACATATTTTATAATATTTTCTGAATGAGAAAAGTTTTTACAATATTATACATATCCGTATATTTATAGAGAAAATTGTTCTTTAATCGCAATTTTGTGCTCTTAAATGGCATTAATCTCAGTACTACATATTATAAAATTATTATAGTTAGGTATAGTGTTAACAATTTGGTGCATTATATAGAAAAATAAATACAAAAAATTAAGTCCTTATTTATTTATTATTTGACTTAAAAAGTTACAATATAAAATATTTTTGTATTCACACAACGGTAAAAATTTGTTATAACATTAATCATTACTTATTTTTTTATAAAATTATAAGATTCATAGATACCACTGTAATTTTTAATATTTCACTGTTGGTATATTTATTTATGTAAGCACATATATATCCAGATTTTTAAATTTTAATAAACAATTACATATATAAATACCACTTCAAATAAAAATAATAAAGTAGCAGTATTTTTAAATAATTTTTAAATTATAAAGAAATACAATAGGAAAAATAATAGTATTAAATTATAAATAACTGACATAGCAACAATTCCTAAAATAATTTTAAAATCCGATGGAAAATTTAAGCTAGTAAGATATTTGCATTTGTTTCTTGCTTGAAAGAAATTGAATATTTGGATCAAGCTTCGTAACGCGATGCCTGCGTACATATATTTATGCCATTTTTATATTTAATTCCATTGATTTGCAAATTGTAGTAATCTATAAAATTAAATATTAATTAATGCAAGTGCTAGCTTTTATGAAGGCCGCACAAGAAGATCACGCAGGCCGCGCGTTCCACACCTCTGGAATATACAATGGGTTGTTATCAAGTTATGTCAAATTGACATTGGAACAAATAGAATTTCTCGTTCGTGAAGCAGCGCCCTCGATCATGTCACAATATGATAGAACTGAGAAAAAAGTTTAGTTCGTTATTGACGTTTTTATATGCCTTCGTAACATGAAAGTGCAGCTTCTCTATCCGGTATCCGGAATGAATCTTGTACTTGTAAATTCCCTTTAATGATACGGAAAGTTCAACAACCAAGATACTTTTACTGAAGTAGGGGGTCAAGACTATTATTCTTCTTAAATATATATATATATATATATATATATATATATATATATATATATATATATATATATATATATATATATATATGTATATATATATATATATATATATATATATATATATATGTATATATATGTATATATATATATATATATATATATATATATATATATATATGTATATATATATATATATATATATATATATATATATATATATATATATATATATATATATGTATATATATGTATATATATATATATATATATATATATATGTATATATATGTATATATATGTATATATATGTATATATATATATATATATATATATATATATATATATATATATATATATATGTATATATATGTATATATATATATATATATATATATATATATATATATATATATATATATATATATATATATATATATATATATATAGTGAAGTGACAGGAAAACTGGAATACCAGTGTAATACGACGTTGGGGATCGGCGGCTATTAAAGCATATATCTAGAAGCGATCGTTGTATACTCCTCACACTGATGTTAATGGAGGCTCCAGCATTCAATTGCGCTGTTGTTCTAGCCAGTTTTGCACTCCTTTAGCTTGTTATGATTGTCGACAGACACCGCCGGTCATGATCATCCAGTTTTTTTGACGACACACTATTGCAGTAAGTTTGATGTTTTGCAGGAATTTACCTATTCGAGGTACACGCTTGACATGGCCGAAGTTGAAAATCTGCATCTAGTCTGTATCGCTTAAATGCTATTACCCATCGCAAGAGCACCCACTATCATACGTCGTTAATATTTACCTAAGTCATGGTTATCCTTTTGTTCATTCGTCTATCATCTTTTTAAGCATCCACAAAAGTCTGTCGCTTTATATAAGCTACCTGCGGAAAGTATTTATGGGGAAGTGAGTATTGTTACATCTCCCGAAAGTAATCGTCTGTCTCAGTTATTCTGGCATTTGAGTGTGTGTGTGTATATATATATAAATATATATATATATATATATATATATATATATATATATATATATATATATATATATATATATATATATATATATATATATATAAATAATAGCGGTGAAAGGTAAAGTTGTGTAAATCATATTTTAAACTTTTTTTATTTGAGGGGAAAAATGTAATCTCCATGTTCAATTTATAGTGGGATTGCAAATAATTATAATTTGCAATATTATAATAATTATTATGAACTATAGTTTGTTCAATTTATAGTCGAATTTTTTGTAGTTTTTGCAGTAAAATGCTTTGGACTAACACCACTTGACTTATACCACTTTGCCTTTCACCGCCTTAAATAAATATATATGTGTGTGTGTATGTGTGTATTTATAACAGAGTGAGCGCTGAAAAAATTGTAACTAACTAGTCTAATTGGCCTTAGTCAAACAGAAAGGTGACATCATAGTTGACAAGATGCTTGTTAGAACTTTAAATTTCATCCGTGCCCTGTATAGAGGAATTGTATAAAGTAAAGTAGGTAACAAATAAGGTATATAGAAAAAAATGATATTAAAAGGGCTAGAGATAATTGTCAACGCTAAAAATAGGTGAAATATTTTTCTTTATATCTTCATTTAGAATGCAATATGTATGAAACTGACTTAAAAATAATTAAAATATTTAAATTGTTTTTAACGTTTTCGAATGATATTGATCTGTGAACAGAGAATTATTTTTAATCCTGTACGCTTAAGTACGTATCTTGCATTGTAGAATTGAAGAAGTAACCGCAATATATTAGCCTCTTTTTTCAAGATATGATAACTTTAACTGACTGATGTGTAGCAAAGAAAATTATTATAATAAATTAGGTTAAAATTAATGAGAATTCGGAGACGGAACTCTACTTTAAACAGAGATGTAAAGTTCTGTGAATGGCGCCATCTATTAGTTGAAATTCTAAGCATAAAGTTTAGAAATATGTTTGGAAATAATTTTAGATCCCAATTTAATTTCAGTATTGAATAAAATAAATATTGGAAAAGAGTGTAAGGGGAATAAAGGGTAGTACAGTGCATTTGGAATTAAAAGGATTTTTATATTTGACTTTTTCATTTCGGAAAATAATATTTTTTTAAGTGCATTTATTGATAGAACAAAAACAAGGATTACAGATGGAAAGTATATTATTAAAACGAAAAAAAGGAACAAGAATTCATATTAAAAATAATATAATTTTCAAAAGTTATAAGCATTGAAATATTTTGTGTATAAACAAGCACTTTTGAAGTATGTTAAAGTGTAAATATGAGCGCAAATTAAAATACTATCACTGCTTCAAAATTACATCTACAACTGCGATTTATATTTATGTCTCAGACTGCGGGACATAGAAGAATAAATGTTTTCAAAAACCAAAATCTTGGTTATTAAAAAGTGAGAACCTCGCTAATACATTTATTAATTACTAGGAATTTGTGCACGTGATGTGAAAAAAAAAGACTGGCTGAAATTAAAGAGCTTAAAAAAGTGCAGTAAATATTAGGAGCTTTTTCGAACAAAACTATTTAATTACAATCTTCTTATTCATATCGTTCTACATACAAATATTTCCCAGTGATTCTATATTTTAATACCAGTACACTAATATAACCCATAAGTGAAATTGTGGATTACACAAAATAGAAAAACTCTTAAAGGGCCATTCAAGTATTACATAAGCACATTTTGAGTAAAAGTTTATGAATATTAAATCTTCAACAACAAATACATTCAGAACAGTCAGAATCACGTTAGCGTTCTAAAGGTTTTATTAGTTATTTCAATGTTAATAGTATTATACCAAAATAAGTAAATATACAGAGGCTGTTCGCACATTTTTTAGACGATTTTGGTAAGCGGTAATAAAAAATTTTTTGCTGCAAAAGAAATACTTGCAATTGTACTATGTTTTTAAAAGTCAAAATTATCGTCTACGGCTTGAAAGTTTTGTTGTTATTCAAAATGGCGTTTTTAACAAAGCAGTGGTTCGAAGGCTACATTTATGCTCTTTCCGAAGAGAAATATGCATACTCCGTTATCCAAAAACGATATGAGAGTCATGGTTTTGTGATATCTAAAGCGTCGACAGGTAATATCGTCAACAAGAAAGGAATAAAATGTCAAATTGGAGCCTCAAGTGGAACAAAAATTCCAAACAAGTATCCAAGGAAAAAACGGACAATTTCGACTATTGCAAAGGTACGTTGTTTAATGTTAAAAGAAAATCCCCGTAGTCAAAGGACAGTTGCAAAATCATTAAAATGCTCGGTGCCCACTGTAAACACAATGATAAACATTGATTTAAATCTTAAGAAAGCGAAAAAACGCAATGTGCATCGTCTTCTTCCAAATCATATCGCTGAACGCAGGACACGCTGCAGAATTCTATATGAGAAACACTTATCCAAAGAAAAATGGAAAACAATTGTCACAATAGATGAATCATGGGTGTATTTAAATGATTGCAACAAAAAAAGAGCCATTTATTATCATAATAGGAGAAAAAAATTTAAGTACTTGGTTCAAAGAATCGAAAGAAAGTTTTTCTAAGGGATTCATGATTGTTGCTGGTTTTTCTTATAATGGCAAGTTAAAAATAAAGAGAGTGGAAAAAATGTCAAGATTCACTCCAAATACTATCAGGAACATATTTTAATTCCAATTTTTCTGAATGAAATACCATCACTTTACCCACAGTGCCATCAATCTGTGAGACTCCATCAGGACAAAACTAGCAGTCACACATCAAAATCCACTGTAAATTTTCTAAAAGAAATGGAACAAAAAACTGGTATCAAGGCCATACCCTTGACTGATATCCCTACTAAATCTCCCGATGTATCACCTATGCATTTTTGTGCTTTCGGACTTTTAAAATCTGCATTATCCAAACGTCGTCCTAAAACCCTTACAGGACTCTGGAAAGCTGTTCAGGAGGAATGGGATAGAATACTTCTTCTGACACTTCAAAAGGCATTATTATCCTGGAAATTGCGGTGTCGAAAGATAGTTCAGAATAAGGGATGTCAAATAGAACATTTAAAACACAAGAATTTTATGTAATTTAGTTTTGTGAATACAATATACATCGTCTAAAAAATGTGTGAACAGCCTCTGTATACATAATTAGAAATAATGGCAGAACAGTAGATGTGGCCAGAGCACTTCGCAGCGCACTTTATTGCGTGCATGTTTTTTTTTTCTTACGCAAGAATTTTCTGAACCCCCCCTCCCCTTTCCTTTATCAGCAAGAATAAACAAAGTATGGATTCCCCCCTTAAATTCTTACGTAATACTTGAACGACCCCTTACTGTGGGTTTATAAAGCTGCGTGTTCCTATATTTTCCACGCAATATTTGAACAAAATTTTTCAGGCCCCATAGTTAATGCTTTCTATGATTTGAAATTCTAAGTCAACGTGCATTGTTTAGATTTTTCAAAATAATAAGCAACATAGATATTGAATACAACAAGAATTGTTTTTGCGTTGTTTAAATTTGAGAAAAAATCTCTTTTGATCTGCATCAAATTTTCTTTGCAGTTTGAGCAAATTACGAGTAAAAGGTTTCACTGTCTTATTTAGTATTAATCAAATAAAATTTTAATGATGAGATGTTCTATTTAGCGAAGAAGAAAAATTACTTGCTGTAGTTTCATATCATTATTATAATAATATTTTAAAGCGTTGACAGATAATACTTTCCATAATTCCAAGTCAATGTGCATTGCTTAAAATTTGTAGTATTAATAAATAACATTTGATCTTGCAAATTAATACAAATATAATCATTTTTATATTATTTAAATTTAAAAAACAGTCTTTATTACCTGCAACAAATTTTATTTGCAGTTTGTATAAATAAGGAGTAAAAGTTTGATCGTCTTATTTAACATTGATGATCTCATATTTTAATCATTCACTATTGTATTTACTGGAGAAGATACATTTCTTGCAAGTATTCCAAATTACTGTATTTTTACTGTAAAAATAATTACAAGATAAAAAGAACTTTTTATATACCATGTTTTTAAATTTGCTGTTGAATCATGTAATCTTGACAATTCTATGTATTAATACTTCTTAAATTTTTTTCATGAATTATCCATCAACTTGAAAGAAAATGAAATTAATTGGAAGTTAACTTGAGATTAACTTTTCGTTCCCGTTCCGGTCGATAGATGGCTGCATCAGTCTGTAAAAAAAAAATTAACTGAAAAAGAATTCGATCTACTTAAAAATGGCTGAAAGTATCAAAATAATGCATTGTCATCGTCTTCTGAGCTATTCTAAAAGTTTCAAATGTTTAGCTAGTCGGGAAGTTAGTTAAATATCGATTGCAAGATTTGTATCGGACAAACGCACACAAACAACAAAGAAATCGAGTTAATAAAAACATGGTAACAAACAATTTTTTGACATACATTTTTTGACGAGGAAGTCGATAAGAAATCTTTATTTATCTTACTAATTTATACATGCCTTGTCATCGCATATTTAATCCTATTTCTAGATAATGCGATTTATTTGTTCAAACGCGGGTATCTTCTATTTTTTTTTAACATTTACAGTTCCCAAGTTATGTACTTGCCTCAATCAATAGTGACGAAACATTAATCATCGAAATGATATGTATATGCATTGACATTAGTTTAGTATGAAATATATTGATTTCAATTTTGTCCGGCACGTAGTTAATATATTATTAAGTCAATTTTGTGGAATTGCAGAGAATGCCCTTCTTAGGTTCCTATTCAAAAAGTGGCAGTGAGTACAGTAAATTAATGACCTATGTTTAATAAATTATTAAGCCATAATTATTGTATTGTGCACGCTAGTTGTTTCAAGATTTTATCAACTGTAACATCAACATCATTAACCCAAATTAATGTCATTAATATTGTCAATCCAACTACACTGCGCATCAACGGTCGACAGAGCATCTAAAAGTAATTAAGGCTAATATTGTATAGAGAGAAACAAATAGAAGTTTACAACGAAGTGATATTTCTGCCGGAGTAAAATTTCAATAAATCGATACTTTTTGCTTTCAAGGTAATGATAGTGGAAAGTGCATCAAAGTCATTTATTCAATGATTTTTTTCAAAACAAAAGGAAAATGAATTGATATTTGATATATATATATATATATATATATATATATATATATATATATATATATATATATATATCGAGTGAAAGGTATTTGTTTATGAAGGCTTTTATTTTAATTATTTGCTTAAGTGTAGATAGAAATATTTCACTTTTTCTTGAGACATCGAGAATTACTATTTAAATGTATTTTCTGCAAAATAAAATAAATTGTCTCCATCTCTATCCAAAGATGTCTTTATAAAAATTAGAACTATTTCATCATATAGATTCCTTCAATAGATTGATTTTAAACACGTGGTTTAGTAATTATTTAGAGTGAAACATGCTGATAAGATAGACAGATTTTATCATCTTCTATACTACACTCATAGAACTAAGTTACTTATTGATAAAATCATGTACAATATATAAATCATTAATAAATATTTAAAGGACATATCGCTCTCTTTTGCTAAAAATACTTTATACGAGAAAATTTAAATTTGTTCCCAAGTATAATTTAGAGTAACGTTCTAGGTATTACAGATAACTAATGATGCCAACTTGATATGAATTTCTACTAAAAGAACTAAGAGAAAATTATTGTTCAAATTTGAAAGAATGATTTCTATAGGCAGTTTTGTATAAGTAAGATATCTTTAATGAATCGTAAAATTATGCCATTAAATATCAATTGATCAACACAGAATCGTAGGAATAAAATTCGATGCAGTAAAATTTTACAAAAGAATATTTCGTTATCTATATGATTGATTATTCTACCACGATATAGTTTTCAAAGTTAAATTCAAAAAGAAATACTTTTTGGCTATGCAAATAACGAAGTGGAAACAGACTTAAGTTAATAAGAATTTTGTATAATGAACTCTTGTGTGATGGAAATAGTTTAAAAATGGATAACAAGATCTGAATTTTCAATAGTAACAATAAGCCAGACTTCGTAACAATAGAACAGTAACAATAAGCGATAGTAACAATATGCAATAAATGCGTAACTTCGTATAGTAAGAGAAAACCATTAGCTTCATATTCTAGGTATCCAGCAAAATTTGATTTATTGTTACAGATCAATATTTATTAATGCTTCTGAAAATGGTAACATAGTTTATTTTTCGTTATGTACGTTCCCATTTATATCAAACAATAAGCACCTTTTAGACTTCTAAAAAAATATTTTGAAAATTGTATGATAAATTTGGGTTGTCTTTATCTACTACAGACGTACTAGCAAATCCGTCTTGCAATGATGAAACAAACGAAAAAAATGACCATAACTCAATCAAGCAAAATTCTTAAAATGTGTCTTAGAATTTGTGTATGCATTTAAAAGCAGACTTACCACTCGTAACTTACGCACAACTCGCTAAGTTGGAGGAAACAACGTTAAGTTTCAAACCATATCTCCTCCTTGATAAATATACTACCCTGTCATTTCTGACGGACACACGCTGCTTCTTCCTGTACGGACCTCTGCTGAAAAACATTGTCTACAGCTTTCCTTGGTACAGCTTTGTCAGAAGCACCTCCCTGCCAAGTTTGGCGGTTTTGTGTATGACATGGTAACCATGTGATTTTGGCGAGATTATTTTTTTTTGTAGATTTATCTATGTGCGGTTATGTCAGTAATTAGATTGAGATTTTAAATTTAATAATAAATGAGATTTATAATTTTGATTGTTTTTTAATAATATTAGCGCAGTGTTGAGTATGTTTTGTATTTTGTTTGTTTATTTTCGCTATTTCGGCTGTGGTTTTTTCGCGCATGCGTTATTGCTATTTTATAATGTAGGAAATTCATTTGTTCTGAGGTTAGCTGGGGATTTCTGTAATGTCTTTAGAAATTTAATACAGCCAGCGGTAATTTCCTCTTCCCGAAATTAGACTCATGAATTTTCACCCTCTCAAGTGAAATGTTGTTTTGCGTCTTCTAGAGTGTAGTTTGTGGCAAAATGAGTGACATGATTGAATTGAGGTTGTTGTTTAATTCGCATTTTATGGGAAACGGGTGTGAAATATGTTTGTGTATGGAAAATTTGCGTTTGCGGCTAGAAACCACCGGCTGGGGATTTCTGTAATATTTTTGGGAGTATAATACAGCCAGCTGTAAGTTTGTTTTCAACTTATTTGTTATTTCTTGGTCGTTATTGATGTTTTTGTTTACATTTAGCACTTTAAGCCTAATAGGTGTGCGGAATTGGGAAAAGTTTGCACTACGGAGGTGCGTTGGTACAAAATATTTTTGCCGCCAACTTTTCGCCAACGGAGGTGCTTCTGACAAATCTGTTCCCTTGCCTTAACTGACATTAGTTAGGCATAAACACTCCTTGCAATTCCACCCAAAGCGGCAGACTTGATGTATTCATTAAGCAGTCAGGATTTTCTATTTTTATCTCTCGACTAGAGGTTCCCGAACTGTTAAGCCCCACGACCGCCTCAAACGTAAGAAAAGTAATTTGAACTCTTCGTGACCACCGAGGCCAAAACTTTAGTATAGTAATAATAAAAAAAACTATACGACCGCCTAGTTCAAAGTATTAAACTGCCTTGATAGCGACCTTTCGCAGCCAATAGGTTGAGAAATCCTGCAATAGACTTTACCGCTTTTGATTTTCCTCTGTAAATTATGAAAGATCAGCAGCTCTTTCAGTTTTCTTAAGTAAGTTTAAAGCTAAATAATTGCGATGGATATTCCACGTATTGTCTTACGAGATAGCATACACACAAAAATAAAATAGCCGGTCTTTGCACCCACATGACCCGTGAAGTTACAGGCTGCATTTCGATCTGCGTGTAAACCTATGACAAAATTTGCTCTCCAGTTCGCATAGTAAAAATAAGTTTACTGTTACACAACTGGACAATAACAAGTTAAAAGTCATATACCCCAGTTGAAAATATTATTTTAAAAAGTTAAACATTTCAGTGTTGTTAAATATGATGCTTCCTTGAAAGGACATTTGGGACCAACAGTTTCCTTGAAAGAGTTTCAAAAATCCAATCCAAAAGTATCAACTCTAACATTGCTTACTTTCGGTAAGCCTTTGGTGTCAGAAACCCATAGAGTAATAGGACCTAAGGGAGATAAAACGTAAAGAGAACGTATAGGAAATATTGTTAGTAAAACCTCAGTAACCACACTACTGAGAACAAAAATTTAAATATCCATCATTTCGGTGAAGTTGCAAATTCCTTAACATTTATTCTTATACAAGAGAAAGAAGAATTGAGAAACGAAACACATTTCCCCATTAATTGTCCGGACACGTGTAAAAAAATATCGAATAGATTTTTATTATTCTAGTAAGGGGTAGGTGCACATTCGGATTTGATTACAGGGAATAACTGTAATGAAGCGCCTTCGATTTTAAAGAAAAATTTAATTTTTTACAGAGATAAAGTGATCGAAGGCTGTTATCATCACATTTTTGTTAGAAAGTTAGGAAGCCGCCTTTAATTAGAGGACGGGACAGTCGTCTTTGTGACTTAGCCAATTTAAAAGCGGCGGAGCGCGTTGGGGTTCTGTTGATCGCAGACGTAGATAATGAGGTGGCACCAGAGTTTGACGTTAAAGTAAAATACACTATTGTCAACAAATTTATGAGGGTCTGTTTGGGAGGTAGACCGCAAAACACGTGGACTGGACTTTGGGTGGTCTGGATGGTGACGCAAGGAAAGGCGTGCATATGGTGAGGGGTTATCCAATCAAAGAAATGAAAATTGATGCTATGTGGTGGATTTTTGAAAGCTTTCCTGAACTGATTAGGAGTCATGAGAAGGCGTGGACATTGTTGTGAAAAAATAAAATAAATAGAGGACTTAGAGTTTTTTTTTCGAGGATTCACTCTGCATGCGGGTCCGGGTTCCCTTTCCCCGGTGCTAAGCATCGCAGGCGATGAAGTGTTGTTATCTTAACCGTCGAGGAACTGTTGTGCTTGCCCGGGAGTTCCCGAAGAAATATGTCGTTTAGCGGAGCAGAAATCCGGTTGAAGTGTCCCGGTATGATAGTCACCTGATCCTGATACTAGAATTTGTATTTTACTAATGATGAAAATCTAAGTGCTGCCTTCACCAATAAATGGTTTGAAAGTAGAGATGGATAGAATTGCGCCTTCACGTTGGGGTCCCGAGTGAGTCGTCCCGGAGATGAATAGCGTTTTCGATACAGAGTGTGTGAGGACCTCCTGACAAATACCCCCATCTTTTGAAAAGAGCGGAAGAAGCATACAATAGATGACCACAATCGAGGCCCCTGTCAACCTAAGATGTTGAGTGCCAGCTACCTTAGAAGGAAGGAACGGGACCCCATGCCCGATGAGAGCGTTGAGACCCGTGTTTCAGTGCGGTTAGCATCCAATTGAGTGAGTGTTAATTATTTTGTTTTGTTCAGACCCCACCATGCTAAATGAAAGATTAGTGCGGGAACAATGTTTTTAAAAGATAATTTTGATGAATAGGAGTTCTTTGATATGAGTATGATAAATAATAATATGCTCCCTGAATTCAAAAGGTATAGATAATTGATATACATCTCTTTAAGTATAAATTAAAAGAAAATTCCAAAAGTTAATGAAAAATGAGTAATTTGTGTACCAAGCTTTTTGTTGATAATGTTATTGATTTAAATTGTAAATAGTAGTGTTGTAAATAAATTAATTTTTTTTGTAAATATAAAAATTTAGTCAGTCATCCTTACTGTTAGTAGTTGATCTAAAGGAAGGTTATCTCCTGGGTTTTAGAAGCAAAGATTGTTTGACCTGTTCGTTTGCCAAAATGTCTAGGACTTTGGGTTGTATTCAACCAAATAAATATTAAAACACAACGTACCCAAATAATTGCTATAAATAAATAATTTGTACTAACCAAAATAATTTATTAATCACGCCCAAAATAAATATTTAAGACAGGCAATACGACAATAACCTCTTAGGAAGACTTGCGAACAATTTCTGGATTACATGAAGAAAAAATTTTCTCCCTTCCTCTTGCAAAGCCGATGAGAGTCTCAGAACTAGTGCATGTTGGTCTGGACCTCAACCATTGTTCGAATACGTCCCAAAAGTGCTCGATTTGGTTGAGATAGGGACTCTGAGTGGGACACAACAATTTTTTTCCCACCGAAATATCCCTACCACTGCATAATAGATCCTCTTCTGTGGCATGGGGCGTACGGAAATAACGATTATCTGTCCTTCTGGTTCAGATAATCGTTGTTTCCGTAGTATTGGAGCAGTGTAAGAAGGGCGTGATTGCCTAGAATGGCAATACACCGATCCTTCGCAATAGATGTATGAAAAAGAACCAGTGGTCTTTGACCGCACTAACAGAAAGCGTCCCAGACCAAAATTATACAACACCGACGAACTTCACAGTTGGTATTACACATTTCAGTAATGGGCGTTATCCGGGCTACCTTCGACCCATAATCTACCATCGAGCTGGAAACATGTGATTCTTGATTCGTCACTCAATAGAATTGTTTTCCACTGATAAATCGTCCAGTTTTTGCACTCTTCGAACCATGCTAATGAAATTCTCGAATTCGGTCTTGTGATAAGCGGCTAATGTGATATCTAAGTGCTTGAAGTTCTTTTCGGGTAATATTGACTCAGACAGAAGCACCAGTCCTGCTCTGGAAATCTGGCACGATGCTTTCTGTCAAGATTCGCGGGTGTTTGATTGGCGACGCGTTGTAACCCGCATCGTTCTCTATCTGTCGGCTGTATCCGTCAGTTTCGGCTTCTTACCAGGAAGATTCCTTGTGCTAGTAATGCCAGAATATCTCCACTTGAATATTCCACTGTTGATTTTGGATTCTTTAGTTTAACTCTAATCATACGCACAATCTTTCCACTTATAAAGCATACTACTATTTCTCCCCTTTCAAAATCACTCAGCTAACAATAAGTGACCATGTCACTTTTATTCAACTACTATGCTCCACCAATGCCTTTTTACATTTATATGTCAATCATCTTAGTGTCAATCGGGGAATATGCAACATAAGAGAAACGCGTAGGTGTCCGTAGGTAGTTTATATGTATATCTTATTAATAAAAGCGAATGTTTGCGTGTGTGTGTGCGTGTGTGCGGGCTACAGACGAATCTATAAAACTTACAGCTGTGAAATATGACACACGGGTAGTGAACAGTCTGAACAGCTGCTCCTCGAAACCCGAATTTTAAATTTTATTACCGTTAATTTTTAATTAATAAAAAACCAACAATTTTTGAAGGGTGAGTCAAGAAATGGAAGAGCCTCTCAGCCGTCTTTCCGCCATATTTAAAAATATTTGAAATTTGTATTTTTTTTCATGAAAGTACATAAATGTCACATATTTGAAAAGGGCTTTAAAAACTGAACTTTTTGTGCGTACACTTAACCTGTTACTTCAATAGTTTTAGAGTCATTTGGATTCTAATCTTGAGATCATCATGGGAGGGTTTAGACCGTGGCGCCATCTTTCGGTTCTGATTACGATTGAGTGTTTTATTAAGAAATTAAATGAAACTACTAAAGCAATTGAAAAGAACGACTTCCTCTGGTGTCATTTTATTAGATAAATATTTAACTAGGTTATACAAGTTAATACTTAAACATTAGGTTTTTTTAATACTGAACTGCTATTGAAATAATCACAGAATTGTTTAATAAAAATTAAAATGTTAAATGCATATAAGAATTATATGGAAGAAATATAATTCTACAAGGGATTGTTTTTACAGGGTTATACAATAAAATACAAGCAAGACTAGGTCATGCAATAAAAGAGAAGAAATAAAAGATCCAAAGCGTGATTCATTCACAGCGTGATTATGCAATTAAAAAAAACCGAAAAAACATTTCTATCATAAAAGAAATAAATTTTATTAAAATCTTATTACTTATCTTAATAATATTAAGATGATTTAATTGATTCAATTCTTTATGCAATATTTGATTCTATTTGCGCTCAGGTCCGCTAGATGTCACCACGAGACTGATACAGTATGCTCTGTATTGAGTGTGACGCATATTTATTGTACCACAAAATTTAAATACCTTTATTTGTTGTTTTTTAGTGTTTCCATTCTCTGACAATGGTTGCTGTAGGGAGCGGGTCCCTATAGCGACCGGGTAGACGGGCGATGCCCGGCAAGTTGTATATATATACACTGGTAGTCATTAAAAGGGTAACACCATAAAGGAGAGATGATACACATATCAAATTAGCATGAAATGAAGAAGATGATGGGATATGCAAATAATTAGCACCGAAGCGAAATCGAACGAAGAAGGAGGGAAGAACGACAACTGAAACACTGTATAAAAGGAAAGTTACACAGCGAGTTTCTCATTTAGAAATCGCATTTGAATGTTGGTTGTTTGTGAGAAGATCGTGTTATGCCTCGTATAAGAAGGAGAAATGACTACCGACACGTTTCGGAATCCGCTAGCGGCAGCGTCGTAGCCTATCAAGAGTGCGGTTTATCGTTCCGCGGTATTGCTACTCGCATTGGTCGGAATCTAATGACTGTCATGCGAATATAGAATTGGTGGGTTCAGGAGGGTCATACTGAACGCCATGCAGTATCTCAAAGGTATTCCACGACTCACGCCCGAGAGGACAGACATGTTGTCAGGTCGGCCTTGCAAGATCCTACAGCCACATCACGGACCTTGAGTCAAGTAATGGGCTTGTTTGCAGCACAAGTATCCGCAGTGTGACGACGTCTGGAGCAGCACAGACTGTCTTTACGGCGACTATTATTGCGGCGTACCTTGACACTGCAGTACAGAAACGCGCGGCGACAGTGGTACGCCTAACGACAAATTTGGACACAGGAGTGGCGCCACGTAGGCATTTCATTTGTCCCGATTCTGCGAGCAGCATCATGATGGACATATTCCTTGCTGGAGGCACCGAGGAGAACGCATGTGATTAGCTTGCATTCTATATCGTCTTACGGGCCCTGCACCTGGTGTGATAGTATGGGCAATCATTGGGTACACGACACGAACACACACATCTTGTTCTCGTTGTCAGTAATGTGAACAGCCAGTGTTACATTCCTCAGATCTTAAGGTCGGTGACTGTGTCCTATCTTCGATGCCTCGGAGACATCGTGTTTCAGCAAGATAACGCAAGACCGCATGTTGCTTGCCGTATCCTGACCTACCTCGACACAGAGGGTATTCGAATGTTGTCCTGGCCAGCACGTTCCCCAGATCACTCACCCATCGAAAACATCTGGTCATGGGTTGCTGAGAGACTGGTCCGCCACCGGTCTCCAACCACTACGATTCATGAAGCGTGGAGTAGACTTAAAGCAGCATGGAATGACTGGCCCGTATCTGTCATCTAACCTCAGTTCGACTAGATGCCTAATCTGGTTAGAGTCGTTTTAGCTGCCAAACACGGCAGCTGTGAGTACTGATATTGGACCTTGTATACCACCAAATTTCCTACAAATTTAATCATATTTTCTTCCTACTATCCTGTATATGTACAATAAGTATAATTTATTATCAAATTCAATGTCATGATGTTTGATTCTGTATATTCAATGTTATATGGTGACATCATGCAAAGGTTATAAATCCCAGATAAAATATTTTTTCTATTGAATTATTTATTTGAAATAACATTTCACTTACATGGACTTGAGGATGTAGTGTCTTAAAGGTGTAGTCTAAAGCCATTAAAAAAATAATAATAGTAAATTTTTAGTTTTCTCTTTGGGGACAAATACAACTTTTACTGAATTTGTAATACTTTGGACAGGTTTAATGGGCTTTTTGTCCTACGTATAACAGGAAATGTGATAGCTTCCGTAAACATCCTTTTTTATGAAGGGTGATGAGGGGTAGTTTCATTTTAGCACAACTTTAAAATAAATCCGCTGAGTAACATGATAAGAAATTATCAGGTTTCTTAAAAAGGAAATAAAATAATTAGTTACCGGCAAATCTGGACAGCTAATTTTTTGGATGAACTGGAGTTAAAATTCTCCTAAGAGGAGTCTTAAAAGTGCTTGGATTTCATATACTTTTTTTTTCTTATAATGCATTTTTTGCCCAGTATTTTGAACAAAGATGAAAAATTTAGTACTGATATTTAATTTACTAATAAATTATTAGAATATCAATGCAAGAAAACGTGGGTATATAAATTACTTGTAGATGTAATGTATAACTATAAAACGAATAAAACTCTGTTGTTGGTGTTGTTGCAACTTATACTCCCCTGGTCTGAATATACGAGACCAGTTGCATAGATGGGTGAAGGAAGAGAAATGCAGTTCCACTTTACTATGGCACCACAATTGTCGGAATTCAACTTAGCCAGGTGCCTCCTCGATTTTGACAAAGCACCCCAAGAAGCTACACATGGAGGGAACTTCCTTAACCCTCCTGTAATACGGCAAGCCTTTCCGACCATCGGATTTAACATATCCATATCCGGCGTGGACACAAATGCTTTCAGTGGTGTTCGACAGTATTCGAACTGAACACTCTTATTCAAAGCCCTACGCTCTACCAGTAGGCAGCCTCGGGTCCTCAAAATCTGAGTTTGATTTTCAAAGAAATAATTTTGTTTTGACCTATCCGAATACTTTTTCAGCTATATAACGATACTACATGATGTTAAGCATAATGGAATACTGAATCGCTAGTTACAAGACATGACTTTTGTTGAAAGGTTCGGCCCTTATATCAGGAATGTAGCTAGTCATAGGTTTGTTTCAGCCTGTACGTGCCGTGACACGGTATGTGCCGTATACTCCCAGGCCGATCACGTGACTGATCACCTGACGAAGGGTTGGGTGTGTTGTGAAAGGCGGGAAACGAGGAGAATGTCCCGTGGGGTTGAGGATTGAAGTGACTCCCCGATTTGTGTTTTAAAACGTGGCTTTTTAGGCCTGCGTTTAGTGATTATGAATAAATCGACTTAAAATTTTATACCATCCACTAACCAACTTAGTTGTGTGGACCATTAAAAAACACTGCCAATTTAACTTGATTTAGAGGCTTCAGATAAATATGGTTGGGAAAATGTGCGTAATGTACGTTGTAACGATCTTTGAACAAAAATTTCAATGTTTTCGGGTCACTATTAGATGCTACTCTGTCATCCTTTGACGTGAGGTTTGGTTTGGTTTGGAGCGCTACGATCAACTTTTTGCTACACGAGGGCTAATTAGACCGGGACATACAGTTTAACCCTTTCAGGGATAACGACCTCTACCGTTTGCATCGTGAAGATATTTTCCCCGATTTTTTTAACCTAAAGAATCTTGAAAATATTTCCAATTTAAGGTTGCAAAATGTTTTTACTGCTTTAAACTGATAACAGATGGCAGTACTACCCATTTTTCTGCTCATTTAACTGGATTTCATTGAATGCAATTGGATTAAAGACTAGATTTAGGCGTTTGCCCTGTGCAAACGGCTCCCCTCAAAAGGTTAAAGCCGGTTCCGAACGGCTACAACATCCATGCCAACAGTGGGACTCGAACCCACAGGATCTGGACCGAATACCAGCGCCCTATTCTGTTATATCTGGGTGACGCTATTGATGATTAATGATTCGTTTTCGAATTACAGATTCACATTTATCCGCAAAGCAAGAAAGGAAAATTCAATACTAGTTACAGCCATATCATTATCGACGTGAGAAATTTTATCGTTTGAATTGTGCAAATATTTCATGTTTGTTAAAGCGATGCCAATTTATAATATTTATTAGGATATATGTACAATATTTGCTATTCAATTTTGTGAGTATATAAATATATTTTTACGCCCAACAAATTCAACAAAGTCTAAACGACAAGAATACTATTCTTAAATAAACCACTATCAAACACTCTTTACGTTTTCCACACGAATTTATTACGCCGCCTAACAGCAGTTTCATAGTGAAATTTTTTTTGCAGTTTAGAATATCTTTATAATGTCTGTAGTCTATGGCTCCAGATTAAATGTGCCATAAACGGTGTAAACCATCGAAAAATTCTCCGTTGTTTCGCGGCGGCAGTAAAGTTACGGAATGTTTATATGCTTGAAATTTATCGCTATTTACATGCAAGTAGAGACTTTTATATTTCTTCCAAATGTTCTCTTGGGAATTATAATCTTAAAGTTGGATTATAAAGCGGGAATGAAAGCTTATAAAACAAATTGCTTTTCAGTTATTCATGAGTTATAGTTAATTTTCATTATGTAGCGCTGATGACTGCCTTCCGCAACTGAAAATGACTTTGAAATAAAACCATCATTGAAATAATGTGTATGGATGTCACACAGGAGACATGCATGTGTATTTGCGGTTATATTAAGTAGTCATCATAAAAATTAATATCATTCTCAAGTAATACCATACTTTTATACCCGGAATATTCCAAAACTGCATTTATAACCGTGGATCTGTAATTTATTTTCCCTGTCATAACAGGAAGAAAGTTATGAATCAAGTCAGTACGTAAGAAATAATAGTTTCATTTTATTCAATTTTGTTTGTTTGGTTATTTAGGAAATGATTTAAATAAAAAAAGTAATGAACATAATATGTACAAACATAAAGTGTATGAATGTCACCCATGAGACAGGCATGTGTATTTGCGGTTATATTAAGTAATCATCATAAAAATTAATATCATTCTCAAGTAATACCATACTTTTAAACCGGAAATATTCCAAAACTGCATTAATAATCTAGGATCTGTAATTTATTTTCTCTGTCATAATAGGAAGTCTCTAAACACCAAAGAAAGTTATGAATCAAGTCAGTACGTAAGAAATAATAAAATTTCATTTTATTTATTTTTGTTTTTTGATTATTTAGGAAAAGGTTTCAATAAGAAAAAGTAATGATTAGTACATATACAAACATAAAGTTCATTTTCTAAAAAAGGGACTTTAAACTACAATGAATCTTCAATGAATGCGATGTTTATTATTTGTCAGTAACTTTGTTTCGATATTGAAGTATGGAATGAAAAATATACAGCTATATCATATCATGCTACAAATGTTTCGCTTGAGATTCTGAGGATTTTTCCAATCATAGAATATGTATCAGCTTACAAGAAATAATTACAAATAATTATCATCATTTTACAGTCCTTTTAAGAAATAAAACTCTAGTATAAAAACTTAAACGCACAATACTACATAAGGTTAAATTTAATTATCTTTTGCAGAGTGTATAATGCAAGTAAAAAATGAGAAGATTTGTCAAAGTAATTTGTGTATAGGAATTCGTCAATGTATATTACTACTTGATACTTGAAACTTTATTTCCCGCCCAATATTGCAAATGTTATATACTTGTGAGAATATCGTAGTCTTCAGTGTATTTAATATTTTAATCCTGTTGTCTCCTTTGTAGTTGTTTGTTACTTTTTTTATTAAATATGAATGATAACATGTATGGCCAAATTTTCGCATGCTAAAATATTTTATCTATAATAATTCACACTTGGCATCTAACATTAACAAATATTGTCAAAGACTGCAGATTTTAGCGAGAGAGGTGGATAGATACGGAATAAACTGGTAAGTGACAACGATTACAACCGTCCATAAAATTCAAAACTTAATCTAGAAAAAATCACATAACTCTTAAGTTTCCATGCTCTATCTAGGGAAATATCCTGAATGCTTCAATAATAAAGAAAAACAATGTACAGTAACAAATTTTATATTTGAGCTACATAGAGCCTTCTTTTAACCATAAGTATGTAAGAAGCATAAGCGATAGAAAAATTACATCACTTCTACGTTACCCTTCTAAACGGAGAACATTCAAATTATCCGAAAAGTAGCATTTTTCAGCCACCCACATAACATGGTGCTTAGCATCGAGTTACAGCAGCGTGGGTTCAAGCATTTCTGTGAAGTCCTTTCGCAGGAAGCGATGTTAGTACTCTCAGAACGCCGAGTCTTAGAAATTCTGCACTCCAAAAGAGGGTCGCAAATAAAATGCATCGTTCGATTTCCATGTCTCCCACGGATTTTGGGTTCCAGATGGAGTAAAAAAGCCTTTTTCCGTATTTCAGTCGATTTGTTGGAACGAATACATATATTTTTTTTCATAAATATCGACTACATAAAAGATCAACATATCATTTAATATGCATTTCATGCCGCCCACATGATATAATAGTTAGCTTCGTGAGAATCCACACAGTCCGCTTGGGTTCAAATCCCTAAATACGGCTGTGTCATTATCGTGTTGTCCCCTCACAGAGAGCAATACTGGCGCATTTAAATAGTTCTCACACAATACAGTGCTAGGTGATAGCTGAATGGCTAGGGCACTGGCATTCGGTTCATATCCTGTTGGTTCGAGTCCCACTGTTGGTGGCATGGGTATTTGTAGCCGTTCGGAGTCGGCTTTAAACTGTAGGTCCCGGCCTATTTAGCCCTCGTGTAGCAAAAGTTGACCGTAGAGCTTAAAACCAAATCAAACCCAGAATAAAGTAACCAGCAAGACTAAAACGGCAAGACTAACAAAAGGCAAATGTACAACGATGTTTACCTCACCGTTCGAATATATATATATATATATTATGAAAGCTATACCTTTATAAAATATGGATAGAATATGAAGGTATAGCTTTCTTTTCAATAGATCCTCAGAGTAAAAAGACATAACATGGCGGACATTCTGAGGTGGATCAAATCTTTAGAGGGACTATAAAAGAAAGGAAAAGAATAGTTCCTTTAAAGAAATTTAGAAATAGGTTATAAAATTTTGTATCCGGTAAGTGGCAATACTAGAATAAAACTATATATATATATATATATATATATATATATATATATATATATATATATATATAAGTATTTTATAAGTATTTATAAGTATATTATAATACTTATATAAATATATATTTTTTAAAGAGTGCTGAAAAAATGGACGTTCCTACACCGTCCTCTCACAGAGGACATTGTTTGTTCACTTATAAGTATTCCCATAAAATAGCATTAAACGAAGAACCCGGAGTGTACGGACATATTGTCCTCAGGACAAGTAGAGCGGATAGCACTGGAATAAATTAATACTCTTTTAAACGTTTTCTCATTCAGCAAGATCTGTTTACCTCGTTCCGGAACTGAAAAATTGTTTACTATTTGTCATTTTGGTGAATGGGAAGGCACTTTCCCTGAGACATTAGCACAGAACCACGGAAATTGCTGACTACTTTTCATCTGGGAGTTCTATACAGGGGAGTCAACATTGCTCTCTTGGTGCCACCTCAATTTTGATCCAGAACCCTCAGGGGCAACATCTGAAGGGTTCGCACTGCCCCCTCCTAAGTCACTAACATCGTGAAAGGACTTTTCGATCTACAGATTCAACTCCCCATACCCATCCAAGATACGAAGGTATTTAATAACGTTTCTCAGGATTTGAACTGAGCAACGCCAGTTCCAGACCTAACGCTCTACTACTTGGCTACCTCTGGTCCAACTACTCCTAATTCAAAATTCACTTATTCTTCCTTAGGCGTTTCATTTTCTTTCTCTTCACTTTCCTTTTCGAGGATGATTTAACACATGAAAGCTTAGTTCTGATTTACAATTTTGAGCTTTTATTCTACCGGAACATTAAAGAAAACGAGTTTCATTCAATAGGAAAACAAACAATCTACAAAGAAAATAACACCGGTATAGAATTAAAAAATAAGGCAATAACGCCATCGCAGGTTATTTAGCTGATTGATAATGTTTGCGAGCAAGCATAAAGGCTCTCAAGCATTCTTTTATTCTTCCAGGAGTGTGTATGCATGGATAAAGAAAAATTTTTGCTTTTATTTCAGTTTGATTGATGCTGCATAAGAGAGTAAACAAGATTTAACGGAATCTGGCCACATTAAAAATGTAGGAGTAAATATGCGTGAAATGCTATGGTGTATGAAGAACTGAAAGTACTGGAGGAAAAAAAAATATCATGTTTTGTTCTGGAATATCGAGAGCAAGATATTTTGATAAGGAATGTGATTAATAACAACCTATCAAATATCGTTACGGACCAATGATTTGTTTCTTACGCAAGGTTTATATATTTTTTTTTATGTTTGAATGCGAGAATGATAAATCAGCAAAATCTTTTTCATGCTTTTCATTTGTTGTTTAATTTATTTTGAGAATAAATTTTCCAAACGAAGTGGCTAAAAAAACAACTGAAATACTTCGTTTTATGTTGCTCCAAAGTGAATGATAATATTTTTCCGTAAATTATAATTGTGGATGAATAATTTACATTCTTTTATTTTGTTTCATTTGAGTGTGGGGGGCAAATTACGACTTAAATTTATATTTTTGTTACGTAAATTTCTGTTCATAATTAATAATCTTGGAAGCATTACAGGAAACGAGTATTTCTTACATGATACAAATTGTAAGATATTTTTTTCCAGTGCTGAATAATGCATTAACAACGCATGTATATTTACTAAGGAACTGTATTAAACATTTATTGTATATTTAGTATTTATAACTATCAGAACAGCAACCATTACAATAGTTGTAAACAGTTCTCAGATGTAAATGCCATCTTGCTGAAATACGTATATAGTCACATAACTTCCACAGTGATTATCAAATTGTTGATTACCCTCCACATTAGGGGATAGGACATTCGAAGAGACCCTTGTATGACTGGTGGACCAAGCTAGGCATAATATTTTTCGATTTAAGTTTAACTATCGGGTTATTATTCGATGTTGTAAATTTTTTATGTGTTACATAAATAATTTTGGTGCTTATTTCTACATCTTTTAAAAAGGTAAAATATGGATTTCTTAGCTACACCAAAATTGTGATCAAAATTTCTAAATTTCAATTTATGGTGTATAAATTAAAATTGAGACTACAGAAATTTTGATCAAAAATGAGAATGGAACTAAGAATGGAAAGAAAATTCATAAAGTACTTATTCCATTGGTAAATTTATATTTGCTCCTTCTAATTTAGTTTATTTGCATTATGGGTGTTTCAGAAACTAATATTCGATTGTAATGATTATATAGCGGATGGAAGTTGATCGGAGAAATCGATAGTTAACTGCATCTCAACTGCAGTTATCACGTTATTAAATCGTAAAAGTTTCTTAGAGCTCAAAAGTCTATCCCAAAGTTATTTCATAAAATGATAATCGATTATACAGATTAGACAGTGGATGAAAGTTCATCGGAGAAACCTATAAGTTTACAACATCTAAACTGCAGTTATCACGTAAATTAAACCATAACAGTTTCTGAGGGGTTAAAAGTTTATCCTAGAGGTGTTTCAGAAAATGATAATCGATTGTAGAGATTGGTGGAGATTGTAGAGCAGTGGATGGAAGTTCATCACAGAAACCTATAAATTTACCACATCTCAATTGCAGTCATCATGTAAATTACCATAAGAGTTTCTGAGAGCTCAAAAGTCTATCCTAAAGGTGTTTCAGAAAATGATAGTCGATCGTACAGATTATACAGTGGATGAAAGTTCATCGGAGAAACCTATAAGTGTACTACTTCTCAACTGCAGTAATCATGTAAGTTAAACAATAAAAGTTTCTGAATGCTCAAAAGTCTATCCCAGGGTTGTTTCAGAAAATGATAATCGATTGTAGAGATTACAGTGGATGAAAGTTCATCGCAGAAACCTGTAAATTTACTACATCTCAATTGCAGTCATAATGTAAATTTAACCGTAAGAGTTTCTGAGAGCTCAAAAGTCTATCCTAGACGTGTTTCAGAAAATGATAGTCGTTTGTAGAGATTATACAGTAATTGCAGAAACCGATAAGTTAACTACATTTTAACTGCAGTTATCAGCTTTGTTAAATCGCAAAAGTTTCTGTGAGCTTAAAAGTCTATCCCAGAGGTGTTTCAGAAAGATATAGTCGATCGTAGAGATAATGCAGTGGATAAAAGTTAATTTCAGAAACCGATACGGTAAATACATCTCAACTGCAGTTATCATATACGTTGCACTAGATGTAGTTAATAAAATTTTTAACTGCCATATCGAACGAAATTTATTGGGATTTTGAGTAAAGAGGATGAATAACTTACGTCGATTACTGATCCGAGGCAAAATTTTACATGTTGTTACGAATTCCCCGTTCGGGTTCGGCGATTGAATAGACTTTGAATAAGACAGAATTAAAAACATAGATTTATTTATAGGAAATCGAAATACTACATCTTACAGATCGTCAGAAACTGACTACAGTGCTTCTAACACAACCTCTAGATCACAGAAGTAAGGAAAAGCTCAACACAAAAGACGCGGCACGAAGTCGCACTTACTGCGGCCTAAATATCAGCGATTCTAAAGAAGAAAATATCACAGCTAACAGCGGCGCTTTTGAATAAGCTCAAAGCACAAATCAAAACTGAAATCTGAACTCCGAACTGAACCCTGAATCGAGGCTGTATTTATAGCTTTTCGAGAGTCTGGGGATTTCAACAATCTTCCAGAAAATACCAGGCTCGGAAAAGCCACGCAATTTTGAAGCCAAGTCAACAAATTTGGCGCCAAAAACGTCGCCATCAAGCCAATATCTCACTATTTTGGCGAGATACCATAAAAACCCTATGTTAGATGCATGGTACTGCAGATATTTAGCTAATACGTCTATTTACATAGAACATACGATAATAATGTATTATTTTACAAGTAGAATAACAATTTTAACGGCAGTTTAAGCTAAAGGCATAAATTAATTTACAAAATTCATAAAAATAAATTTTTCTATGCATTGGTAACAATGCACTGCAGCTACAAATGAGTCTTCTAAAAAGGCAGTTTTATTTTTCCTATCCTTAACAAACAAAAAAAAATCACTAGATTCGAAATCGTAAACTTTCAGATATTCAGTTTCTGAGAGCTCAAAAGTCTATCCCAGAGGTGTTGCAGAAAATTATAATCGATTGCAGAAATTATACAGTGGAGGAAAGTTGATCGCAGAAACTGAGAAGTGAACAACATATGAACTTCAGTTGTAGTGTAAGTTACAGGAAATGTAGTAGTTTAAATTTATAACTGCCATATGCAACGAAGTTTATTGGAATTTACAGTAAATAGGAGGAATTACTAACGTGAATTCATAATCTGAGGCAAACGTTTACGTATTGTTTTTCTACGTATTGGTAACAATGCACTGCAACTGCATGTATGGCATTTGAAAAGGAAATTTCAATTTTCTCCTATCTTTAATAAAAAAATAACTATTACCAGATTTTAATATTTAATATTTTTCTTTTCTTTCACAATTTAGCGATTATTGACAGTTTTCTCTGCTCTGTTCAAGAAACCCTTCCTCTGAAAACAGTCAGACATTTGGAAGAGAGCCGATGAGATGAAAGTATAAACCATTTGACAGAGACATTAAAAAATAGTAAATTTATGTTTTACACATCGTGTTACAAATCTTTTGTCACTTACCTCTATTTGTTTTATCTCCATAGTGTCCTACGAATCGATGTGTGAAAAAGATTAAAAAAACAACAACTTATAATAAGTATAGAGAATGAGGGCTACATATAAAATAAAGAACTTTTATGAAATTTAATTTATATGTAATTGCTATAAACAACTGTTTATGTATTTGTATTACAAATGAAATATGTTTAATGCAAATAAAGAGCACGGTATCAGTTTAGATTTGGCAGCTATGTGACAAATACGAAGAATGAAAATTACTAGCTCTCCCTCATTATTTAGTTATAAAAGAAACGATTTAAAATTGCAAAATATGTATGTGTGCGTGCATGCAGGAATACGTGATTGTAAATTTGTACAAGCCAGTTTATCACGCCAAAATTTAACTCCACCTCATTCGTAGGCTATTATGCCTTGTGTGGATTGAATTTTGAACAATTCCTCACTTCTGACGACATCCCTCTCTCCTGGTTTACCATACATGAATATAAAAATATATATAAATCTGTTCCACTTTATATATCTACGCTTAAATTAACTTCTCCTGCACCAATCATATTTTCGGTGATAAAACAACTCGGAGAGTTCTAAAGTGAGGCTTTAGTAAACATAAATTCCGACTTAGGGAAACTTCATTTTTCTGCGGAACAAAGTTTTGCAGCTATAACCTTCTAATTTAATTAAGAATCATTATCGCCGCTGAAAGGTTCTGGCCATTTCAAACTGGGGAGGAACAATAAATCAGTCTTCACTAAGTCCCCTACTCTCAAGCTGCATCTAATGACTTTTGAAAACATTTCTTGCATGGAGACGCCACTTTCTGCTGCCGAGAATCGCTTCCATGCGTAATACGGAGTTGCGTGCGTTAATTAAATTGTAATGGAATAATACTGCGAATCGACTTCTGCTTTGAGGCAGGAATGCTTTTGCGTTTTATCTGGAGAGTTAGCTGTATGAAATTGCTTTCGAAAGTATGTAATGCAGTGTGTTAGTTTTAGCTATAAATGCGGGTTATTCGGACATTAATATGACATGTTAGTTAAAAATAAAAATATCATTGGCCTATTTTTTGGTTTGTTTAGGTATTTACTTATTTTTTCCAGTTATGAATGATGTTAGGAATGTTAATTATTTTCTGCTCTGTTTTGAAAAAAATTCGAATTAAATGTAGAGCTATCAAAACTTTATTTACCAAATTAGGGAATATAGTTTTCTGATAATTTAAGCTAAAGACATACTTTAATTTACAAAATCAGTAATAATATTGTGTGACATGGAATTCGACTTTGTAAATATATTTTATTGTCCCATAGTCTTGATGCAGCATTAATTCGGTTCCATGCACATTCTAGTGTATCTGTTTTGTTGTGTATGTCCTAGGATGTATGCGTGTTGGGTTCGCGCCTGTATTTTGTACCGGTTTCTGGGGGAAAGGTATGTACCTCCCGGAGGCAAATTCAGCTTATCGTAAAGAGAGTTTTTTTTTGTATAAGAATAAAAGCGTGACTTGCCACCCCTTCTCGGCTGTAGAGGGGTCTAGCGTCCCCATGGCAACGGCCTAGCAACATCTTTTAGCCAATGAGAGCTGAAAGGTGTTTGTTCGAGGATAGCTAACCTCTGCTCGCCCCAGTTCAAAAGGAAGTAATAAGAAAACGTTTTTTCAGTGAGTTGGAGTTTTAGCAGCGACAGATATAGGACCTTGTGGTGATCCTATCGATCATATCCGCCATTTTTTTTTGGCTTGCTTCGCCGATTCCGCTGGTCGACTGATGAGATACGAGATGCTTCTATTCCATACGAAGGTGGTGGTAAGTTAATATTATTTTGTGGTATATTTATCAGGCGAGAGCACTGTGATTTATTTTTATGTAATTTGAATTTTATGTGTTATAATAATCTTTTAACGTATGATATTAATTGATATGATTTTCTCTGTAAAAGTTTGTAGTCAGTGTATAAATTAATGTAAGTAATATGAAGAGAAATTAAATGGTTACATTAAATATTAAATTTGAGTACGTGCTCTTCAGTTATTCTCAGACATGTGTCAGAGTGAATTTCTTAAATTAATAATTTAGCAAAAAAAAAATAAATAATTAAATAATAAGCCACTATACAGAATATGCTAATTAGCATATGTTCTAACTTAACATAATATATTGTTTTTCTATGTATTGGTAACAATGCACTCCAGCTACAAATAAAGCTTCTAAAAAGGCAGTTTAATATTTTTTTCCTATCATTAACGAAATAAAAATAAAAAATTTATCACGAGATTTAAAATCGTAAACTTTCAGATATTAGGAAAAGTTTCTGAGAGCTCAAAAGTCTATCCCAGAGCCGTTTCAGAAAATTATAGTCGATTGCAGAGATTATACAGTAAACGGAAGTTGTTTGCAGAAACTGAGAAGTGAACAACATAATATGAATTGCAGTTATCGTCTAAGTTACAGTAAATGTAGTTGCTGTGAAAGAACCTTATTGTAATTGATTATCTTAAATTTGGTAATAGATGGGGTAAAATAAGATTTAAGGGCTCCAGGTAGCCTTGTGGTAGAGCGCTGGCATTTGGTGCTGAGGTTGCTCGGGTCGAATACCAGACACACCATAAAATACCTCCTTGTCTCTGTTGAATATGGGCCCGTTAAATCCGTAGACCGTTAAATCCCTCTATGAGGTCAAAGAAGGTGGGAGAGGGTACGATCCCCCATATGTCGTCCCTAGAGTGTTCAGTCAAAATTGTGGTGGCAACTAGCTAAGACAGACTCCGACCTTTGTGGTGCGGTGCTATATAAATCGGAACAGCACGCTTCAGCCATATTGACCTTGTCTAGAACTTCCAGCCAGGGGGCATTAGATACAACAACAGAAACAACACGATTTAAAATTCGTGATGCAGAAAATTTGCAAAAAATATGAAATGATTTGTAAAACCATTGGAAACACAAGTAAACTCGAAACGAATATGTGTGTCTCGAAACTGCTTCTTATGCAGATAACATTAGTATTTTCTAAAAATTCATAAATGATTCAAAAGCAATTCTACACTACCATGAACAATATTTCTGCTTAATTAGTAGATTAGTTGAACAGGTTAAGCATATTGGAAATAAACTATTTCTCCGATAGTTCTGATTTCAGAATCGATCTATCGATTTCAATCGAGAGCTGCTGATTTTTGACACAGAAGCAGCAATGGTTATACGTAAAGGTGGATACAGGCAGTTTACGACATTATAACCGTATTTTGCTGTGATATCAACCCTCAATTTATAGATTTCTATAATAAGTTATTATTTTGAAATATCTTTTAGGTACGTAAAAAACATTTAACAACTTTCGTTTCTCATGTAAAAGAATACTCAGATGTAAGTATCTGATTTCGAGTCGGTAATTTAAACCACCCAAAAATTAGCTAGTAAGAAAGTAAGGTAATAAGAAAAATTCAGTAATTCATGCATTTGTAATAAACTAGATTTTAATAACATAATATTTAAAAATACTACAACGTAAGGTATGTAATATATAATCCAGTGAGTATGCAGGCTTACGGTGTTAGGATTTGAGCTATAGTGTGATGCCGCTATAGTTACTTAAAGAAAGCATTGATTCTTAACATTGTTTAATCTCGATATGGGCAAATAAACATATATTGTATGTTCCAATATGCTCAGATGAGCATTTTTCGGAATCCTGAAACACACAATATAGCTCAATCATTGCTAAAATATATAAATGACTTCCAAATGTCCTCTCTTATAAAGCTTGAATCTGATGACTTATTTCTCTAAATTAGTAAACACTCGTATTCTATCTATAACAGAAAACAATAGTTTCATGACATATAATCAGCATACAATAAAGTTTTATTTGCATTTTAATACTTTAATGTGATATTTTGAAGCGCCTCCGCACTGCAATAAACGTTGGTTAAAAGCTAACAGTTTAAGGCATTACAGTTGTACGGTCTTCTTGCGACAATATATAATCGAAACCAAAACTTGAGGCGAAGCACGCTTCCTTTGGTCCTATCCAAGTACAGTCTTACATCCATTAATCTTCTAGAGCAATGATTCTCAAACTTGTTTGGTCTAGCTCCCCCCTCCCCCTTTCGGTCGACATTCAGGATGTATGCGATAACGTTTTAATTGCATACAATTACGTTTTCATTGAATTTTAATAAAATCTTAATGTGACTTTTTGTAGGACTCTGCACGGTAATAAACGTTGATTAAAAGCTAACGGTTTAAATACATTGCAGTTGTTATGGATTTCTTGTGATGACATAAAATCGAAAGCAAAACTTGAGACGAACACGCTTCCTTTGGCCCTATCCAAGTACAGTCTTACATCCGTTAATCATCTACAGCAGTGATTCTCAAACTTTTTTGTCTACCCTTTGGTCCCCCACCCATTGGTCGACTTTCAGACCCTATGCTCCTTCCTCCACCTAGGCATAAAAAAAACGTAAGTAACACTAGTAAAATACATTCTACACATATCTTTTGCCAACAATCTGTGCCACCCCTGAATATCATTCATATCTGCCCTAGAGGGCGAGGCGCTCCCGCTTGGTTGAGAACCACTATTGTTAAATATTTGTTTGATATTGGTGTAATTATTTTGTTAAATCATTGAGGAGACGAATGACCGACATTATCAACTATGCGTTTTATTGAAGGACATCAAGAACAGGAACAGAAGAAAACAAAAAGTGGGTAGATGCGGAAGTAGAAAATAGTGGTGGTGGAAGTAGCAGTAGTTAATACATAACAATTATCCGATGCTTATTTAAAACGTTAATTTTTACCTATATACAAATTGTAAATTAGTGAAGGAAATTGAAATAAAGATTAAATTACATCAAATTTTTTTTTAGAGATTTCGCTTCACGACTGGTTTTTGTTGACGAGTTGATCTTCTCAATGGGACTGGATGATCTGTAATGCTGGAGTCAGATATTGTTTTAACACTATTCTTTTGTGGTACTGTGGAGGTTGAGGGTAACTGAATCAAAGAATTCGGATCATTGAGTTTTACACTTCGGGAAGTAACATTCATTGGAGGTTGATGAGCAGGAACTTGGACGTGTTGTTGCGAGGAAATACCATTGTGATGACTGGAGATTGAAGGACTGGATGCTGGCAGCGAGAAGTAAACTTTCTTGGGCCAAGAAAAATCTAAAGGGGTTAATGCCTTTTCAACTTGACAGGATCTTAGCTGTTTGAAGTGTCGTTTAAGCACATATGCGTCATCCAACTCTATGAGGTAAGGAAGTCGTCCAAGTTTCTCAACGATGGTGCCATATCTCCATTTGTTAGATGATATATAATTTCGAGATTGAACCCTTTCTCCTAGTCTGTTACGTTTTTTAAAATCTGGCTGTGAGGCATTATTCTTCAATCTTGATGTTGGTTTAATTAGATCAAGTTCTGATCGTAAATTTCTCCCCATTAACAGTTCCGATGGAGTTTGACCATTGTTGAGTGGAGTTTTTCTGAATAGAAAAAGGAGTTTACACAACTTACTATGAAGCGTGTCTGGTAAAATTTCATACATTTCAATTTTGTTTTAAGAATTTGGACGTATATTTCTGTCTGTCCATTAGTTGCTGGGTAGCCTGCTGCAATGAGACGTTGTTGGATGCCATTAGTTTTCAATAATCCTTGAACTCTTTGGATTTGAAAATTGAAGCATTATCGGACACTATGATTTCGAGTAGTCCATGTCGGCTAAAAATGTCTTCAAGGAAGAAAATAATGCTTGAAGTAGTTGGAGATTTCTTTGTTGCAAATATTTCTGACCATTTTGAAAGTGCATCCACAACAATAAAAAAATAGTGTTCCATGAATGGGCAGGCATAGTCAATATGTATTCTTTGCCAGTTTTTCTCTGGTGATTCCCAAATGTGGAGGGGTGCCTTAACTGGATTCCTTTTGATATTGCAACATTCTCGGCAACTCTTTACGGTATTCCCAATATTGGAATCGATGTTCTTCCAATAGCAGTAATTTCGAGAAAGAGCCTTCACCTTAACAATGCCTATGTGTGTTCAATGTAGTTGATTGAGTATTTCTGGTTAAAGAGATTTTGGGATGATCACTCGATTTCCTCTAAACAGGATTCCATCTTGAAAAGTTATGGTAGGATCGAATACGTTTCCAAGAACAATGTCATATTTCACCTTTCTCAATTCTGGATAAAGCTCTGTTTCTTCTTTAATTTTCTGTGCCTTTAAGGTTTCTGTTGACATGTAGTTGATAATAAATTGTTGGTATGCTTGTGATTCGTCAATACAATTAATTTGATTAATTGATATCGGTAATGGATATCTGGAAAGGTAATCTGCATTTATTCGATGTATAATTCTGTATTCAGAGCTAGAAAGAAAATGGGCATATCGAAGCATTCTTGATGCAGACATGGCTGGGAAGCTTTTCTCAGGAATATGATGCAAATGGCTTTCTTATCGAGAATTAAAATAAATTTCCTTCAAAAAATGTAGTAATAGAATTTTTTACGAGCCCACACCACTGCAGTTGCCTCGCGATCATGTTGACTATAATTTTTCTCAGCAGCAGTCAGACTTCTAGATGGGAAAGCGATCGGGCGTTCAGTTCCATCAGGCATTGTATGCGACAGAACCCATGAGAGTCCAAAGGGACTGGCATCTGTGGCTAAAGTAAATGGGAGATCTGGATTGTGAGGTACAAGGACTTGATTGCTAGTAATAACTGATTTTGCGTTTAAGAAAGCAGCTTCACATGGTGCAGTCCATTTGAAACGAATGTTTTTACATAGGAAGTTATTTAATGGATGAAGAAGACTGGAGGCATCTGGAATAAATTTGGAATAATACATTACTTGACTAATTAATTTACGGACATCATCAACAATTCTAGGTCGAGGTGTTTTAGAAATGGCTTTGATTTTGTCTGGGAATTTGTGGAGTCCAGCAGAGCTAATAATGTGTCCTAAGTACTGAACTTTTTCTTCAAAAAATTTACATTTGGTAAGATTTATATGCAAGTTAAATTCACGAAACTTTTCAAGTACTTTGATTAAACGTTGTTGACATTCTTGTTTGTCTTTACCTCGAATAACTATGTCCTCAAAATATGCCCTTGTACCATCCAAATCTTGTACGAACTGGTCAATAAATTTGTGGAGCTCATTAGGAGCAGTTTTTATACCAAAGAATAGCCTTTTGGCTAAATATGTACCACGATGGGTTGAAAGAGTTTGGAATTTAGCACTTTGGTCGTCGACCATCAGGTGTAAGTATGCTTTGTAAATGTCTAGGGTACAGAAAAATTTTCCATCGCGCAATTTATTAAAAATGTCCTCAATTCTAGGAATTGGGTGTCGTGCATTTTGGAGCTGATTATTAACTGTGACTTTAAAATCTGCAAAATGCGTACGGGTCCATCGGATTTTGAAACCACCACGAGGGGTGTTCCCCATTCAGAAAGGTCAGTTTTTTTTCAATTATGCCATCTGCCTCTAATTTATCAAGTTCTTGATCAACTTTTTGTTTTAAAGCATATGGAACCGTACGGGCTTTAATAAAAACTGGTTTAGCATCCGGGATTAGTTTTATAGAACATGTGTAATCAGGAATACAACCAATCTTAGGTTCATATACATCAGAATATAAATCAATGATTTTGGAAATAGAAATATCAACACAAAGAACATTTGAAATTTTGTTAAGATCATGTAAATTTATGTTCAGTTTTCGAATCCAATCACGTCCTAAAATATAACTTTTTTGACTTGACACAACAAATAAATCTTCATAACTCAAATTATTTTGATACGAAACGTTTAACTTTACAACACCAAGTGGTTTGAAAAGCTGGCCTGTGTAACTTCGAAAACACACATTTGTTCGCCGAATTGGAACGTTAAACTTTAATTTTTTGAATTCTTCAGCATTCATTATGCTTACTTTGCTTCCTGAATCGCATTCGAATCGATGTTCAAAATCATTCAATTTAACAGTAGAGTACATCTTATCATCAGTTGCATAATCATTAGAAAACACATCATAAATCTGATTCACAGATAAGTCATCTGAGTCATTCATTATGTGATTAACGTTTCGATTGTTCGTTTTGTTTTTTTTAAAGCTGGAAATGCAAACTGAAACTAAATGACCCTGTTTTTTACACGATTTACAACGTAATTTATTCGTTAGAAAGCAATTTTGAGTTCTATGATTGGATTTTCCACAACGTAAACATAATCCTTCTAATCCAAGCTCTTTTAAATTAGCACGTTTCGATTTCATGGATAATTTTGATCTACTTCTGGTTTTGGAATTTTCATTTCTGGTTTGAAAATGACGCCTATTCTCGTCACTATTGTGCAATATTTTGTTAACAGAAGTTTAAAATTGACTCTTCTAAATTTCTTTGTTTTAAATTTTTGCAGCTTCAATAGCTAAAGCAATTTCGATAGTTTTTTCAAATGTTATATCACCTTGTAATAATTTTTCACGTATATCAGAATCAGACAAACCTCGAATAAACTGAGAACGTAATAATAAATTTAACATAGATTTAGAATAATCACTTGAATTACATTCAGATATAAATTCAGCATTTTTTGTAAGATCTTTCAATGAAGAAATGGAAGTAGATATCGACTTATCTTGATTTTGAAGTCCTGAGAAAATTTATGTTGTTCCGTTAAAACGTTGGGATTTTGCGATAAATGTTGTTTAAGTAATGATAAAAGTTCTTTGAATGTCTTTGTTGAGGGTAGATCAGGAGCAGTAAGACTTGAAATGAGCTGGTGTTGCTGTGATCCAAGACAATTTATTAGAACAAGGACTTTTAATTCTTCGGTTTCCTTGTCATCGGTCGATAGTCTTTTTTTCTTAAAATAATTTTCCAGTCTCTGGGTATATCAGTCAAAAGATTATGATGTCTCATCATATTGGTCGAAAGTTAGATTTTGTATAGCGAGAACATCCTTTGCACTACGTTTCGATTCTGAAGTAACGTTAAGTTTTGAAACGAATTCTTGAAGAGTCACTATCAACTGGGTAAGTTCAGCCATTTCGTTTTACCTCGTCGCCAGTTTGTTAAATATTTGTTTGATATTGGTGTAATTATTTTGTTAAATCATTGAGGAGACGAATGACCAACATTATGAACTATACGTTTTATTGAAGGACATCAAGAACAGGAACAGAAGAAAACAAAAAGTGGGTAGAAGCGGAAGTAGAAAATAGTGGTAGTGGAAGTAGCAGTAGTTAATACATAACAACTATTCACAAAGTGTATTTAAAACATGTATGTACTGTTTGATAAAACTCGGGTTTTCACTAAATTTATTATATTTATTGATACCCATCGAAACCGGGGAAATAATAAACCAATTTGATCATGTCACTCGCTGTCATGTTCCGTGGAATCAGATAAAAAAAAATTCATGAGCTTTAAATTCTAGGTGATTTAATTCTTGATAGAACACTGTCACAAATACTGTTTTGCTAATTACTATTACTTTAGAGTGGTCTGCTGAATGTAAAAATAATTACAAGATAAAACTAACTTTTTGCATACCATGTTTATATTTTCTGTTGAATCAAATAAACTTGACAATTCCATGCATAAATAAATACTTTTTAAAATTTTTTTTGATGAATTATCCCATTAACTTGAGAGAAAATGATGAAATGCGTAATAAAGAGATATCAAATGCGCAATCAATTGCGTTTAACTTCTCGTTCCCGTCCTGGACGATAGATGGCTGCACCATTCTACAAATCAATAACTGAAAATGATTTTAATCCTGCTTAAAGATGGCTCAAAGTATTAAAATAATGCATTGGCATCGTGTTCTGAGCTATTCTAAAAGTTTCAAATGTCTAGCTAGTCGGGAAGTTAGTTAAAAGTCGATTCCAAGATTTGTACTGGACAAACACACACACAAACAAACAAACAAGAAAGGAAGTTAATAAAAACATGGTGAAAATTCATATTTACACCCAATTATCCCATCAGCTTTACAAAAAATTCCTTTATATATGACATATTTCTCTCGCGTAATATGTCATATTTCTCGAGTATTCAAGATAAAAGATCCTTGAAAATGGAACCAAAAGCTAATAGGTGTAGCCTATTTTCAAATTTCTAGCAACTGTGATTTTTAATGTGACCCATTATTAAATATATTTAGCGTCTCTCGCTGCTAAATAGGAAGTCCGAAGAAAGTTCCATAAATGGGTATAATTTAAAATGGCAAAAAAATTGCGAATTTAAATACACGTCGCTTATTATTATAATTAAGCGATATTAATTACTGACGGTTGTTTATATCGAAAATTTTGTGTTGATTGTGAACCGTTGAAACTTATATTTCTAGAACATTTCAATTACACCCACTATTTTTATGTTTTCATTAGTATACAGTCATAACTGCTTGAGCAGTATACCTAATATCTTTCCTCTTGTAGTAAATAATAAAATCATTTATTTGTAATCTTAGGTAGAAGCGGTAGCTAGTGCTAGACATCTGAAGGTTAATTCTGTTTTATAGCACGTAATTAGGGCAATTATATATAATTGCAAAAAATTACGTTTAATGCCCTATTAGTAGACGAAAAGTATTTTCCGGAGATGCTTCGTTAATTGTCTCGAAAATATCAAAATAATTGCTCATTAGTTACCGAAGTCGAGCTTCATATTAAACTGTGAGAGGAAAAACAAAGAAATGATAATGTTGCCAATTTTTTGTATCAGTGCAGTGTATATCATTAAAGCGCGAATGGTGTTTATTCCTTTAAAATTAATTCAACTAAATTCTCACAGCGCTCTCCCTGCAGTCTGGTTGAAATGTAAATTATTTCCTATGTTTTACTACCCAAGTGCATTTAATATTCAAATTGCGATCTATTAATCTTTAAAATCTAACAGTTTGGGGTGCTGGGACTGTACTGAAAATCATTAGTATTAAAGGTTTTCAATGGCTTCCCCTTCTAACATTGTTACATCGCATGGGAGCATTTAAATAAATGAACTTTATAACTAATGAAAAGTTATGAATAAGGTGATTGGTTTATACGAATACATAATACGAATAAATCAAAGGATGTTGCTTATAAATGCTAAGCACTTCCTATTGTATTATGCTTAAGAGAGGAATTAAAATTATTTGTGATGGAAACGCATGCAAATGGAGTTAATTTCAAAACAACTTTTAGAGTAAATCGAATTCATTCTTAAGCATTGTGTAGATGAGGGCGAATACTTGAACCGACAAAAATGAAAATTTTCTTTAAAAAGGAACGATTTTGCATGCATTTGCTTTTGTACAGTTGAACAAAAATGTTTGAATAACTTCATCCACTCTTATGTTTGGAGTTACAACAAAATGAAAGAGATGGTTAAATTTGGGCATCTGCGCAGAAACTATATTTACCATTGACATACAATAGTGCAATTTTGTTACTCTACGCTATGAAAGTATAGCAAAAATTTTTTCAATAAAGTTTTCTCATCTCCCAAATCTCTGTTCATAGTTTTCGATAATTCATGTCTTTATATATGGTGAAAAAAATATGAATTAGTATAAAGAAAACATGTGTACGGTAGGGGTTTTGAATAGTTCTTATAAAATAATCTATCGCCTTATAAGCCATCAAAATTTCAAATCCTTTAGATTATAGTTGAACTAAAAGAATTTGAATAAGCGAGACGTTAAGAGAGTGAATTTCACTATTGTTTAAAACATATATTATATTCAAAATATGTTTAGCTACGAGACAAAGATAGGAAATTGCTTAATGGCAATGCTAATAAAGCCTTAAAACTGGTAAATTGTATACAAAAATATTCCTAAGTAAAAACATGTGTTGTTTGAACAGCTTATTCCGCAAAGCTTTTATGAACTTTGAGACAGTAATTTTAACAAAGATAAAAGATAATTTTATTCAAAAACATTGACGGACATTTGAGTCTTTGAAAGGTTTCTTGCACCCATTTCACAACTCCATTACTGACGATAACAGGAAAAGTTCTTGGAATTTCAAAGTCTAATGATTTAAAATTTCGAATATCATACGAATTATTTAAGTAAACAGCATGAACTCAGTGAAATAGTTGCAGGCATTTTATACTCCATGATTGGAAGGAAAGATATCCAGGAAAAAATAATCATCTTTTAGTAAACAACATTTCTGAAATTCATAATTGAAATATGCCTGAAAATGCTACCATTTCTAGGAAATATAGTCGATATCAATTAAACAAACCGAACACTCTTAGATGAGCAGTAATATGTTAAGATGTAATATGGACAGGCAAATCCACAGAATGTTGCTTCCAGGAAAGAAGGCAAGAATGCCTAGAAGCTATTTGATTTACATTCTCTGATGACTCCATATTTACTCTCTTTACCAAATCAAACATATTTTTTGTTTGCATGGTATTAGGATAAATATATTTATCTTGAATGCTTTTGTATTATCATTTAATAAACTCGCATAAAATGGCTTGTTTATGTGTGCCACATTCAGATATATTTGAGGTCCATTAATCAGTAAACTAATAGCAATTGTTAAAATTTGAAACTATGGTAAAAAAAAAAATCCTTTTACGGATATTATTGTACACATATTAAGTGTACTATAAAAAAGTTTTTATAGTACCCATAATAAGTGAACTGCAAAAAATAAAGGTTATAAAGTTCATCAAGCTCCAGTTCAAATAGTCAGTTGTATCCAGTAAGGACTTAAGAATCAAGATGATCCACTTGTGGGAGAAATAGTCTCCTGTTTTGAAAATTATTGAACATGTTTTGACAATTGATATTTTTCCCCAATACCACTAGTGCAGTAGTATTGTGAAGCGATGAATGAGATAATAGGCAAGCATACTAGATTTTGTACTATATTTGTACTATAAACCCGTTCGACATTTGATTTCTTCAGATCCACTCGGAAAAGATGACGTTACTATAGGTGGACGCCAATTATAGTGTTAAAGCATGAACATCATTATAGTGTTAAAGCATGAACAGCATGAACATCTAATTAATATTCCAATTACATATATTCTAGTAACGGATAAAATTATATTAATTTTTATAGTTGTGTTATTACAAATCTTTATTAAATAAGGATTCAAAGTAAAAAATATCTTCATTATTGTCATGTTTGGATAACTAATTTAAATTGCTTCATTTATTTTCGATGCCTTCTATTTTGCGTTTTTATTGCATATTTATGCTGAAGCCAGAAGCGTCAATTGCTTGGAGCAGAAGAAAAACTGTGACCATCTATATTTTAATGCAAGAAATATTCAACTCCCGTATTACACATTCTCTCTTAAATGTAGACTTTTGCAGTTAATTAATGTTCTTAAGGTTGTAAAATACTCTTCGGGAAAGTTTATAGTCTCTCCAAGACTCATAATGGCCGATAAACGAACCATAACTTCCACAATTATCCGTGTTAAGTTTTCGTATAAATCGATATATACTTCGCGGAATATTGATGTTATTTATCGATATCCTATTTCAGCTCTTACAATGGAGTTTAACTTATACATAGAAAAATTGCAGCTATAGATAAATCTGTTAAGAAAATGCAATTTTTCTCCTCTTTTGTATTAAATTCTTATTTCAGGAAAAAAAAAAGCGTATTGAAAAATCTGATATCATTATTTAGGATATAAACGTATCTAATGCAACTCGTTTTTTAACATTAGCTGTTGCTATGCTCAACACTTTATAAATAGTGGAAATTATATTAATTAAATTAGAAGTTCAGTAGTTTTGAATATTTTAAAATATAGTTCTGGTGTTTAAATTATTGGGTCATTCCATTTGATAATCTATACTTATAAAGAGAGAGCGATTTTGTACGTGGAGGGTAATCTTCAGAACCACTGTACCTATTTGAAAAATTCTTTCACTGTTTGAAAGGTACATTATTCCAGATGGACATAGGCTATATATTATGTATATCTAATCAGTAGAAATAAAGTTAGGGGCTTAATCCTAACAATCTCCATTGTTTCCGCTACTGTCTTCTACCGCTTTTTGTTCCGAAGATTTCAACGATCCTTATCGTGGTGCTATCGCGGTGGGCTTCTGTTCTGACGCTAGAGGTTCGAACCTAGCCGTTCTCCGGCACGCCTTTTTCTTTTAAAAAATTTATTTTAATTAACTAACATAAAATTAACTTTAGTTAATATTTCGGTTATTATTAAGGTTAAAAAAAGATTTACGATTTATTGGCTATCAACTGGAAATTTATTGGTATAATATTTTGTTCAACCCGGACAAAGTCGGGACGGGCCGATAGTTTATTATATAAAATAACACATTAAATAGCCAATACGTTAAATAAATGAATTCATGTTAGGATGCTAGAAAATAATATTTCTAATCTGTAGCATACTTTACTTATTTATTCGTGTGATAAAAGGGATTTATTCGTGTTTGTTCGTGTGAATTGTCGAGGCTGTAGTCGACCTGAACTTTAGCACGCGCTGTGTAATTTACTATTATGTAAGAAAGAATCTCATCTAAGTTCCTTAAGGGGACTGGGACGTCAAATACCTTCAAAAAATTTATTTTTGAATTTGTGGCTTAAAAAATAGAGCAGATTCTACAGATTACAAAAATATATAATTTATGTACTTTTTGACACTCTAGCAACAATTATTAGCAACTTAAAAATGTAAACATACATTTAAATCCCATGTAATGGGAAAGTGTTTTTTGCGTTTTTCTCAAAATATGATTTTTTCATGTAATGGTACACTTTCTGCAAAATCTGTTGCAAGTACATCTCTGAAATTTTAAAAGTCAATAGAATAAGTGCTGTTGTATCAATATGACCTATTTTTTATTTTTAAACCTTAAGATATTTTTGTAAATGGTGAAAATGTATGACAAAAATATGCAAATTTCTGATAAGTGAAATTTAAAATTTTTTAAAATTTTTTAAAAAAGTGTAACAAAGACTTAAATGGGTTCACTATATAAAATAAACTGTGTATAATCATCACACAAGATTTCAAGGTAAGATTTTCACTAAATTTTTGAAAAAGTGTTACAAAGTGAATACCTCAAAAATTTCAGGGGGAAAAATATTTTTGTTTATATTGTTATTTGAAATTTACTTTTCAATCCAAAAATAAATTTTTTTTTATCTTAAAATATTCATAAAGGTCTTACTAAATTAACATAAAAAAAATCATAATGATACATGCATATTTGTATAAGATATGGGCTTTAAAAGAATAGCCCAAATTTCCAACTTCTTAGTTGTCGAAGACGTCCCAGTCCCCTTAATAGACTGAAAAGAAATACAGCTATATATAGCATTAAAAATAATATATTTGAATTTAACTGGAACTCCAATATATACTTCTATTAAAGCATAATATTGCTATGAAACCCCGCATGTTTGTGTTTTGTTGAAAGGGTTATTTGAAGCAGAAGACACAGTCCATTATTTGCTAGAGAGAAAATTGATAGTTAAACTTTCTATTAAAGGTATATTTTTGGACAGAGAACACTCAGTTGTAAACATATTTTCTCCCTGCATTTCTTTCATTACTGAATAAAAGCGAAGTAAAATAAATACTAATGTAATGGGATATCTACTTTATGTAGCCTTTAAGCAATTAATTGTCAACTATGCAAGATCACTTTCTTCAGAGCTGTCATTTGATTTGATTATAGAGCCTCATTACAAATTATTCCTAATAATAGAATATGAGACTCCAATTTATTGTGTGATTCTAGAATGCTTTTGTCTTATTGGCTACTTATGTCGTGCTGTAGTGGGTTCACTGCGGAGTGGAAGGTGACGAAAAGGCTTATTTCTTAGCAAAGAAAGGTACTGCCATCCTTCTGGAACCAGATAGATCAATGACATTCCCTGCCCAACTTCCAATAACACTGGAGTTTATGAAAACATATCCAATATGTTTAATACAGCTAAAGAAAAGGAATGGAAGTGTCTTGCTGATTCAAAATCCATGGATACAAGTTCTTCTAGGGGATCCGCTATTGTTTTGTTTCCTCTTTTAACATGATACGATATGAAAATATATCCAATATGTTTAATACAGCTAAAGAAAAGGAATGGAAGTGTCTTGCTGTTTCAAAATCCATGAATGCAAGTTTTTCTAGGGGATCAGATATTGCTTTATTTCCCCTTTTAACCTTTGCCTTAGGGGGTGAGATATCATGTATCTCAAGAATAAGGGCCCAATATTTATATATATATATATATATATATATATATATATATATATATATAACCCCTTATTGGTGGTTCTTACAAAGGGGGTATGAAATAGCCCGTTCTAAAGAGTGACTCGGAAAATTGGGCCCCGTAAGCTGAAGGTTAACATGATACGATTGTCTTGATGCTCATTTATTTAATTTGGACTCATAAACTCTCCTAATTGCACTCTGTAATTCTGGGCAATCAATGGACAGTGAACATACTGACACGTTCGTTGCTACACATACGGGTTTTTAATTGCATTGCTCAGGAATATTGTGGAACCAGTCAAAGAGTTAATGGCTTAGGTGACAAATGCCCGACATGTGCCAATGAATGATGTAATTATCCTGTAGCGATTTATGAGTCATAGGAATTTACAAGAATAAATGTATTTATTTATGTTTATAGTCACTATATGATCAAAGATGACTAAAGTTTTCATCATTATCTGATGTATATTGAAATGCAAAAATTTTTTTACCCGGTAAAATCGTAAAATCAGAAAACTGGCGTGATGTCTGGGGATATATACAGCATAGTTTTATGTGAATATTTGTTGAAAGCTGTAATATACTGATTCCGTTTCATATCCAATGGAGATTCCTTAGGTCCGTTAATTTCTTGCATTTTCCTCTTTAGCCCTAAAACACCATCATCCCATGCATTTCTGTTTTTAGCTTAATGTTTTACGATTTTTATATTAAAAAAATACAAACAAAAGGTAGGATATTTTTAGGAAGCTGTCTTTTTGGTTGCATTGGAGAGGAATTTTATTGACGGGAATTGTATATAGATCCACAAAGGCTGTCGAGACAAAATTAAAACAATTGTTAAAGTTTAATTTTTTTTTTCTCAAACATAAGGAAAATAATCAAGATTAGCAGCAGAGTTTTGAAATGTAAAGATACAATGCCGCATACTCACTCGAAAAAAATTTAATTTATTAAATGTACATAACAAATTACTTACTGGTACATGCCTTATTTTTCGACATAGTTGCCGCCATTGTCAAAGCATTTGTTGTGACAATAATCTCCAATAATCAGTCAGAAGGTATCTTTTTTCACTTTATTCAACAGCACTTCAACTATTTACAAATTCCTGTACATTTGGCGTAAACCACATCAGCTTGGAAGCTGGTTGCCAAGGGGCGTTAACTCAAACTCGGAAGTGAACGGCAATCACAACGCATTGCCAGGTGTATAGCTCCGCTACCCTTCCAGATGAGACTGTTCGCCTTTTATGCTGGAATGATTTTGCATACAGCGTGGCTAGACTACGTCTCCACCTGGCCGGTGTCGTCACTAACAAGTGACCGAGTAGATCAAAACAGAAATTGCAACATCCTCCCGCCCCGATGAAGACATTCATCCAACTTGAAGCAAAATATTATATCAAATACAAAAAATTAAACTACAATCAAATTTTTCACTACATAAAAATTATGAGCATTAGCATGAATATATACATATGAATATGACATTAAGTATAAATAGAGAATTTAAAAATCAACACATAGCCCAGTCAAAATAGGTTTTATGGCTAAAAAAATATGAAAGTTTTGAAAATTGGTGGAGATGTTTGGTTAGGCATGCTAATGAACATACTAAAAGTCCTCACCCATCAGACTTGAGCTTTCGCCGCCATCTTGAAAAATGTGTACACTATTTTGGTTTTTTGGAAATAACTTTAAAAATATTGATTTTATAAAAAATAATTAAATGCAAAAATTAAAGAGCATTAAATTATAAAGAAAAATCATTCATAACATTTTTTTTTATATGTCTAACAGGAACAAAGATAATTGACTTTGAAATCAGCGCACTATCACACCTGGGACGCGCAAGCGCGGTTCCCCATCGCGGTGGGGTGAAATACCCGCGCATGTGCATACCATAATTAGCCAAATTAGTTTTACACTAAATGGGAAGTTTTTTTTTGTATTTTTCCGAATAACTAGGGAAATATTAACTTTACGTAAAAAAGTTTATTTAAAAAATTAAAAAACATTAAATTATGTACAAAAACGATTTTATACATTTTTGTCGTACACCTAACAGGAACGAAGATATTGACTATAAAATGCGCTTTGATAATGGAGGTAGCTTCAAAGTCTCATTGTAGGCACTCTTCATGGAATTTCTAACCTCTCCCATATTTCGGCATTCTTTATAAACAAGAAAATATACTTTAATGTTTTTAGCTATGTAGATAATTAATCATTATTAATTTTATACATGAATGTAGTAAAGTTGGGGGTATTCACTATCAGATTTCCATTGAGAATAATTGTTCAAACTTACCTACTTCAGGATTTACGTGCTTTTTTCGGTACGAGATTCTCCCCCTTCGTCAGATATGTATAGATCGTCTATGGATCCGCTAGCATCGGCCCATTCATCAACTTCTTTCATTCGATCGTCATCATCAACAGGGCTGATGCCATTCTGACATACCCCATTTGAATTATTGCAGGCCGTTGTGCAGTTGATGCCTGCTTTCCGACATCCGCATCTTACTCCACAGTCAGTCTTACAGTTGTAAAACACCATGTTTAAAACAGAATCGGGAGCTACTGCATCCATAGTTGTGATGGACACAAGAATTTTCTCTTGAAGCTTCCAGCCCCACAGGCAGTTGGGCCTTTCTTTTTCAGGTGCTTCAAAGTCTTCCTCATTTTAATTTCGATGGCTCGTATTTGAGTGCGTTTAAGGTTTCTTGCGATGGTGGTTCAGTAGCAAAATCTCGAAACAACTCACGGAGATTTTTACATTTCAAATCCGATATGCCCATGCCGTCAAAAATTATTTTTGCTAAAGCTGTTTGGGTCAATAAATGAGCTCGGACGGCCCTAGCATATGCATGGCCAGGCAACATTTTTTCTACTGACGTAGGTGCATAAATCAAAGTGAATATTTCTTTTAACCCACTTCCAGCCATTATGTATCCAATGTAGCCTAAGAATAACATTAAAATATGGAATGGAATCCACCAAGCCTCACAATACAACTTGATAATAATGGATTGGATGTTGCTGCGACTATCTCTCGAGCTTTAATATACAGTGGTTGGTCAAACGTGAGTAAGCAATACTTTTGGTGCATTTTAACACACTGCTGGGCAGCATATTTCAGCACAGTGAAAATGGTGTCATACTTGCTTGGTGGTGAATTAACAAAAGGAAGGGGTATTACTTTGGTCTTTTCACAAGGCTGGTTTCTGGTTATACAATGGAAAAATCCTTTCCATTCAGGTATCTGTGGAAGACCTAACCACTTAGCACATATCCAGGAGATATCAGATGTCTTAGGCAGTGGTAAATCTTCCGCTAAAGGAATTAAGACATTCAAATCTTAGTAATTGTTTTTAACCCAGGCCCTCGAAAATTTTCAAACGTTTCCAGAGGAATGATTCACATTTTGCCTAAGGTCGATGCGGATGTAAGTTCGGTTAATTTTTTTTTATCTTCGTCCCTGGTTCCACTGCTGACACTTGAGTAAAACAAGCAATGCCTCCCATGCTATGAAACGTATTCAGGCCATCGATTGTCGGCACATTGAAATCTGCATTGTCCAATACGAATTGGCAGAATGATCCCTCGCGCATTTGGGGTTGCGGATGATTTATGGCTGACATCTCAAGTATTTGGGCTTCATAGTAAGAAGAACAAAATCCCAAATTCGAGAACATTGTTATTAAATTCTTGGAACAGAACTTTTTGTACAAAAATAAAGCAAGACCATTGAGCAGAGGAGACATAAATGATCGTGGCCTTAGCGCTGATATAATGACGTGAGCTATTGAAGTGACTTTTTTTTCTGCCTTAGCAGTCTTTTTTTTAATAATCAAGTGCTCCAAAAAAGATTTTAGGCTTTCTGGAATGCCCTTCTTCACATCTCTGAAACAATTATCACTTGGAGGTTAGCAATGAGTGTCATAAACTGGTGTCTGGATATCTTCATTTATTATGGCTGCAGCAGTTTGTACTATTCGTAGACGCTCCTCAAGATCATTTCGTATCCTTTTGTCGTACCAAGAGTCTGATAGACTTTCATTCCAGTATTACGTAAACATATGACAGTAACTGTTTTGGAGTTTGAAGCAAAAATAATGCCATCAATAATGCAAAAATAATGCCGTATTTTTGTTTCAACTTATTTCTCAAAGTGATGTCGTCTGGAACTAGCCCTGTAATTTGAGATTTGAGTTCGGGTAGTGAGAATTGACAGTCGTCATTATTATCAAGGAAGAAGGATATTTCGTCTACAGCTGTTGAGACGTAATCCGACTCAGGCCGCCCTCTATTTCTGATTGGTGCAGTGTGTAGAAAAAAAGTCATGAAGCAGTCTTGGTGATATATCGCATCAGCTGCAACTAAATCAGCAACGTTTATTATACGACACTGAACTTCCTTTCCCCACTGGTTATGTCTATTCTCTGCAGCTTCAAGAACTTTGTTTTTAATTTCGAGACTCCTAACTTCGTATATAGTTCTTCGCCTGTCAGTTGGTTTTTTCTTTTGTCTTGCTTTGAATTCTTCGTCTATCACTGATCTTACAAAAGAGACATTTTGTTCGAAAATCGAACTAAGGTAACAAAGATCGTAAACTTACAGCTCGCTCTTCACTTAGGGATGTTGACGCGATTTCTGCATTTCTTTTTAAATAAATCAACTTTTATACTTCCTGGTCTGGTGTAATTTCTCTGACACAACGAATGAACCGAAACAGATTTTAAATGTTCCAACTGATCATGTTTATTGTCTTTTCTTTGGACACTAGCTCTCTTTAAAGCGTCGATCCCTTGTCTCCTACATTCACGAAATCATCATTTGATATTAATTTTTTACATATAAAACATAGTTCCGTATCAGCCATTGTTCACAGACGCACACGGAACGGTGACTAACTATTAAATGGCTAGGAAAATACTAGGATAAGACCGATTTGGCGCCTTACGGTATGAACATGCGCGTGTCTAACATCCATCGCGATGGGCACCCACGCATGCGCGTCCCTGGTGTGATAGTGCGCTCTTTCCAAAGTCAATTATCTTTGTTCGTATTTGACTTATAAAAAAATATAATGTATGTTTTTTGTGCATTGCTTTTTGTAGAAGCTACCTCCATTCTCAACCTCGCATTTTGTAGTGAATATCTTCGTTCCTGTTAGGTTCACGACAAAAATGTATAAAATCGTTTTTTGTACAAAATTTAATGTTTTTTAATTTTTGAATTAAACTTTTTTTACGTAAAGTTAATATTTCCCTAGTTATTCGGAACAATACAAAAAACCTTCCCATCTAGTGTAAAACTAATTTGGCTAATTATGGTATTCACATGCGCGGGTATTTCTCCTCACAGTGATGGGGAACAGCGTTTGCGCGTCTCAAGTGTGATAGTGCGCTCTTTTCAAAGTCAATTATGTTTGTTCCTGTTAGACATAAAAAAAATGTTATGAATGATTTTTGTTCATAATTTAATGCTCTTTAATTTTCGTATTTAATTATTTTTTTATAAAATCAATATTTTTAAAGATATTTCCAAAAAACCAAAAAAGTGTACACATTTTCCAAGATGGCGGCGAAAGCTCAAGTCTGATCGGTGGGGACTTTTAGTATGTTCATTAGCATGCCTAAACAAACATCTCCACCAAATTTCAAAACTTTCATATTTTTTTTAGCCATTCGTCAAAATCGGGTCTATTTTGACTGGGGTAACACAGATGCAGTATTTATAAAAATTTAAGTTAAAAGTTAAAAACACGTAAACAAATAAACTGAATACTAGAAGGTCACTAAATGACAAATAAATACATAGCTGATTAGCTGAAATTCACCACAATCATTTGAGTTAATTAAGCTCTAAATTATATAACAACTGGATAGGGCGTTTAATGATTCCTGACGAAGTCTTTAATGATACAGACCTTACCCTTCCATCTTACCCCACATAAACCTCAATCACTCGGCCAAGTTTCCACATCTGTCGAGGCAGCTTATCTTCACCTATTAAAACTATATCATTTACATTAAATTTACATGTGACATGTTTTACACAAAGTAAGGAGAGACCGATCTCAGTTTAGATAGTTGTGGCGTCAGAATCCTCAAGATGCAACGAGTACCATTCGGCGTTAAGTGTAGCCCATTTCTTTTGGCTGCAACTATAAGACTCCATTTAAAGAAATATGAAAATTCCCATAGGGAAGCATGTAAAATCCTAAATGAACTATATGTTGATGATTTGATTAATGGTTCTGATACTGTTGATGAGGCCGCACTGATATCGAGGGATGCTACCGCTATTTTGAGTGAGGCAAGCATGAATCTACGTCAGTGGGCTACAAATTCGAAGACGCTTCGTGAAATATGGAAAGAAAAGAAAATGGAGCGTAGACAATCTGCAAAGGATATACCGTTAAAGATCTCAGGACAAATTTGGGATAATGAAAGAGATACTCTTCGAGTTCCACCTAATCAATTCCATAGACTAAAGAATGGTATCGCAACAAAACGGACAGTATTAAGTGCATGCGGGATGCTTCTTGACCCTTTAGGTCTTCTACCTCCTTTTACTGTTCGAATAAAGTTACTTGTGCAGCGGTTATGGGAAAGAGGTAAACTGTAAAAAATTACGATCTTCCTCAGCAATAGCCACTTCTAAAAACGCTCTTTGAATGTCCGATCAAAATGCTATACGGTGATATCGAAATTTCAAAATAATTTTCAATAAATCGGGGCTGAGATTAGGACCACTAACTAGTCAATAATTAAGTGACAACTCATTTTTTGCTTTGGACGAGCCATCGTAACAAATTCCAAGTTTTTTAGTTTGTTTTAATTCTTTTATTACACCATGGTGCGGCATGAAATAACCCACGAGTTCTTTACTATCTGAATTACACTTAACTTCTTCAATGATTTTAACCTCTAATTGTTCTTTAACAATATCTTGATATTTAAGATAGAAGTCCCTATTTCGCCTGAAAGTATTTTTTAAGCCAAACAAACGCTTCCTCGCGATTTCATAATTATTTGTTATTTCATGTTGATCTTGCTTCCACAATAATCGTGTCTCATATCTATTATTTTTATAAATTGTTTTATTCGAATAACTTTAAAATATCTGTATCACTTTTCGGTGTTTTTCTTTCTGAATTAATGCCTATTGCTTCTAATTTCCATAAATCCTTAACTCTTTCACAATACAAGTCCTCGGTTTCAACGGTTAAATTGCTAACATAAACATACTTTGCGTTGCAACTAAACGTTTGCCTAACCTTATATTTGTTTGACCCAAAATTTCCCAAATATAATCTGATCCTATTAATACATTGACCTTTTTTGAATAGCCCATATCAGCCAATTCTATAGCTCTTTCAAATGCTGTATTTCTAATCCACTGAGAAGGAACTTCGATTTCACCAAGCGTAATTGAATCAATTACAATCGCCCTTATTTTAATTTTCTGATTAGGATCAATTTTACTCTGTAAGATTATTTCAACAATATCATAAATTTGTTTCTCCAACTTTTTATTTCCAAACGCATAAATGAGGAGATCTTCTCTATTTACAATTTCCAGTCCTATTGAGTCGGCAATTTTCCTTTCAACAAACGTGCTTGTTGACACTCCGTCGCATAAACAACGAAGCGAATATTTCCCTTTATCTGTCACAGCGTCTGCTGTGAAAGTCTGCAAAAATACTGAGTTAGACTTCTGGTTTTTTTATTTTGTTATTTCAAAGCAGGGAACTCTCAGCTTGCGTATTCGACTCATTGCGAACCAACTTATCATTGCTAATGTTTTCTCGGGGATTCGAAGATCCACATATTAATGAATTATGCTCTTGAATACAATTTTTACAAGTTTGATTCCTTTTCCAACATATCTTTACAGCGTATCTTCTCCCTAAGCAGAGGAAGCAACGACCTTGACTTACGAGCGATTTCTTACTTTCACTCACGCTTAGCGTACAATCTTGATAAACAAAAGATACAATTTCGTTTATAATACATAAGATACAATAAACAATAAGATTACAAAAGATAAAATAAACAAAAGATGTAATTTCGTTTTTCATTAGTGGTAGCAATGAATGCAGAAGTTGAAGACATATTTCTTTTAGTATAAAACTGGTATTTATTTTTATAAACATTACTGTTAGTTATTGGTTTGCGAACTAGAGATTCTGTGGCACAATTATTTCGAATTCCTAGTAAAAGAGACGTTTCGCGGCATTCTATTTCATACTTCAAAAATTTAACTAAATCATTTATGTCGAATTTTACGTTTGACTGACGCTGCCTATTATACTGTAAATTTATTTCTTCTGGGATCCTTTGCAGTATAACTGGACAGAGTAAGCTACTATAAGTGTTAGCAGCAACACCTAGAGATTCTAATGATCGAATATGAATTTCTATTGCATTATATAATTTTCTCAACGCCAATACATCAGAAACTATCCTAATGGGTTCAATCAATAATAATTTAATCATATTGCATGATATAACTAAATCTGTTCTACCAAAACTCTCTCTTAACAGTTTAATAGACGAATCGTAGTTTTGTTCAGTTAAAGAAAATCCGGAGACAGCGGCCAAAGCATTTCCGCTCAAATAAGTTTTTAAATAAGCAAATTTCTCTATTTTAGTAAGCGAATGGTTATTATGCATAGCTACTTCTTATGTATTCCAAAAATTTAACCAATCACTACAATCTCCACCAAAAATAGAAATATTCAAACGCGGTAATTTAACATTTTCAATTTTAACACTAGAACCGCGGGACTTTCGATATACATAGAACCGCGGAGCGGGTCATTTTGACCCTAGATTGTAAACTTATAAAATATGCACAAGCGCTTAATTTATTTAACTAAAACATTTTATTTTTTAAATAATAATCAATATTTCTCAGAATTTACATTAAATAATTTATATAAATCAACAGAAATTAACTTAATTTTTCCAAAATTGTATTATTTAAAATTTTATGTCCTTGAGTATAATAACATGTCTCTTCAAAAAAATATTACATAAATTTCTTAATTTCAATGGAAAAACAGAGTATCTCTTTTTAATATGTTTAGACATAATTTAAAAAAATTTAAAATTTAAAATTTTATCAGTACTTTGTTTTACAGATTATAAAATCCAATTTATTGTATGCATTTTGTACAAAACTGATTAATAAGTTTTGTACATTTTCCACAGATGGGTGCTTTACATTTTGAAAATATATCTAGAGTTTTATTTTCACATTTCGAAATGTGGCATCGGACTCGTTTACGCTTAATTTTTGGTTGTCCGTCGTTTTAATTGGTTGCTTCACATGCTCTTTTTGCCACCTTTTTATGTCGGAAGAGAATAAACTTTTCTCGCAATTTTTCAACCAAGTCTTGAATGAATTGCCGTCTACTAATAGATTTTCCAGTTAAGCTTTATATAAAACCCAGGCATTGATTGCAGCAAGGTCCAAAATATTACAAAAAAACCTGCACCGGCCACCTACGTAAGCAGACTTGACTGTAAATTTCCTTGCCATTTGTTCAATCACATCCACACCGTATTTAGTTGCGTTGTAGAAAGCGATTGTATCAGGTAGATTTTTTGGGTTATCTGCAATTTCTACGTTTGGATGGAGACTACTTAGCAACAAAACATTTTTAACTTTTTTACCTTGATAAACAGTTTGACTCATGTCTTTATGGATTAGTACCGTAGTCGAATACAATGTGGATTTTAACATTTTTACTGAGACTAGTATTTCTCTTCATGAGCGTTTTACAGTTCCTACAAGGCTAGTGTTTTTGGATTTCAATGCTTCTGCAAGCTTCAGTGTCGTGAAATAGTTGTTCGTAGTGACATTTCTACCTTTGTTCTCATATGGACTTATAAGTCGCAGCATTACATGTTCAGAAAGAGAAACGTTGGATGGACTTTGGTTATCTTTTCCAACATACGGGAATCCATTTATCAGTTATTTTGAGTCAAATCTGCAGCCAACCAGAACTTGATTCCACACTTATCTGGTTTGTTTGGCATGTATTGGATAAACCTACACCTAGCTTTTGTAGGAAATAACTGTTCATCTAGAGTTACATTAGGACCTGGTGTATAGTTAGTCTTTCAATTTTCCCTGAAACGATTCCAGATATCCGAAATAAGGGCAAGTTTGTCTGTCTCTAGACGCTTTGATCTTGTTTATTTTATGTAGAAGCGTAAAAATCCCATTATTTCACGAAATTAATCTCTTGACATTGTATTTTGGAAAAATGGTGGTCCTCAGTTCTTTGACCACAAGCTATCCAGTTAAGTCCTTTTGCACAATATATACCACGTGCATATAAAATTTATATAAAAGCATCTATTTCTTCTAATGTTATATTCTATTCTCCTTCCTAAATCTGCCGATGAGCTTCATCTTCAGTACATTTCTTTATGTGTTTCAATATCCATTCATCTATAAAAATTCTCCAAGCACTTGAAGAATTGTTGTGGATAACATTGCGTTTAGCATGTGGTGTTGGGCCCCCAACTTCTTTCAAAATATTACACTTTGATTTTCTTCCTCTATCGTTTGTTCCTAATTGAGCGACATTCCAAATTGTCCCATCTTTGCCATCTTCATTATTTCCAACTTTGAATGTTATTGTTGATTTCTTTTTCAAATTTCTTTGCGTGTGTGTATCTTTTCTTGGAATGTTTGATTTTTATTTTTTATCAGATAAATTATCATCAGTATTGCGATGAGAAGGACCAGGGATTGTTAGAGCATTTCCAGAGTCATCTTCACTTTAATTTTCTTCATCCGAATCCAAATTTTATTCATTAGCAGGCAGGTATTCATCCTCACTACTCCAAATCGAATCTTGAGAAACCTTTTTCCGAAACTTCTGAATCCTTTTCAGATAAATGTTTTAAATATTCTAAAGCTTCTTGAACAGCAAGATTACGGCGTCGTGACATAGTTTTTATACATATACTAATTACAGAATAAAAACGACTTCAAAAAGTCTTTTAAATATTCGCAGTAATTTTTCACTGCATTCGAACGTAGTTCGTGTTTCAAACCTAATTTAATGACCTTGACTGAAAAACCTTCACTATTCCCCCTTCTGGTACAGTCCATTTAAGGAATTCTAGGGTGGGGTAGAAGTATTTTACAGTTACAGTTCGAAAAATTGCATCTGTTTTCCGTTATTTGCACATTACCATTTCTTACGGGTCAAATTGACCCGCTCCGCGGTTCTAGGTATAAGTGTTAATAATCGGAAAAATATTTATGTTACGAATTTTTAAATTTGGTTAATTGTGGTTCACCTTATAATATTAAAAGTCATAAAAGGAATTGTTTTTTCAATCGATACTTTTCGCGTGGTGATAAATTAAACATCGTTTTGGGTCAAATTGACCCGCGCCGCGGTTCTAGTGTTAATAAGCTTTTCACTTATTTTATGTAAATTTTCCTCATAATCATTTAGTATTTCACTTTTCTGAACTACATTAAATTCATTTTATAGAAACGATAAACATCTATCAATTTTCGTTTTGCAGCTAATACTGGTTTCTCGATATTTATCGCTAGCCGTTACCTCCTTTTCCAATTCCTCAACATCAATAACATCTTGAATTTCACTATCTAGCTTCTTCAACTCATCTATTTTTTCAATCAACTGATTTTTTAAATTATAAAGATTTTCAACTTTACCCACTTTCGTGAATTATTCATTTAAAGGTACATTAATTGTACCCTCTATTTTGGTAACAAGTTTCGAAAATAACTGTCTAACAGCTGTACTTTTCACTTTAACTCTGTCAGTATTCATTTTCATCAGTATTTAATAAACCCAATCTTTCATATCAAATTGTAAATATATCTAATAATTAAACTGGGAGACCTACCTCAAATGGAAGTTTCGGCCATCCAAATCACTCGTTGAACATGGATAGTCTGAAATTTCATCGTCTTCATATCAGGTCCGTGGTCACCAAAATATGTGACAATAATCTCCAGTAATCAGTCAGATGGTATCTATTTTCACTTTATTCAACAACATTTCAACTATTTACAAATTCCTGTACATTTGGCGTAAACCACTTCAGCTTGGCAGCTGGTTACAAAGGGGCGTTAACTCAAACTCGGAAGCGAACGGCAATCACAACGCATTGCCAGGTGCACAGCTCCGCTACCCTGCCAGATGAGACTGTTCGCCTTTTATGCTGCAATGATTTTGCATACAGCGTGGCTACACCACGTCTCCATCTGGCCGGTTTCGTCACTAACAAGTGACCGAGTAGATCAAAACAGAAATTGCAACATTTGTTAAGTCTGGGTACAAGCTTTTGTATTCCACAGTCATAGAACTTTGCCGCCTGTTGTCGGAACCACATTTCAACTTCAATTTTGATCTGATCATCGTCGTGAAAGTTTTGCCCTGCAAGATGTGTTTTCAGGTAAAAGTATAACTGGAAGTCTCTGGGTGCAAGGTCCGGGCTGTATGGCGGAAGATCTAAAATTTTCCATTCAAAACTTTTGAGAATGCTTTAGTTTGAAGCGCTGTGTGAAGACGAGCGTTGTCATGCAGCAAGCAACCTCCTCTTGATAACAAGCACCTGAGTTTATTTTGAATTGCCCGTCTGAGACGTCTCAAAGTCTCGCAATATGCGTCAGCATTAATTGTGGTGCCGGGAGGCATGAAGTCAAACAGAAGAATGCGTTGTCTGTCCCAGAAAATAGAAGACATGATTTCTTTGGTGGGGATCCTGTATCAAAAATTTGGCGGGATTCTGAATTGACTCAGACATTATGTGGTGCTTAAACAAGACTCACCGTAAAAATAACAAATGATCTCGAGGGGAAAGCGAAATGTTCAAGGTTACAGTCCGTGTTGCCAACGGGCTCACAGAAACTTTTCCTTTGATGCTATCGGTGAAGTACCTTTACTTTCGGAAATTGCCTCGTATATGGGTCGCCCAAAGGAAAGTGGCAGTACAGTAGGTGTGACAAATGGTTAAATGGTATTGCTGTAAATTAGTATACAAAATAAAAATAAATACATAAAGAACATATAGGCGAGACATAATTGCCTTGGAGGATGAAACAGGTGACACAAAGGTCCACGAGATGTTGGATACCCTGGGTGAAGAAACTCCAGGTTTGGCAGTGGAACCAATGGAACCATGCAGAATTCTGTGAACACTTCCTTCGCCCGTAGACATTCCATCCGCTATCTCGCGAGTGGTGATTCTCCGATTATTGCTCATAAGACTGTCCACAGCAGTAATTGCTTCCTGGGTGAAAACCACACGCGTTTGACCTAGTCGTGCCCTGTCGTCCGTACTGCTTCGCCCGTTACGGAAATCTATACACCATCTGAATACTGATCTGCGTGACATACAATCTGTGCCATACACATTTCTCACGTGATTATAAATTTTTCAAAATTTCCGCCGTTAAAAATTGCACGACTGCGCGTTGACAACGTTTGGAGGCATCCGTGATACGAACGATACCGTTGACTTTGCTCCTATGCTATCATTGAAGCATCTGTCGTGTTCTGACGATATGGCATGCCTTCCCAACACTCTATAGGCGCCCTCTATAGGCGCATGCGTAGTCTTATGTATCTTAAAACAATGGCGCAATAACGGTAGTGCCACTTTCATTAGAAGGCACCCTTATACATATTTTTAACAATATCAGTCATAATTTACCTGATGCACTTAACTCGTGCAATAGTTTCAATTTAACTATAAATTGCAATTCTTATCGATAAAGTATAAAAAGTATCTGCATAAAAGACATGTAAAGCAATGCCAAGGCGGTAATTACTGATATAATAATATAAAGTAAGGGGACGAAATGAGAAGAACTAGTGAAAGTGAAAGCAAATCATACTCACAGTAATACTGATATTTATACTGATATTATATACTATCTCATTTATATTACAGCATCCTTAACTGTTAATATAATAAAGAAAGGCAGATAATAATCATGTATATAAAATCTCATTTCGAGAAAAAAATAATAAAAAAAACCTGTCATAGAAAAATTTACTTAGAAATTAAAAGTATTTTGCACTATAAAAAAAGAAATACTTTTGAATTTCTTACATTGCGCAAAAAATTTTAAGTAATTAGTTTTAACATTCTCTGTAAATTGTTTATAGTGCTTAAGTATTCTTTAATACTAAATAGTTATTTCATTTCATTTCACTTTCAATTTTGGAAAAAGCCAGTAATAATCAGCCATACATTTTAATGTTTCCTCTGTATTTCGTATTCAATTAAAAAGATTTTCTTCCACGGTTTTAATTAAATATTCTAACGCGAAATTGAAGTTCTGTTCTTTAGCGGGAAAGTGCGTATACGTTTCTATTATTTTTCTGTGCTAGGAGAAAACGGATTAATAAATTATAAATTTCACTCCGGCAGAAATACTCTTCGTAATTAGCTATTTACTGTAATGCTATTAAATCTCAGCCCCCAGATTTGTGTTATTTTTTAAAGCGCAAATCAAGGAGAGTGATTTTATTTTTCTCCGCATTTAAACGCGAATTTTTCTTAATGATCTGGATAAAAGTTTCGCTCGATTACTTTTACTTTCCCGTTTGTTGGGTTTTATGCGTGAACCTTCGGTGAGAAACAGTGAAAATAATTCGGACGTAAATCCTAAATGTATCGATTTTCTCTCATTTTTAAAACTTTTAGTAGCCATGTAACAGAATCAAATTCATAGTGGAAAACATAGGGGAAAAACACCATTGTAATTAATATTGATTGCGGTTCATCACTGCAAAAAAGATTGGGAATGAAGCGGGACGAAAAATATAAGGGCAAAAACATATCAATCTAAAGTATATATTTAACCTTTCCCTTACAGGGTGGGATAGCATGTATTCCAAGAATACAGACCCATGAATGAATTAATGATTTAATGAATATATATATATATATGTATGTATAATAACGCCCCACCATTGTTAACTGCTTCACCCCACATTTTTTACTTAACGGGTATTATAAATTATACCCTTTTCAATAAAGCCCAGTCCCTTTTTCCAAATTGGGACCAACAAGTAAACGAATTAACTAACAAGTTTGTCCCTTAAGTCACGCCCTGAAAATCAGGAACCTGCGATTCAGGTAGATTCATAAACCACGCTCCTTGCATAGCTTATTCGGAATCTTGAATTACGGCCCACGTGGTCAAGTTGGATGATCGGTCCTGGCCAATTAAGAAATGATAACACCTAGCGCCACATTAGCGCCCTCATGGTTTAAAAAGATGGAACAGAGGATTTTTGCGCTTTCTCTGCTTCCTCGCTTCTATTATTAACCTTGCCCTTTCTTCGCGCTGCTCCACTGCTGTCCAATACGACAATGTTAAGTCTACTTTCTGACTGCACCGGTGGCGTGACTATTGTGTGTGTCCGGCCTTAAATGTACCTGTTCTTATCAGAATGTCTCCTGAATTATATCGTCAAGATTTTGAATAAATCAATTCCATGGATACTGTTTGTGCTTCGCGTCTCTGTTCTGTGTGTTCATTAATATCTTCCTTCTCTATGGTTACCTCCCCGATGTGTCAAGGCTATCCTGAAATAGTCGTCATCTCGTCACTCTAGGTAAGTCTACAACACTGTCGTGTTCCATCTCAGTTACATAGTTTTTGCGTAAAGTTAAAGGTTATCGTGCGTGTAACGCTGATATCATTATATATATATATATATATATATATATATATATATATACACATACACATAAACATATACCGGGTGGGGAAAAAGTCCGTAAAAACTTTCATAAAAAACGGAAAAATAACCAAAATAAAAAAACATTTGCAGGATTAACATCGCTAGGTCACGGTATATTTTTTTGAGAGAGGAAAAACAAAAAGCTCAAAAAACAGCCTACAGATGGCACTTACGTAAAAAAGTCGAAAGATACGCGGATAACGAAAAGAATGATTCTAAATCGTTTATTACAGCAGTACGTGTTCCACATGACCCCCACCACAGGGGATAATACATTGCAGACAAGTCACAAATCTAGCAACGGCAGAGTGCAGCAGGTCCGAATATGTGACACATCTTGACATCTTTCATTTACAACAGAATGGAAGGACCAGATAGTAATATCCGGGAAGATACACCCGTTGATTTTAGTACGTCAGCGCCACCTGTCGGCTGTTTTTCTAGTTTTTTTCCTGTTTAAAAAAATCCCGTGACCTAGCGATGCCAACCCTGCAAACATTTTTTTATTTTGGTTAATTTTCCGGGTTTTATGAATTTTTAAAGTGTTTATGGACTTTTTGTCCACCCGGTATATATATATATATATATATATATATAAACCACTTAATGGCCATTCTTACAAAGGGGGTATGAAATTTTCAGTTCCAAAGAGGGAATCGGAAAAATAGGTCCCTGAAGCTCAAGGTTAAATAGAAGGAACAATAAATTACAAGCAATGAGAGAAACGTTAAGAAATATTTAATCTCTGCTGCGCTTAAAACGATGCCATAGTTGAGGTTGTAACATCAAATGTTGATACTATTCTAGCTTAGTTGCTTAAGCTATGTGATTCGATATCCATTTCTCATAACATTAAAAGCAAAACTACATAAAACATTCAAGTCCAACAAATTCATATACATTTCGAAAATATTGGCAAGTAAATGAAATACGCATTTCCACACTTCTATCGAGAATTGTTAAAAGCTATTTTGCCCGAAGTATCTTCAGGAGGTATGTGAAGATTTTATGAAGCTATTAATAAATTAATCTTCAGAGTAAATTTATAGATGAAATTTTATGTGTGTAAAAGGAAAAACTTGTTTTATATACAGATATCGTTTTCGAAGATTCGATAAAACGGATGTGATGATTTTCAGGAACATCTAATCATCAATTTAATACTTTAGCTAATCTATTCCCTTGATTGAAAGATCTATAATTTATCAGTTATTAAGAATGGGTAAAAAAATTAAATAATGATAAAATTTTGCTGCATGTAATTAATAAAACTTCACAATCTCCCTCGCTACTTAAAGCAAAATGACTAGAACACGATATATTATGCATTTCAATTTCCTGTATATATATATATATATATATATATATATATATATATATATATATACAGGTGGTTTAAAAAATAATGCATGTATGTATATATGTATATATGTGTGTATGTGTGTATGTATGCATGTATGTATATACGTATGTATGTATGTATGCATGTATGTATGCATGTATATATATATATATATATATATATATATATATATATATATATATATATATATATATATATATATATATATATATATATATATGTATATATATATATATATATATATATATATATATATATGTATATATATATATATATATATATATATATATATATATATATATATATATATATATATATATATATATATATATATATACTAGCGGACCCGACAGACGTTGTTCTGTTCAAACGTTGTAATTCTAGTTGAAGTACCCGGCAATGCCCGGGATTTTAAGAATGTTTGTTAACCAAAATCAATTTAAAAATTAACACAGTATAAATAACATAGAAAAAATATATGTGAAATGTTATACACATCTCAGAATTTCAGACTTTCATCATTGTAGTACTGAAATCTGAAAAGTAAAAATGTCAAATTCTCTAATGTTTGTTAACTAAAATTAATTGAAAACTAAACACAGTATAAATAACATAGAAAAAAACCACGTGAAATCTTATACACATAAATAAAAGGAAAACCCAATGTCAAAATATATAAATTTATAATAAACTCCTCAGAATTCAGCTATATTCGGTATTTCATCATAAAAAAGCTGAAAAAAAATAAATAAAAATAATAATTTTAAAAAATAATAAAATAAAATTGAAATTAAAATTAAAAATAATAAAATTAAAATAAAATAAAAATAAAAATAATAAAATTAAATTAAAATTAAAATTAAAAAATAATAAAATAAAATAACAATTAAAAAATAATAAATTAAAAGCTGAAATAAAAAAGCCTTACAAAAGAGCTGAAATAACAGGTCTAGCAAAATTTACACAACTCTGGATTCGAACCCGGGTCGAGATCATGGTACTTTCCGAATTGGCGACCTTCCGAATGCGCCACGATGACACGGTGTTCTAATGAGTAAAGTGAAACATATTCGCTATTGGAAAGTTGTTGTGGCCTGGTGATTATACATGTCAGAGGAGTTTTTAGTCAGAAATAAGTTAGCAGGATAGAAGCTTAGTCTTTAGCTCTTCAAAAGACACAAAGATATAGGCGAGGGGGATTGCAGTAGCGATTAAAAAAGATCTCGTGTCACTTAGCGTGGTTGATTCGAATTTTCCATCGCGTGTCGAGAGTATCAATATGCCGTTGGATCTGATCCATTTTAGAGTATAAAATCTGACTTGAAAGATTATTATTTTCATTTATTATTCTGGTTTAATATATGACTTGAAACTTTTTGATTTTATTTATTTTTATTTTTTCGCTCGCTGTTTGCTAACTAAACCTAACGTGGACGCCTTTATCCAGAGGGGTGATTCCACAAACTGTAACAGCTTCCATTTACCGGACGCACCCCCTTATAAATTGTTGGTTTTTTATTAATTAATAAAAAATATAAAAACATTTTCTATCGGATCAAATTGTGAATCTAAACCATTCTCGATTCAACTTAATCGCACACACAAAATTTCATAAAAATCAGTCCAGTCGTTTAGGAGGAGTTCAGTTACATACACACGGACAGAAGAAATATATATATATATATATATATATATATATATATATATGTAATGACCCAGTGGGGTCGTTAAACTGTGATCGTATATAAGTACTTTTGCGTCGCGTTGCGACCAATTCTGTTTCAGCAACTTCACTAAGTGGAGAGGTACAACTCTAAAAAAAGACACTCTTGTTATACATATTTACAATTTATTTACACATATATTTACACACACATTATTTAGAATCATGCTGGAGTCTTCGTATTATTCAAATATAGTATTATTCAATATATAAATCATTTACAATTACAACCCATATTATTCATCATAACTTTGGCAATGCCGACCCTTACGGGCAAGAGGCGCGTATGTGATAAGCAGGGATGTGAAATAAATTATATTAGCAAATATGCTCACCCATGGGGCTGCTGCCTCTATCGGTTGCACTCGTCTCCACCACTTGGATACCCCAGTTCGTGTAATATTTGTTTGTCACTATGGTACGTAGAGGGAGATCAAGAGAGTTCTGTACCTCGTCACTAAAAGATTTCATGATTTCAGTGGTCGATGACCACTTGGAGTACACCTCGGATGTTGCTCTGCGTTGATCACCTCTATGATGATCTGCGGGTCGGTCAGCACTGGTCGACGGTCGTCTGCGCGTTCAAACCGCTATAAGAGGATGCGTACACTTTCTTTCAGGTAGCGGCCTAGTAGCACTAGTTGATTCGGCTCTTTATTTATACTTCACTTTGTCGCAGTTTGCGGACCTTCGCTGGGCAATCAATTTCACGTCGTCACTGGTTTCTCTTCTCTGTCTTGTAGTAGCTTATTCCGTTGTTTTTTGTTTCTTTTTCGTAAGGAGATCGGGCCTGACATTCAATTTCGTATCCTTTGGATTCTCATCGGCCCTGTATTAGCTTAGGGTATTCGTCATTCTTTTCGTAATAAGGGGTTCTCTTGTCTTCCCTGTTGCAGCTTAATTTCCTGTCATTATTTTAATAAGGGCTCTCTTCGAAACGCTCCAACACCCGTATATATATTTCCCTTTTTTTTATTGGCTGTGGCCTTCTTGACTTTTCATTCGCTCGCACCACCCTTTTATTGGGATAAGGGACGGGCCACCTTGTTTGTAGGTCATCTTCCAGGTCCCCCTCATCGCATTGGCCGCATCTTAAATGTTCCGGTGTATTTTAATTAACTCCGACGCCTGTCTGTGTCTGGCATATTTTCTCATCGGTCAGTTCCCCGCTCCTCGACCTTTGACATCAGATTTATATCTGATTCTTCAATTTTCGATGTTTTATGACGTTGTATTGTTGTTCTGTACAACGCCTTTCTCTGGTGCCTCGAAGCGTCGGAACCGTAAATTTGTACCTGACAGTTTCGGCTGGATGGTAATTTCCAATTTAGATAGCGGTCTAGAGATAACGCTTATTCACATCCCGCTTATTACAATATATATATATATATATATATATATATATATATATATATATATTCATTCATAAAGATATCTTAACGGATATTGTTATAGACAAAATAATGTAGAAGAAAATATTCAAATTAAATGCAACGGTCAATGCATGCAATTAATTTGTATGTTTAAAACCCATAAAACATACGAATTTGAATTAAATTCTGTAAAAATGTCCATCTCAATTAGGGCCTGTTCACATAGGAGTCCGGTAGCGGAAGCGCTAAAGTATTGAAATATATTTAACCAATGACAAACCTCCAAACGATTAGCAACGAAATTTTTAACGCCTATAATTGGTTTATTTTCCTATCAGCACCATCTTTTCTTTTACGCTTTCGCTACGAGACTCCTATGTGAACAAACCCTTAGTCTAGAGGTAAAATTTTATCTTTTACCGTATTTTAATTTTTTGTCGATTTATTCCGTTTTTATGCACGTGACGCAAAGTTAATTAAAAGTATCACAATAAGAAAAAGAAACCACGTGATCAGCATTTAGTAAATTAAATTCTAAAAATTAATATTTAAAAATTCACCAAAATATCAGAAAATGGAGGTAAAGGTTCGAAAAAGATTTCATTTTAAAGGACTTTTTATGATCTTTCTAGTGATATAAATTTAATAACCCTTAGATTATAGTTTTAAATGAAAACTTTAAACAATGTTACAAAAATAGCTTAAAAATTTTAATTTTACAAAATCTAATGAGAAGTTTTCAAAAATCTTTCTTAGAGACCTAATCTTTCCTACACTATAAGAAGAATCGCCATGCAAAATTTCAGCCCTTAATTCCAGCGGTTTGGTCTTTGCGTTATATGACAGTCAGTCAATCAATTACGGAACTGTTTTATATATATAGACTAGCACTGAGTATGCAGTTATTATGAAATAATGGTTTTCATTATATGTAGAGGGAATATAATTTATCATTTGCTAAAGTACATCATCTAGATGTTGGTGTCAGAGTTTAGAGAAAAATCTGAATGAGTTTCCCGAGAGAAAAATTATTCTTTAATTATTTTGAGGACAGGAGGTAACAAAGCCGACTGTTCAGTATTGAAATGCGGCTGAAAGATGTCTACCTTATTAGTAAACTCCGAAAAACCATCGAATGATTAACAATGAGTGTAAACGAATGATTAACAATGAGTACGACAGGAGAAAAATAAATTAGGAATGAATATTTAAAACGTATTAATGGGACCAGAAAAAGAAATCTTTTAAAATCGTAGCTTTATTCCTAAATCACTTAGAGGATTCGAATCGTGATAATCAGACAAAAGAACTTTAAGCAATACTTGATGGAGGAAATGGCGTTTCCACGGGCAAAGCAGTTCTAAATTAAAGGTTTGGTACTAAACAGCTAATTTGTCAAATGGAAACCACTTATAAGTGCGGCCAGACGACCTTCCATTTTCCAAGAAACTTAGCGATTCATTTGTGGAGTAATTATGTAGAGTAATGGAGTAACAACGATTTCTAATTTGCGGAAATCTAAAGCTATGGACACATTAGAAGTGAGGATCAAAACAAAAAGAACTCATCATATCTTTTTTGCAAATTGCATAATTTCATTGAAGACATTGTTATTTCCTGTTAATATTAAAGCTGGTCCAGTTTTAGCAGTATTATCTAATATATAAAGAGAGAGAGCGGATTTTGTATGTGGATTGTAATCTCTGGAACCACTGCACCTATTTGAAAAATTCTTTCACTATTTGAAAGGTGCATTATTCCAGATGGACATAGGCTATATATTATGTATATTTGATCAGTAGAAATAAAGTTAGGGGCCTAAATATTGAGCTGATGTTTCACTTTTACAACTTTTACTTTGTCAACCATAGTCAACTAACCATAGCAACACATTAAACGATATTTTCATTTATTATCAGGAAAATATTTAACATTTGAATTTTCTTTGTCAACCATAGTCAAGTAACCATAGCAACATAACAAACTACATTTTAATTTAATATCAGTAAAATATTTAACATTTTAAAGATTCAAGTGGAGAAAGTATTGGTAAATAGAAAAAGGATCTTTGAAATTGGCAAAGTGTAAGTGTTTATTGAAGAAAATTACATTTGGAACTACGCTTTTTACTGAACATTTAAGGTAAAAAAAGACTTACAATTTATTGGCTATCAACTGTTATTCAAATTTATTGGTTAAAATTTATTGGTTCAAATTTATTCTCAAATTTATTGGTATAATATTACAGAACTTTATTTAACTTATAAACTTTATGTTTTTGAATTTATGTACAATTTTATGCACAATTTGTGTAAATCGAACTTGAATTATTGAACTTAATTCAAAAATCAGTGTGGTTCATTGAAACTGTAAAATTTATTGATTATTTCGAATAGGCTTGTGTTTGTTCCTTTATAAGTGAAAAAGTATTACTTCAATTGAGCAGATAATTTGTATATATATAGTTGATAGTTCAGATTAAAACATAGGCATATTATTTTTTGAAAATCGGGCCCCGGAATTTTTTTAAGTAACTTGAAAGTATATGATTTGAAAGTTATTTGTTTGATGTTGACAGTTGATTGAAAGTTATTTATTTAAAGTATATGACTAGTATAATTTTGCCCCTAAAAGTTGCTTATTTCGACAGCTTCCGCGAATGTCCTCGCTGACAGCGAGACTATGGGGAATTGTACTAAAATCGGCACGCGAGTGAAACGATTCAGTGCCTGACGTAGCCGGATTTTTTTATTTTTAATTTATAAAAAGTTATTAAATTTTTTGTCCCATTTTGGGTGTTTTTTTCGTGTTTTTTTTTGTGTGGACTCTGTAGCGATTAGGGTATGGGGTCGAATCGTATCAAAATTGGCATGCGGGTGACCCCCGGATACAATTCAGTGCCTGACGTTACAGTTTCCAATAAAAAATTCTTTTGCAAATACCATCAACAAATCCCAATGTCAAACATACAAATATATATTGGACTTGACTTATTGGAAGATTGCTTTACTCATGGACAATCATATGTTGGTCTCTATAAGTCAGGAAATGCGAAGAATCAGTTTATTTTAAAACCTCCGAAGAAAGAAAATAAGGTACACCATGCAGCTTTAAAATAAATTATACCTAGCTAATATCTATTTAAGATAGATAATTGTTCAACCCGGACAAAGTCGGGACGGGCCGCTAGTGTAACTATAAATCAACATTCGTTTTTCTCTCTCTCAATACTCCAACAAACAAACAAACAAACACACACACGCACACACATATATATATATATATATATATATATATATATATATATATATATATACAGAAGCTGTTCACACATTTTTTAGACGATGTATATTGTATTCACAAAACTAAATTACATAAAATTCTTGTGTTTTAAATGTTCTATTTCACATCCCTTATTCTGAACTATCTTTCGACACCGCAATTTCCAGGATAATAATGCATTTTGAAGTGTCAGAAGAGGTATTCTATCCCATTCCTCCTGAACAGCTTTCCAGAGTCCTGTAAGGGTTTTGGGACGACGTTTGGATAATGCAGATTTTAAAAGTCCGAAAGCACAAATATCCAGAGGTGATACATCGGGAGATTTAGTAGGGATATCAGTCAAGGGTATGGCTTGATACCAGTTTTTTGTTCCATTTCTTTTAGGAAATTTACAGTGGATTTTGATGTGTGACTGCTAGCTTTGTCCTGATGGAGTGTCACAGATTGATGGCACTGTGGGTAAACCGATGGTGTTTTATTCAGAAAAATTGGCGATAAAATATGTTCCTGATAGTATTTGGAATTAATCTTGACATTTTTTTCCACTCTCTTTATTTTTAACTTGCCATTATAAGAAAAACCAGCAACAATCATGAATCCCTTAGAAAAACTTTCTTTCGATTCTTAGAACCATGTACTTAAATTTTTTTCTCCCCTTTTATGATAATAAATGGCTCTTTTTTGTTGCAATCATTTAAATACACCCAGGATTCATCTATTGTGACAATTGTTTTCCAATTTTGTTTGGATAAGGGTTTCTCATATAGAATTCTGCAGCGTGTCCTGCGTTCAGCGATATGATTTGGAAGAAGACGATGCATATTGGGTTTTTTCGCTTTAAGATTTAAATCAACGTTTATCATTTTCTTTACAGTGTACACCGAGCAATTTAATGATTTTGCAACTGTCCTTTGACTAGGGGGATTTTTTTTAACATTAAACAGCGTACCTTTGCAATAGTCGAAGATGTCCGTTTTTTCCTTGGATACTTGTTTGGAATTTTTCTCCCACTTTAGGCTCCAATTTGACGTTTTATTCCTTTCTTGTTGACGATATTTCCTATCGACGCTTTAGATATCATAAAACCATGACTCTCACATCGTTTTTGGATAACGGAGTATGCATATTTCTATTCGGAAAGAGCATAAATGTTGCGTTCGAACCACTGCTTTGTTAAAAACGCCATCTAGAATAAAAACAAAAACTTTCAAGCCGCAGATTATAATTTTGACTTTTAAAAACATAGTACAATTGCAATTATTTCTTTTGCAGCAAAGATTTTTTATTACCGCTTACCAAAATCGTCTAAAGAATGTGCGAACAGTCTCTGTATATATATATATATATATATATATATATATATATATATATATATATATATATATATATATATATATATATATATATATATATATATAAATACACTGCTGGCCACTGTAAATGCAACACCCTGAAGGAAACATGCTAATAACATTAATTTACATTATGCATTAGCGGAGGTGAGATATGCAAATGATTAGAATTTCAGCGCAGACGCACATCGCGCGCGCCCGTGGCGCCACTTGAAAGCGCTATTTAAGGCTTGGAGATTTCGACGATTTCAAGTTCGGCAATTGTGTTTTTCTTGTGGTTTTTTCAAAAAAAAAACGATCAATTATGCCTCGTCGAAAACAGCGATCATCTTTCGATCAAGTATCCCAGTTCGACAGAGGCAGGATAGTGGCCTACCGAGATTGTGGATGCCCACAGCCATATTTCAACAGGATAATGCGCTTACCACACGTGGCACGCATTGTCCAACGGTTCTTCGTCAATCGCCAGATTGAATTGCTTCCCTGGCTGCCTCGCTCTCCGGATCTTTCGCCGATAGAAAACATGTGGTCCATGGCTGCCCTACGATTGACCCAGATTCCATCCTCAGCTGCCACAACAGATCAACTTTGGCAACGTGTGGAAACTGCTTGGTCTGCTGTACCGCAAGAACTCATCCAAAGTCTCTTTGAATCAATGCCGATCTGCGTGGCAGCGGTGATCTCCAATTATGGCGGCTACTCTGGCTACTGATTTTGTCAGGAACCACACTTCACAGAAGTCTATAAATTTAATCATTTGATACTTGGTCAACATGATGTCTACAAAATAAATTTTGTTGTGATATCTCTTGTCTTTCTTGGTGTTGCAATTTGGGTGGCCAGCAGTGTATAATATATATATATATATATATATATATATATATATATATATATATATATACTAGCTACCTGTCCCGACTTTGTCCTAGAGAGGCCAACATATAATTGTCTATGAGTAAATCAATCTTCCCGTAAGTCAAGTCTAATATATTTGTATGTTTGACCTTGGGATTTGTTGATGGTGATGGCAAAATAAATTTTTATTGGAAACTGTAACGTGACGCACTGAATTGTGTCCGGGGACCACCCGCATGCCGATTTTGATACCATTTGGCCCCTTAGACTATCTGCTACCAAGTACCCACACAAAACAAACAACTCGAAAAAAGCACAAAAAATTGAATATTTTTCTTTAAATGAAAAATTAAAAAATCCGGCTACGTCAAGCACTGAATCGTGTCCGGGGACACCCGCGTACCGATTTTGGTACGATTTGGGCCCCATAGTATCGCTGTTAGCGATTACAGCCTCGGAAGCTATCGATATAAGCAACTTTTAGGGGCAAAATCATTAAAACATTAATTTAAAAAAACTGTGGGGCCCGACTTTCAAAAAATAATATGCCTATGTTTTAATCTGAACTATCAAATATATCTATACAAAATTTCAGCTCATTTGACGAAATACTTTTTCACTTATAAAGGAACAAACATAGGCCTATTCGAAATAATCAATTAATTTCACAGTTTCAATGAAACACACAATGAAAAAGTTTAATGAAAAAGTTCAATAATTCAAGTTCTATTTACGCAAATTGTGCATGAAATTGTGCAAAACTTCAAAAACATAAAGTTTACATGTTAAATAAAGTTCTGTAATATTGTACCAATAAATTACCAGTTGATAGCTAATAAATTGTAAACCTTTTTTTACCTTAAATGTCCAATAAAAAGCGGAGTTTCAAATATAATTTTCTTCAATATACCCTTAAACGTTGCCAAAATCAAAAATTCGTTTTGTATTTATCAGTACCTCTTCCACTTGAATCTTTAAAATATTAAAATATTTAATATATATATATATATATATATATATATATATATATATATATATATATATACAGGGTGTAACGAAACTCTTGGGCAAAACTTTAAGGGGTGATAGTACACATCAAGACAAACAATATTATATAAGAAACTTAGGGTCCCAAACGTCTTCCATAGGAGATAGACGCCATTAAAGTTTAGGGTCTGAAATTTCAAATGATTATAAAAAACGGAAAAATGGGTCAATTCGTTAGCGGTTTTAGCTAAAATTATTCTTTTTGTTAGTTTTTTCTTGAAAAATAAATTTAAAGATAAAGTAAAAAAAATGTCGATAGAGGTCGCTTTAGACTTTGGAGTAACGAACAACTATTTTTTACCGTTATTTTTTTAATCACATTAAATGCTTTCAAAAGCTTAGTCTTAAACTTAAATTTTGAGCTCAAAATCTGATTCGTTGGGGGTGGTTAAGTAGCGCAAACGGAATTGTGTTCAGGAGCTGAAATTTGAGACTCCCTCCCTCCTGAACAGAGTTCAGTTATTCCCGATCTTGGTGTCGTAGGACTTTGTGTCGTAGACCAGGCAGCAACTACTGCCTTCTAGATGTAAAACAAACTAGAGAGAGATGACAAAATTGAAAAATTTATTCATAATACTAGACATGAGCAATTTCTCCTCTCGAAATAAAAAAAAACAATTTGATGTACGCACGGCGTGCGCATGAATGAAGGTTGAATGAATGATGACACGTAGAAAATGGTACACGCATGATTTCATTGTGGAATCACAAAAACTGCTCGAAAGAGCGCCCACCAGCAAGGATGCAGGCCTCACACCGCCGGCGGAGGGACTTTCGAACATTAGCAAATACCCCGGGCATCTCTCGGATATCGCCTGCTAAGACGGCAATTCTCGCAACCAGTTCCTCGTTGGAGTCGACAGGGTTTGCTTAAACAAGACTCTTCATATGGCCCCAGAGGAAGAAGTCTAGACAGGAGAGGTCAGGCGAGCGTGCCGGCCAATTTACCGGACGACCCTGTCCAATCCATCGCCCTGGATATGCTGTATCCAATGCACTTCTCACATTTGCGCTGAAATGTGCAGGCGCTCCATCATGTTGGAACCACATACGAGCCTTTATGTTGGCTGGAACACTTTGCAGCAGAACTGGAAGCACCTCTTGTAGGAATACCAGATACGTTCCGCCGTACAGCCGCCTTGGCAGAAGATATGGCCCGATCAAATGATCGTGGATAATTCCGGCCCACATATTGACGCTGAAACGGCGTTGATATGAATGAGGATGGGTAGCGTGTGGGTTAGTGTACGCCCAGTTGTGTGCATTGTGCGCATTGAAAATGCCTTCCCGACTGAAACTGCATTCATCGGTGAACAGCACGTGTGCGGCAAAGTCTGTTTGCACAGCCAATCGTTGGAGGAACCATCGTGAAAAATCGACACGTGGCTGATGGTCGGTTGCTTTCAAGGCGTGCACACGCTGCGCATGATAGGGTCGAAGGCATTCTGCACTCAATACTCGCCAAACCGCCATGTGGCTCACATTTGTGGCATTGGATACAGTCCGCGTGCTCGTCTCCGATTGCTCCTCGAATTCACGCAACACATGCTCTTCAAGTTCCGGTGTCCTGGAACTCCTGGTACGCCCAGTGTCGTGCATTCCACTGAAAAACGAGCCGGTTTCTCTGAGACGCCGATGCAAGCGTTCGGAAGTTTTTCGGTTTGGCAAGCGTCTTGAAGGAAATCGTTCCCCGTCCAATCGCCGGGCCTCCAGGGCATCCCTATCTGCAAAGCCGTAAATGAAATGGATATCGGCCATTTCTTGACTAGTGTAGCTGGTCATCCTTACAGCCGTCAAAAACGAAAACACGATGAATGCAGACAACCAAAGATTTTACAGCACTTTACATCCTTACATACAGTTAGAACCATACAGTTAAATCCTTGTGTACTACACTTTGCATGCAAATCGGGTTATATGATAATCGGGTATTTTGCGAGGAAAAATTGCTCATTTCTGTTATGAATAACTTTTTTTCATTTTTTGTCATCCCTCTCTCGTTTATTTTACGTTTAGTGGGTAATAGTTGCTGCGTGGTCTACGACCGAGCATCCAAAATTGTGAATAACTGAACTGCGTACAGGGGAGGAAGGGGGTTCAAATTTCACCTCCTGAACACTGTTGAGTTTTCGCGACATAACCACCCCCAACGATTCAGATTTTGAGCTCAAAATTTAAGTTTAAGTCTAAGCTTTTGAAAGCATTTAATCTGATACAAAAAATAACAGTAAAAAATAGTTGTATGTTACTCCAAAGTCTAAAGCGCCCTCTATCGGCATTTTTTAACTTTATCTTTAAAATTTATTTTCCAGAAAATCTTGACATAAAGAATAATTTAAGCGAAAACAGCAAGCGAATCCACACATTTTCCCGTTTTTTATGATCATTTGAAATTTCGGACCCTAAACTTTAATGGCTTCTATCTCCTTTGGAAGACGTTTGGGACCGTAAGTTTCCTATATAATATTGTTTGTCTTGATGTGTACTATCACCCCTTAAAGTTTTGCCCAAGAGTTTCGTTATACCCGGTATATATATATATATATATATGTGTGTGTGCGTGTGTGTGTGTGTATTGAAACTAACGAAGACGCGATGAATATCAGGAGGGCGGACTCGAAGTGTTTCGGATAATCCAGGTGATAGTCGTGACGGAGCATGAGACAAGACGTGGAGCCTTTTCTGATTGACAAGATGCTATTCAATCATATAAAAGTCTTTATTGGTTGGCACAATCGCTGGACAGTTTATAGTTCTGAATCATTTGGTCATGGCGTACACATAGATACGGATATATCACATCTTTGATATTCAAGTACTCCTGAAACCGCCGGAGCAGTACATAAAATGACTAGGGACGTAGCGCGCTAAAAACACATGTTGACAGAACACTCAAAATCCCAAAGACAGCCCGCTCGCGCGTGAGATGCAAGCGCGTTAAAACTTTTACATGTGCCAAAAACCCTGGTCAAAGCAGGGTCGTGTCTTGCTTTTTCCCTACGATAGGGAAAAATGCAGGGTGGATTTTCGAACCTGCTTCGAACTAGGATAAAACACGCTAATTACCCATGATGCATTTCGAAGCAGGAAGCTAGTAGTAAACAAACATGGCGGATTTGAACATGTGCGAATCCATGAAAATGCAGACAAATGATCGATGGAGGGATCTGGAACCCCTTAACAATCGCATAATTTTCATAAAAGTGCCTCAGTAGAAAAGTGCCTATTTTTCCGGAGGATTTCATTTATTTCTTCATCTGAGACATCTAGCTTTTAAAAAAACCCATCTCCAATTACATTATAAATAGACTGGTACTGCCATCTGGTATGTAAAATAAGAAATAAAATTTCATTTCAATAAAATTTCAATAACATTTTCATTTAAAGTGTTATGGTAAAATTAATAAATTTAATCAGTATAATCAATAATTAAACGTAACATTAAAATTTATAGATTAATTATTTTTAATCCAGCGACGATCCCACAGATCGTAAGATTATATCTAATATCCGCATCAATCTTCTAGTTCTTATATTCCTTTTTTCCAATATACTTTCTAAATTTATTTTTAAAAACAACAGAAAAAATCGTAAACATTCCATGATTATCAACAGCGACTGACATGTTCTGCATTTAAATAATAAATAGACGCAGACGTAATTGTGTTTTAGAAGAGGAGTGCCTTCGTCTTGTCGACTTTATCTCCTGTAGGCAAGATATATGTAATCAAGGTAGGAGTGTTCAGTAGTTAAAATTTTAAGTAATGAATTAAAATATTAAGGTAAGAATAACGCGGGTAAAAGGAAAGAAATTTAACAGTAAAGTTAAATTAAAACAAAAAAAATAATTTTAAGAGAATAAAATTTAGAGTTACAAGTTAAGAAAATTTAGAAGAAAAATTAGATAAGACTAATGATCCACGGAAAAAAAAGTAATAATCTTAAGAGGCACAGAAAAGCAGATATCATAAGAATACAAAAAATATTTTTGTAAGTTTTTCAGTTTTTGTTTTTTAAGTTTTATGATTTTGTTTGGTTATTTTTTTAATTTCAGAATACGAGGTCAAAAGAACAGCAATTGAAAAAATAAATGGCCCTCACCAGGACCATACACTTTGTAATGAGATAAATGCGGAGTTCGAAGGGGGAAAGCTAAAAATAGCAATAGAGTTAATTTGGAAAAGTACGACACCGGCTGGGGTCGAACCCACAACGTGATTTACAAGGAATGATGGTGTATGAGGATCTCTTCCGCCGAATCATGTGATGGGCTTTACTTCCGGTAAGACGGGTAAAAGCAGGACGAAATTGTTGCCCGTGTAAACGGACTTCAAAGGATTCCCCCCTTAGTGAGTAAATCCCGGGTATTATTGTTGTCCATGTAAACGCAGCAGAAATTGTCTAGTTGAAAACATCTGACCTCGCATGTCATATGAGGTGATTCGCATCAGCCGATCTTCGAATTTTCTAGAACATTACGTCACACAGCTTTTTGAAAACAACTCTAGCCTTTACACATGTACTAGGGAAAATATAATCAGTTACTTTGGTTATCTTTAGATCAGAATTTGGATTAAGGGGCGATAATTTATTGAGATATAAGGGGATAATTTCGAATAGGCGTTTAATAAATGAAAGTGAAATGATATTGTTTCATATATATATATATATATATATATATATATATATACAAATGTTAAGAATTAAGTAGAGAGAGGAGAATAGTTAAAGTAATTTAAAGGATGCTTAATAGTATATCTAATTTGTGATGTCATACGTCACTATTTTTATATTACGAGAGAAAGAGTTCAAAAGAGGAAAAATCCGCGAGGAATTAAATCGGACTTCATTTACAGGAAAACCCCGCCTTAGCCTGATCTTCGATGCATACGCAATAGCGGTGTTCTGGAAGTTTCTGGGGAAGGTTGAACAGCGAGAAACAAAGGAATAAGTTAGTAGACAGAGATTAGAGTTGTCCGCCACTGGACGAGGTCGACGCGTCGCGAGCTGAGTGATGAAGCTTGGCGAGGATTGAATTGAATTTTAATTAATGTTAGTTAATAAAGTTATTAGATGTAATTTAGTAGTCTTTCTTTGCCACAGTTGTATAGTTCCTGACTGCTATATAGAATAGTTATTTAGGGAAAAATGTATACGGGAAGAAACGAGTCATATATATATATATAATAAAAGGTTTTCTTCCATCCTGTGTTTCCCAATACTGAACATTTAAAAAATATATTGACTAAAATAGACGTTGAGACATAGTGTATGCTTATCAGATCAAAATCTCTTAAAATTAGCTAATTTAATTGTTAAACTTTCTATTGAAAGAAAATAAAAAAAATTAAACAATACTTTTATTTATATATAATGTCTTTTACAAAAATATTTCTTGTTCTCAAATGACCCCATAGGTACTTATTGGGTTTGTTAATAAAATTATTTAAATTTTACGTATTTAATAAAATAGCCATATATGAGTAAAACATTAAAATACCAAACCTAATTTTTTTCTGAAAATGTCACAATGAATAACTGTTCTTAGTATTGGAATAAATAAAGATTGCGAGGTATAATATTATAAACTAAAGCATGATTATTATCTCACGAATGATATTGATCGGGTAGTTTGCTACAAAACCAACACGTTTTTATTGAAGTCTAGACGAATATCTCTAGATAACATTAATAACTTTAAAGGGCGATTGTTATGACGACTTTTTAGCGTGTCTATTTTTTTTAATTCTTCGAAATTTTCAATTAAATAAGTAATATACTATTGCCTCTGAGAGATTTAGCAGAGGAAGGAAAAGGAAATGAATTTATTCCATAACACCCTCTTGTGTATTTAAAGTGTTGAACCGACTTTTTATTGTAATTTAACTTTCGTAAAATACTTGCTTTATATATTATAGCTGAATAATTTAGGAAGAATTATTTAGCGTTTTAGGAAACTTATTTAGCAAAAAGCATTTACTCTTGCTGAATTTAAGCATTATATGTCACTAAATTTTATTGTGTTTCAAATTTCAACATTTTTTCCCAATAATATATAGAAAATATTTATTTCAATATTATTTCTTTTATGATTCATAGACACGTTTCGAAATACTAGATGATTATCAAACATTTTCTTTAGAACCTCATTAAAAGAGATGGAATGAATCACTTTAATCGGTAAGAGCCTGCTTTCCCTCAAATGGAATTACATTCTGATTAAAAATAACAACAGCAGCATTTTTCAATATTTACGGCCACGAGTAATGATGATATAACTTTACTGAGATAAAGGTGTGGTTACAGTAAAGAAACAGTTTTCCAGAGCCTACTGATGACATTTTCATTATTAGTCATGAAAACACTTTCTCTCATTTTAGTAATGGATTTAATGAATTTTCGGTAGAGCTTAAATAATTCTGTAGTAATAAGGCGTTGGAATGTATTTCAACTGTCATTTATTACTCGGGCAGTTAAATTCGCTAAATTCATTTAAATTCGTTAATGCAGTTAAATTCGTTAGAAATATTTTTACAGTCACATAAAATACTCCGACATTTTTATTTGTGTTTCAAAATTTGATAAAATCTTGATTCACGTTCTACGGCTTATAAAGAAATGTAGATTATTTGCTTCATGATGTCTGCTGAATACAGTCGGTAATTAAATGTGAGCGCTGGAAAATGTAATATAGGTTGTTACAAATATTGTTTACAACTTCAAAGGAAAACAGAGAATAAGAGGTAAGACGTGCAAAATGTGAATTTGCGTTGTTATATAAATAAGCTGATAAATTTTTGATAATGCAGATTTATTACAAAATGACAACATTATTTGGCTTGACACATAACATTGTTTGGAACCGACAACTTTTTGATGGCATAATGAGAGAACATGTTGCCAGTGTGTTTAGGGTTGAATAAATCATAAGCACAAGAAAATAAGAGCCACACACAATATGGTAAAGGAACCCTAGTATCCAATCGGGAAAGCATCGTAGTGAAAGCAAGCAGTTGTGTGCGCTATTCAATACCAACTGGTTGTGTGACGGAAATTTTAAACCAAGCCTAAGAAATTCTTTCAGGCGTGTTTGTTGCGAAGACGAATCAGTCATATATTTAAAGCCATTAGCGAAATTGTCCAGCAAATTTCGACGAGTTCCTCTCCATGATAAAGTAGTCCATTTCTAACTTACAATAGATACGCTTTGCCCAGTGTTTTGGAAGTGGAACGTGCCTTTTGTCATCTTGGGACGTATCCTACCCTATAGGAGACATCCTAATGATTTAATTGTATTAAATCCGTTCACTTTGCCTATCATATAAAACGAGCCATGATGTTATTGAAACCAGCAAGCAGTGGAATGCACCTCTACTAAAATTTTCCCTTCTGGGTCTCTGAGAGGAGTTTAGTAGTTTTAATGTTACTGTTACATCATTAATTGCTGAAGGCAAGAAAAATATGTTGTCTTGAGATCAGAATTTCTAGATGACCGTAACACTGATTATCAATCCCTTAAAAGAATAGTAATGGACAATATAAAAGCATTAAACATATTTTGGTGCTCAAAATTCAGTATCGTTAATTGATTATTATAAATAATTTTTTAATTAAAAAATTTGTGTAAAAATAAACCAGAAATGAAAATATTTCTCAAGAATTTGTGTCGATGACTTCACATAAAAACAGAATATGCTGTGAGGAAGTCATTGGAAATGACTCGTGTCATTGAATTCGTCAATGGAAACAACTTTGTCGAGTGTTTGGACTCTATCAAGATAAAATACCATTCTAGGCGGAGTGTGTTTGTTCACATCATTTTAATAGTTTCGTCCTATTTTTCAGAATTTAGGCCAATTATTTGCCCTAACAGTTCATTAATACAATACCATAAGTAATGTAACTAAATTATGTAACATAACACAGGCCTGTGATGAAAAAAATACAAGGGAACTGACAGCTGAACTTTATGTATTTTTTGGTGATTTTGATTTTAAAAAAATAATGAAAAATTTCTATGACGTCACGTTTTCTTGAAAAATTTAATTTTAATTTGATTTTTATGAACATTTACCATATTTTTTTTTCGGCGTTGAATTTCTTCCCTCTCTGCCTGACCATCATTCTACCGTGGTGAAACCTATAGAATACTCCTCTGTGACACCTCCCCTAGCATTGCAGACTATGTAAGACAACTTTATCTTGCATCTTTTGGCATAAAACTCAGAGATTAGGAGAAATCGTGGGTTCCTCATAAAGTCTGTGTGCAGTGTCTCAATGATCTACGCTTATTCTGAAAGGAAAGAAGACTGCTGTACGATTTGGAATTCCTATGACATGGAGAGAGCCGAAAAACCATTCTGATGATTGTTACATTTGTTCCTGCCATGTCCGTGGTTATAACCGAAAAAAACAAAAGCTAATCTTTTATCCTGATAACATTCCATCGGCCATACGCTCCGTTCCTCATGGACCTGGTGTGCTAGTGCCTTTGCCGATGCTTGTTCGAGGATTGTTCCAAGTCTTCAAACTCGGAACATCCAGAAGTTCAAAGATCCGCTACCTTATATAAGCCCTCTGGAGGCGAGGACCTCCAGAGTGGAACTTGAGATGCCCTTTACCTTTCTCTCAGGTTGAACTTAATGATCTGACTAGAGATCTAGGCCTTTCGAAAGAGACAGCTGTATTGTTGGGCTCCAGATTGAAAGAAACAATTTATTGGTCAAAGGAACCTCTTTTTATTGGTACAGGAATCGAGAAAAGGAATTTGTTAAGTACGTTGAGGAAGAGGAGAACCTGGTCTATTGTGCTGATGTTTCCGGATTCACGAGCAAATTTAATATCACCTAAGATGAATGGAGGCTGTTTATAGATTCATTGAAAAGGAACCTTAAATCTGTCCTTCTTCATCACGGAAACCAGTATGCCTCTGTACCACTAGGACACTATGTGCATTTAAAAAAACGCTATGGAAACCTGGCTCTCGTCCTCAACAAAATAAAATATGCCCACCACGGTTGGTCCATTTGCGGTATTTCGAAAGTTATCTCCATGCTTCTTGGTCAACAAGGCGAATGGCCGAAAAGACAAAATCTTGAACCTGGAAAATTTCAGGGTAATAGCAAGGATCCTGATTATAAAGAAATTGTTATGAATATGCTGGACAAATGTCAAGCGTTGGATTGCTCCGTGAGTGTCAAAATACATTTCCTTCTCTCACATGGGGACTTTTCCCCCGAAAATTTAGGATCAGTCAGCGAAGAACAGAATGGAAGGCTCCAACAAGACATCAAAGATATGGAGTGCAAATATCAAGGAAGATGGGACAAAATCGTGCTCGCCGACCACTGTTGGATGTTAACACGAGATAGGCCTGAGATTGAACATAAAAGAAGAAGGTTAGAAAGAAGTTTCAAAAGAAAAAGAGTACGTACTTAAATATAAACTTTTTTTTGTTTTGTTTTTTGCTCAGATTTAAATTTGTTTTAAAATTTCATGTACACCTACATAATATTTGCTCCTCTTGGTCAATCGTCTATTTTATGTAAGTTACCTTACTAAAAACAAATTAAAATAGTATGATGGTGATTTTCTTCTAGAAACTGCACCATAATTTGACGTAAAAAGTTTAAACTCAAGGCAACTTTTTGTTTTTCTCTCGATCAGAGGCGGCTCGTCCGACCTGGCAACAGTGGTTTTCATGCGGTTAAACCTATAAAAAATAATCGATTGCTGAAAAATCAATTTGCCTCACCAAGAATCGGTTATTTTACATAGATTTAAATGAATTAAAACCAGTGTTTCTAGATAGTACATGCAAAATTGTTGAGAAAATTCCTTTTCAAATAGGATTTTAGAAAAAATATCGATATAAATTATACAAAAAATCCTGACGTGATTGAAAAAAATGGAGGTCATTTTCGAAATCAGCACACCAAATAACTTAAAACTCAGTGAAAATTCTCTTGTATTTTTCAAAAACTTCAATTTCGCAGGACTGTGTAATTGTTAAATATTACTTAAAATCGAAGCTCATTGGTTAACTACACAAAGCGTTGCCAGTTATATTCCTAAACAAATACATTTTCCTACAATTCAGTGTTCAAAAATAAACTAATATTAAGGAATTAAATCAGGAACAATGCAGTGATACATAACAGAAATTGATTAACAAGCTGAGGTATAAAAGTTAAACACAGTTAGGGGCAATAAATTTTGTTTTCTATATGATTTGAAGAATTTTTTAATCGATACATCGAAAAAATTACAATTCTACACGTTGAAGAAGAAAAAAATTGCTTATATATCCGGACAATTATAAAAACCGCCAAAAGGTATTGACTATAGTATAGCGTAATTGTTTAATAAAACACTTTAAATTAAAGTTTAATTCAAATGAACGATGAGGATAATTATTTATTATTTTCGTATTTTGTTAAACGTGTTTCATTAATATGCCATAGTTGAAATTTAATATTGTTTAATGGTCATATATCACCAAACAGATAAAATAATTCATTTCTTAAATAATACCTGTTTCTGCTAAATTGTTTGCATAACCACAACATACAAAATTAACAAGAATAGGTTTAGCCTTAAAACTGTGTTATCCACGCGTTTGCTATCATTTATCCTAATAAATTTTCGCTATATTGAAGAGTTTTTGAGATTCGTTCCTAAATTATATATGAACATCATGAAAGTGCATGCAAATGTTTACGTAAACATGAATATTTCGTCTGTGCATGCGGTAGATGTTAACTAACGGCCGATTTATCCAATTACTATTTACAGAACTTAACATGCTGATGTTTTCACTGAGTGGTTCCTTTCACTATTTTACATTAATCGGTTCTGTTGTGAAGTAATTTGAAAGGAGGCTTACAAAGGGCTTAATTAAAGTTGTAATGGTTCACTTATCTTAAAATGAAGGACAACGTGTTTCGTAAATTTAATCCAAGCCTAAAACGATTTAAAAGTTTAGACCATTTTATATTCAAACGTATATTAGAATACATTGTGGTTAATCACCTACGAAGTACACTAACGAGGATATATTTAAATAGTTTTAAAATATTTTTGAGTAAAAGTTTCAGCAGATATTCAAAAGTAATTGTTTAGATATAATTTACAGTGAAAGTAATGGAAGTAAAAATTTAAGTATGACATTATACTTAAAATAAGATTTTTCATATGCATGTGATAAAGTTGCATCTAGTCAAGCAATGATAGCTTTCCTTTTATATTTAAATGTTTTCTGTGGTAATTTGCAGAATCAAAATGAGTAACGATTTTAAAAATGATTTTGCGAAATGAAACCTGTAATTGAAAGATTTGAAGGAAAAAAATACACAGCTGTTGATGACTAATAATCCTATAAGCATTGTTTCATCTGTGGAAACATTTTTCTCGCCATTATGCTGGTTATCTAACCTTTTTCTTACAACAAAAAGGGATGAAACACACAAAAATAAAAATCTATAATATAATAATTATATGTTCTTTTATAAGATTTTATATATATATATATATATATATATGTAGGTATATATGTATATGTATGTATATATGTATATATGTATTTATGTATATATATATATATATATGCAGGTATATATGTATATGTATGTATATATATATATATATATATATATATATATATATATATATATATATATATATATATATAGGAGAAGGTGGGATTATGGACCCCCTTAATATCTGCCCTATGCACAGGTGCAGCCGATAATTATATCTGTTATCTAGATCCCCTAGGTGGCTGTAATGGATAATCAAGGTCACTGACCCCAGTTCTCTCGCAAATAACGTCCTGCAGCCAATTGTTCCTTTTTGAAGTTTTCAAACTTTTTCTGAAGAAAGTAAAAGTGAATATTTTACATATCTACAACTATGTTTTGTAAAAACTGATTTCTGTGTCTTATTCTACACAACATGAAGTTCCTTTTGAGCTAGTTCGAAATTAAGTTCGATGAAAGTCATAATGTAAAAAACGAGTTTGTTTCCAAGATGACGTGGTTTGAAATATGGGCCCCATGGGTGCTGGTATTATGGACTCGGGTCCATATTACCAACAACCGGTTTCGATGATGTAATAATAATGTTTCAGTGAGAAAATCCGATTTCACAGATTATTTCATTGTGATACATTTTATTTTCATGTTTTGTAATCCTTTTCGATTATTCTGGAAGCTAAGAATGCAAGTTGAGAAGAAATCTCCCACTATCAAGGAGCTTTAGCGCACAGAAGAAGTTGGGATAGGGTGAAGATTGTTGAGGCTATCCAGAAGCTAAGATGCGGAGAAATGGGACTGAAGGAGGCTGCCAGAGTGTTTGGTGTATCAAGAATAAATTTGAGATTATTGGCTTCATAAGTGGATAATCCAGCAGCAGGTTTGGTTATACAAAAACAAGGGTTTGGCTTTGGTTTGGAGCGCTACGGTCAACTTTTGTTATAAAAGGGCTAATTAGACCGGGACCTAACGTTTAAAGCCGATTCAGAACGGTTACAAACATCCATGCAATCAGTGGGACTCGAACCCACAGGATCTGGACCAAATGCCAGTGCCCTAGGCATTCGGCCATCACCTGGCACAAAAACTAGGGAGGAAGCCTGTTTTACCAGATTACACCGAAGCAGAGTTAGTGGCCTATTTGCTAGAGATGAAGTCAGTATTTCACGGTCTCACTCAACAAGATGTGAGGAAATTGGCGTTCCAGTTGGCTCAACACAATAATATCCCCCACACTTTCATAAACGAAGCAGCAGGGAGAGACTGGTCAGTTGAGTTTATATTTGTGACTTTTGTAGCCAAAATTGAAGTTTTTTTGATATAGATAATATTCGATGATCCAGCTGTTTAATAAAATATTATCTTTCTTTCACTTTTCCATTTGAAAACTTTTCTATTTTTTATTTCCAGCTGTTTAATGAATATATAAATGATTTTTTTTGGTAAAAAAGGTGGGGGGGGTCCATATTACCCTCCACTTTGGGTCATCTGCAAGTTTTAACTTTTTTACTTATGTGATTGTATACATCTAAAAATTTTATTTAATGGAAAATCCACTTAAGGATGTTTAGAGGATGAGTTATGGAAGAGGTTAGATCCCCAAAATATGAAAAATCAGTCTTTGGTATGACCACAGTGAGCCAAAAACAAAAGGGGGTCCATAATCCCACCATCTTCTCTCTCTCTCTCTCTCTCTCTATATATATATATATATATATATATATATATATATATTCATACAGGGTGATTCCTAATTCATGGTACAAACTTTAAGGGTTGGTACAGTACACTGTAACAATCATTTATTGTATAGGAATGTATGGGGACAGATGAAGCGTTGAAGCACAAACACTCGGAAGATACATAACAGGAAAGAAAAATTGTTTATTGACAGCGACAAGTGCTATGTTTACAATAAGTGTTCAAAATTGCGTCCACCAACAGAAATACATGCTTGGTAGCGTCGATGGAGTACAGTTTCAAAGATACCAGGCATTTCACGCACACGTGTACCATACGGATATTCGTGCCAAGAGATCCACAACAGAGTCAACTGGAATTGCATAAACGAGACTCTTCTGATGTTACCATAAGAAGTTATCAAAGCTCGAGAAATCGGAAGATCGAGGGTGGCCAAGGGACTGGTTCAGCAGGGCCAATCCATCGCGCCCCAAAAGCGGTATCCAAGTAATTGCGCACAACTGTGTTAAAATGGACTGGCACCCCATCCTTCTGAATCCTACAGTCGGTCGGCATTCGTCTATGAGGAAAGCGCTCCTGATACATTCGTAGCGCAGCTCTGCCATTGACCTTTGCACGGCCGTACATGAGATGCATGTCTGCTTTTTCGGCATTCGTAAAGTCTCCCATTACGGACGACATCGCAATCAAGAATGGTATGTTCCAGCAGATGCATAATGCTTATGCGCGGCAAGCCACCACCTGTTCTCAATGGAACCAAGCAATCACCCCATTTTTCATGTCTTTTCCCTTGTCTGTGCTTCAACGCTTCACCTACCCCATACATTCCTGTACAATAAATGATTATTACAGTGTACCGTACCAATCCTTAAAGTTTGTACCATGAACTAGGAATCACCCTGTATCTCTCTCTCTCTCTCTCTCTCTCTCTCTATATATATATATATATATATATATATATATATATATATATATATATATATATATATATATATATATATATATATATATATATATATATGTGTGTGTGTGTGTGTGTCAGTCAGTGTCATTAATTGCCTTCAGTTTTTATGTTAAGACAGAACCTTTGATATATGCTGCTACAAGAAGTAGCCATTCAATCTCTCTTAACTTCTATTTGTATTTGAATTCAACTACGCATAAATTGTTATTTTTCTATACGCTGGGAGGTATTATCTTTCATTTAGTAATGCATACTTTGCTTCTGTGTTGGAATAATGATTTTTTAGAATATTAAATTAACATGATTCGCTGTGTTTTTTGTCTGGAACTGCAGTCTGTAAAATGTAAATCAAATTAAATTTTCTATTTAAAATATTGCCTGTGGCTAGATTTACTACAGGTGTTTTCTAGGTTTCTAAGAAATTTTATTTTTCTTAAAAATTTATGAAATTTTTTATAAATTTTAATTCTGTGTGAGTTTGTCAGATGACAAAACTCATTAAAATACCTTCTCCATATTTTGTACAAACAAAAATACTAATTTCCTTTTTAGCATAAGTAATGAGCATTGAAGTAACATTTCTCAAATATAATAACGATATAAATATTTATTTTTTTTCTTACTTGAAACTTTTGCTTACTTGTAAAACGGAAACGTTTTCTTTTTTTGTGAAATAAGATGCATGGAAGAGTACAAAACAAAAATAAAAACCATACAAAAAGAAATATAAAACTTTATAGTTATATTCTTACAATTAGCAAATTCCTCGTAGTATGCATTTTAATGAAATTTCTAAACTATTTTATTGTTTACTGGTCTGTCTTTAAACATTAGAAAAATCTTTTGTTTAGAGGACAATGCAATTTATTACAGCGCTACTGTTAAAATACCTCTAATAAGAAACATTTTCTACAACAGTTAATTTAAAAAATTCATTAAATATATGAAATCCATTATTCACTTATTGAAAATTTCTACACAACTAAAAGATATCGAACTTTCCCGCAGCTTTATACCAGTCTAGTCTGCTTAACGAATTAAAAAAAATTAATATGTGGCTGAGTATAAATCTTTTCGACATCTTTTATATATATATATATATATATATATATATATATATATATATATATATATATATATATATATATATAAATATATATATATATATATATGTGTGTGTGTGTGTGTGTGATAATATTACTAGCTACCTATAATCGACCATTCTGAACTTTATCTCTCTCTGGTAACCACTTTTTCTACTCTTTCGCGAAATGCCTCGCCTTTCCCCCCACTAACTTCCTCTGCCAATTCAAGAATGCCATTGTTCAAGAATTCCAATTTCGTTTCTCGCTTGACCTCACCATTTTTCGTCTCGGAATGCGCCATCCTGAAAGAAGAAAGTTACCAGTGATGATACATCTGTAATCAACTCCAAGTCTCCAAGAAGTGTTTCAAATTTTTGTGTGCGAGCGACAATCATCTCAAATTTATTTTCAAGAGAATTACAGTTTTAATTCCCTGTGTGAACACCGAACGCTGCACAGTGGAATCGTGGAAGCTCATATAAGCTATATTTCAAGTTCACCATCAGTGGGTTTTACTCTTTAAAATGTTACTCTTTTAAATGTCTTTGTTCTACACTAGTTTCGCTTTGGATTAATTTACTGTATATTATGTTACAAAAGAAGGTGTTATAAACAGATCAGTTACTATATTATTCTTTTTGTAATTTATAATATCATAAGTGAAGCAAGATGAACACTGCGAAAGTAAATGTTGATTGTGATGACTCTTTTAGAAGTTCGAATGTTGAAACCGAAATTAACATTGCGCCCTTTGAAGATGGCACTATAGATATAGATTCATGATTATCGTATTTTAACTATAAATATATCGAGGAAAACAAAGATGAGGAATGGAAATTAAAACAATTTTCACGTTTTTTAAAAGGAGAAGCACTTAACGTTTATATTCAAAATTGTTATCTAATTAATAATTTTACAAAATTAGTGACAGTGTTAAAAGAAAATTTTTTCACCACTACCTTAACTACCTTTAGTGATTTTGCAGGGTTAAAATTTAATGAAAACAATGATGATATTACAAAATATTTCAGGAGAAAATTAGAAATCAGGAAAAAGTTAAATGTAAGAAGTGAAATGATCATGGAGGGTTTAACTGATGGCCTCCCCAGGCAACTAAAATCACTAATGACCATTAATTCCCCTGCTGACCCAATTGCTTGGCTTAACGAAGCTCACAGACTGGTAAAAATAAGAGAGAATCCACAACCTAGTAATGACTCGCTCAAATATGTAACTCCCTTTCTTAGAACTCCCCAAATTCAAAACAGAAATGATCACTTTAGGAATGATTCCCAAACTTCGAATAGGTCAGATGTACCAAGATATACAAATGATGTTAGAATCTATGCCCCGAGGAAAAATACTTACCAGAGACCTCACAATTACTACCGATACCAAAGACCATCTAATCCTAACTATCGGAGCAATAACCCTAGATTTTCTAGCCATCATAATTATAACTCACTCACTTTGTCTCCCACTTCATGTAGAATGTGTACAGAGAGAGGTATTCCAAATGCTTTTCATTGGCATCAAATTTGTCCATTTAGAATGGAAAGAGCTGATAATGAAAGGACTTCACTCCTTGTAATTGAACCACCCTTAGAGAATACTTCTAATCCCTGACTATTGAAGGTGTCGGGTTATTTGTAAAGCAATAAATATGTAGACTGCGTCATGGACAGTGGCACAACTCTGTAAGTGATATCCACCAGAACTGCTCGACAGTTAAATTTGAAAATAACCAGAGTAAGAGGTATAAAAGTTGTACAAACACAAGGCCATATTGTAATGAACAAAATATGTAAGGTTAAGAGGAAAATTGGTCAAATTATCAGAGATATTGTGTTATATGTAATTGACAATAACTTGGATTATGTAATATTAGGTCTAAATGAATGTAAAATTTATGAAATTGATATTGATTGTAAAAACATAAAGGTAAAACAAAAATCTGTATTAATTAATTATGAATGTGATATGCCAAAAGCAAATATGTCACTTCATATTCGATTCCAAGGTGGACTGTTCTATTGCCAAAATAAGTCCAGTCCTCAACCTGAGCATTTTGTACAAAATAACTATGAAAATGATAATGCGAATATAATTCTAAATGATACCATACCTAAAACTGTTGACTCTGTAACCAACGTTGTTTCTCAGAATCCTAGTCGAAAAGAAAATAATTTAGAAAACTTGAAATTAATTGAAAGATCATCTGTATTTTCCAAAAGTAAATATGATGTTGGTTGTATTAATATTGAACCCCAAAAGAATTATTTTAACATTTAACTTACCTGTTTCTCTAAGACGCTATAGAACTTCCCCTAAGGAAGAGGAGGAAATTAAATCACAAATTGATCAATTGTTGTAAGCAGATATAATTAAGAAAGTTGCAGCCCATACAGTTCACCTGTGTGCTTGGTACTCAAACGTGAGGAGAGTAAGAAAACGAGATTGTGCATTGATTATTATCGAAATTTGAATTCCCTTACTAAAACAGATGCAGAACCATTGCCCAGAATTGATACTTTATTAGGTAAATTGAGTAACGCCAAAATTTTTTCTACCCATGACCCCAGATCTTGTTTCTGGCATATTCCCATTCACCCCGCAGATACTGAAAAGCTGGCTTTCTGAACAAACTTTGGGTTATTCGAGTGGCTAAGGCTCCCCTTTGGGCAAAAAAATGCTCCAGCCATTTTTAACAGAACCATTTGGCGAATTTTAACAAAAAACAAAATTGATTTTGCATGTAACTACTTTGATGATATAATTGTCTATTCTTCTTCTGCTAAAGAACATTTGGAATATTTAAGTATATTATTTGAAGTGTTTAAAAGAGAAAATATGAAATTAAACCAAGGGAAATGTGTGTTTGCTAAAGTCAGATAAAATTTCTAGGTTATGAAGTAAAAAATGGCAAAGTAATTCCTGATAATCATAATATTGAAACTATTAAAAAATTGAAAAATCCTAATAATACCAAAGATTTACAAAGAGTTCTCGCTAGTGTAAATATTTATCGCCGATTCATTCCCAACTATGCCAAAATTTGAGCTCCTCTTAATAGATTACTGAAAAAGAATGTTGTGTGGCATTGGGATGAAACATGTCAACAAGCTTTTGATGAGTTGAAAGAAATCTTAATATCAAAACCAGTGTTACAGTTATACGATTCTAGTAAACCATGGCACCTATATGTTGATGCGTCCCAAACTGCTGTTGGAGCTGTTTTGAAGCAACCAGATGAAAATAATATTCTTCACCCTGTATTATACCATTCTAGAACTTTAAGAGATTATGAAAAGAAGTATGCAATTGCAGAATTGGAATGTTTAGGCATTGTTGACGCATTAGACAAATTTCATTATTATCTCTATGGGCAAAAATTTATCATACATACTGATCATGCGGCACTTGTTTGGTTAAAAAATGTTAAAAATTTAAAGGGTAGGTTATTCCGCTGGTCCCTTAAATTGAGCATGTATGATTGCGAAATTAGATATCAGAAGGGTTCTACCAACATTGAGGTGGATATGCTTTCAAGACATCACGTTTCTCAACATCTCCAACACTGTGTACATTTACTAGATAAGAATGAAATAATTCAACAACAGAAAATTGACAATGTGTGTGGTAAAAATTATAAAAAATTTAATGACACGATGGTAATTAAGAAAAAGAACTTTTGTAAAATTTTAGTACCTAAATCCTTAAGATTAAAAATGTTAACTAATACCCATGAAAATTTCTGACATCCAGGAGTTCAAATTACGCTAAATTTAATTACCCCTCAATATTATTGGCCCCATATTAGTGAAAATATAGGAAATTTCGTGAAACATTGTCATACTTTCTAGTTAAATAAAAAGAAAAAACAGAAACGATTTGGACTCCTGCAAGAAGTGACCTCACATGACCAACCTTTTGAATGTTTATCTATTGATACAGTAGGAGGGTTTAATTATTACAACTGAACCAAAAAATACTTGCATATAGTGATTGATCATGCAACCCGTTATATATTGGCATTTCCCTCAAAGAGCGTAACTTCAGAAACATTTCCTAATTGTCTAAGTCAAATTTTTAATGTGCAAATTCCAGAGAAAGTGTTTAGCGATAGAAACGCAGCTTTTACATCATCTAGAATCAAAAAATTTCTTAAAAACCATAATGTGAAACAACTTTGGACTTCTTCTCATCATCCCCAGACCAACGGAAAAGTGTAGAGGGTAAACCAATCCCTTGTAAACCTCCTAAAAGGTAACGTAAAAGCTACTTCTAAAAAGGTTCCGTGGACAAAAGTGCTAGAGCAAGTTGTTACTGAATATAACATCTCACCTCACAGCGTAATTAAGTTCACTCCTGCCTACTTATTATTTGGCAAACTTCCTTTTGATTCTCCAATTGACCAAAATACTTATCCTCCACTTAATGAAGTAAGAACTTTAGCTAAAACCAGAACTCTTGAATACCACCAGAAAAATAAGTCGAGATATGATACAAGATTTGAAGAAACTAAATTTCCACCTGGAGACTTAGTAATATATGAGGAATTCGAATACCCAAACACTAGAAAGTTGAACTCTCCTTATTCAGGACCTTAACAGATTATTAATAAATTATCTGAAGTTAATTATGAAATTGATAAGAAAATTACCACACGAAAAAACCCACTGAAATTGTTCATTCATCAAAACTGAGATTTTGCTATTCACCTGGAAGTTCAAACTATACCACGAATAAATCACCAATATGAAAATCATTCAGCTATCCTTAATCTTTCTATTTTAGCATTCCTGTCCTATCGCCATCCTAGTTAATTTTGAAGAAACCCCGTGAGTGTAAGTGAAACTCACATAATTTTTTACTTTTTGAAGCTTACTACAATTTATATGAAAAATACTATGTACTAGATAAATATTATTGATTTTTATACTGGGGTTTCCACCCACTGTCCTCCCTAGTTCTTCGCACTGTTCAAATGATCCCTTTGAACAGTTGCCTTTCCCTCTCATGTTTGAGAAACTTGCCTGCCCCTTTTCATTTATGCAGTTTGCTCAACTTGAGTTTTAGTTGGGAAGCACCTTTCCTTTGGTAAACGTTCACGAGGATGTACTCACAACAGGTCACATACCTCAAATTTAAGTTTGTATTGTCTTAATTTTTTTTAATTCTTCACAACAGTTGAATGTAAGAGTCAATTGTTGGAATTTGTATTTTTGTTCGAATGTTTGCAACATCAGGTACCAGACATTTGGTATTGATGTTGAAAGTTAATTTTGACAGCATTTGGTAAATTTATTCTACTAATTGCTGAAAGAACTTTTAATATTTTTGTGTACATGATCAAGAGAAAAAATTTAAATTGAAAACCAATGATAAAAAAATAAAATATAGAAAGTGTTTTGTTTAAATAAAAGTGAATAACTAATGTGGAACAGACAATAAAAAACCAAGAACATTATTTTTCTAAAAAGTACTACACCACAGGAGATCTCCAAAACGACTAAACAATACTACGATTAAAGACTGTGAATAAAAATAACTTTTGAGAGTTTTTCAAGTTGAACTGTACCCGTCCAGGACTCCGAAAACTGTTCAGACTGTGATACACATGTCAGGGACAGAGACCTCCACAATATTTTTACTTGTACCTATCTGTATTTGAAACGTCTTTACATATGTTGTTATTAGTATTTTCATATAAGTGTACCATTCCATTTTATTTTTCTCCCGCTATTTGTTTTTTAATATTATGCCATATTATTATGTTTTTCAATTGTACATTTTAACATACAAATTTGTGATTTTCGAGACAGCTTCAACCTAATATTCTAACTAAAAATTTTCATGTTCTCAATATCTGGAGTGTCGTGGAGTCGACGGCCGCGGCTCCAATCCATTTTAGATGGGGGGAGGATATTCTGTGATAATATTACTAACTACTTATATCACCCATTCTGAACTTTATCTCTGTTCTGGTAACCCCTTTTTCTACTCTTTGGCGAAACGCCTCGCCTTTCCACACACTAACTTCCTCCGCGAATTCTGGCAACCTCTCTGAGCTAATTGTATTTTGGCACTCTTACTATAGACGCTGGACTGACTCGAACTGGATAAGATGTGCTATTTTATTCTTTAATAAATGCCTTTGTTCCTGAAGATGATTTTCTTATTTCCGGCCACGATGTAAGCTACTATTTCATGAGATGGCCATTTCGGACATTTCATATATATATATATATATATATATATATATATATATATATATATATATATATATATACATATATATATATATATATATATATATATACATATATATATATATATATATCGGACGTTGGTACTTCACGCCCGATCAATTTACGTAATTTCGACCTCTTTGGAATCATCATGCAGTCAGCAGTGGTCCGATGGCGAGGACATATTAAACCTTAAAACTCCTTCCAGCTTTCAAGATGCTGACACAGTATCCATAGAACAGTCCAATTGATTTTACAAACATTTTTTATTAACTTCCAATTAATTACTCAGCTCCATCAAACTAATTCCCAATATCCCACCCAATTTAAATATGTGCTCCTACGGCACACGTCTTTACTCGCTGCTATCTCTCCATGGCGCTGAGGATTTCCTTTGTTTCTACTTTAAAACCAACTCTTAGTGACGATCATTACTTATTCATTTCTTCATAACGTACATGTTCTTTTAGCTGACCTAAACAGCTTCTTTATTAACGCCAGCTCAAGGCTAAATCCGTCTACTAAAATTCTCCCATGTGGTTCTGCGGTTCTTCGGAAATTGAATGAAGTCGAACCCATTTATTCGATATTCACTGCAATACATTATGCCGCTTATTTGAACTCCCAGACTTTAAATTGTCAATCCTATATTTGAATAACTAAATTCCGTTTTATGGTCGCGAGATCGCCCCCCCCCATATTTTTAGCCTCGCATATATATATATATGTATATATATATATATATATATATATATATATATATATATATATATATATATATATATATATATATATACAGTTGGCTCTCTGTTTAACGACTTTGAAGGGACCGTGAAAAATCGTCCTTAAGTAGAGATCGTCCTTAAGCAGAATTTGTGAAAAAATAATATTTTTTTCACTCAGGCTTAGGACTGTCAATATATTTCTTAATATACTGGGGTGTTTAAAAACGTTATTTTTATTGTCGTTACTATTTTATTCATAAAAAGTTATTTTAAATTACATTTAAAAAAGAATACAAACAATACAATAAATTAGGTTTTAAAAATGTCAAAAAGTGTTGATTGCTTCATTTTTCGCCTTTGTGTTCGTTATTCTCTTTTCTAGATTTCCTAAAATTTTAAATGTGTCATTTTCCATATTCGATGTAATATAGCGTCGGAGAACATCTAGAGCAGAAGTTGCATCTGTGTAAGACGGTGGCATTGTCTCGTTTTCCGTGTCTTCAACTTCACCTTCTTCGTCTGATACTGTGTTTTCGTTTACTATATCTTCATAAATTTGTTCTACATTTCTGTAATCTGTTGTTAAAACACATTCATCACAATTGTAGAAATCTTGAATTGAAACATCCTCATCTACAACAAGACTTCTCCATTCTTCAGGGGTAATGTCGTCTTCATTAATTTCTACATCCGTGCTCTGCAGTTTCACTACAAGTACTTTGTGAATTCCAGCAACGGGAAAGGAGTTTTTTATTGTGGATGAAGAAAATTCTTTCCATTCTGATGTTAACATGTGCATTACTTCCAAGATCGTAAATTTTCTATTTTTCATACTGTCAGCCGTATTGTTCATTAATGGATGCTCGTTTCAGGACTACCTTATCAAACTCTTCTGATCGGCCACATTGAATTTTCTACCGTTTGGATTTGGATCCCAAACCAAATTTTTATGCTGCTTCAAGAATTTTCTCTTTGCTTTCTAAAATGCCTTTGAGAGTAGACTCGGGAAGCTGGAATTGTCTTGCGAATTGGACTTTTGTTATTCTAACACTTTCTTCCCATTCTTCAATATCTCCACCTTTTCGTGTAGCTTAAGATGCTTTCACTTTGATGCTATTTTGCTCTGCTCAACTAGTATTCGTACTGGAATGAGCTCCTACACACAACCACGAATTCTCTAAACATGAACATCTTCTTCCCGGAAGGAATGAGAGACTGATGCTATTGAATAGTTCGTAAGTCACATAATAACAGATGGTAGGGACAATAGAGTGATTCAGCTCCCGCACTAAGAGCTCCCTGAATGAATATTCGATCTTCCGATTTCCACCTCCCCCCCGTTTTTCCCACTGCAACAAGTCTATGATTGCAAGATTGCAAACATCAACGAAATTCCGGGTCTGTTATTGAAACCAAATTTGTTTTCCCCCCACAGAAGGTTCCCCTCCTTCAGATAAAATGTTAAAGAAAAGGTTTATCAGGAAAAAAAATCGTCGTTAAACAGAAACAACGTCGTCTTTAAATAGAATTTTTTTACGTCGGAGGGACCGGGACATGGGAATATCGTCTTTAAATAGAGATCGTCGTTAAGTAGAGCGTCGTTAAACAGAGAGCCAACTGTATATATATATATATATATATATATATATATATATATATATATATATATATATACAGGGTGTCCATAATTAAAGTCCCACTTTCAAAAGGCTGCAAAAAAAGAACCACTGGTCAGAATGATTTCAAATTTGTACTGAATATACTGGAAGAAGGGGTAACGATTTGGCACAATAAAAAAATGTTCCAAAATGTATCAATAGATAGAGCTGTAACATTTTGGTAACTTTTTTTATTATGCCAAATCGTTTCCCCCTTCCAGTACATTCAGTTCAAATTTGAAATCATTCTGACCAGTGGCTCTTTTTTTGCAGCCTTTTGAAATTATGGACTCCCTGGGGTGTCCATAATTAAAGTCCCACTTTCAAAAGGCTGCAAAAAAGAACCACTGGTCAGAATGACTGCAAATTTGAACTGAATATACTGGTAGAATGGGAAAACGATTTGGCATAATAGAAAAAAAAATCCAAAATGTATCAATAGATGGCGCTGTAACACTTTGAAAACTTTTTTTTATGTTAAAATATTGATAAGCACGTACTGGAAATGGATTATAAGTTGTTTTTGTATTACTACTGAATTTCGTGTCGGGTATTTTTTCTTGCATTTTTAAAATTCAATTTTTATTTCGTAATATGAGAAATAAATTTGACTACTTTTTCCATAAAAGATAAAACCAATTACATTTAGTTATATTTTACGTTAGTTCTTGAGTTGACAGAAACACTTTAAAGAAGAAAGGAAACTTTTAAGTGTTTTAAAGAATATATCATTTGGATTGAAAGTGTTTACTTTTTCCTCTTTTAAAAGGATTTTAAAACGTAAAAAAATAGAAAACGTTTTTTTAAATTGTTTTATTTAACTTGAAACATTAACAACTCTCTTTAGAGAGCAAGTGAAAGATCCCATTGATGCAATTGTACTGATATATAAAAATCCGAGTTTTTATTAAACTGGGAGAGGGACCACTAAATTCCCTCTAGTTTTTCGATCGCTTATCTGAAAACATAATACGTAGAAAGCATGCACTTTTTAAATTAAAATTTTTAATACTCATTATCGCTAGTAAGAATTCACATATTACTAAAGTAATCTTATGTTAATAGCTGTTGTCTTAAATGTCTCAAAAGATTTCCTGAAAAGATTTCCTGATGATAAAACGCATTTAATATATGCTTATCATTAATCAGAGATTTATTTATGAACACAACAGAAATGACATGATAATTTTCTCTTCTGGATCTAAAAGAATTGTACTTTGCCTATTAATAAATATTTAGCTCATTTTACATAAGATTTGGCATATTAAAAGCTACTAAGAGACATACGAAAATATATAGGTATTTAATTAAAATATAAATTTACGTGAGACGAATTCTGACGTTATAGATATATTTTTCTTATTCCTTCACAGTTGGGAATTAAACTCACAAAGTGTAATTACTTTATATTTTTTTTTGCCAAACATCAATATTTTCCTTTGCTATGACATGTACTGAATTTATAAACTTGGCTAGAGCAAAATGAAAATGGAAGTTTGTGATCTGGGATTTCAGTTGTTTGTAAGAGACATAATATAAAAGTTGCTTTCTACTCGTATTAAGGATTTACATTAGATGTTTTCTTGGATCTTCTAGATCTGTGTACACATGTCGTATTAATGTTTTCTTTTCTAGAGTAAATAAAATGAATTCTAGCTATTATTTAAAAGAATCCTCTAAAAGAAAAATGACACAACAACCTATATTTACGGATAAGGAAACTCTCTATTCAAACACCATCAGCAGAGCATTCAACAGATATTGCATTTAGAAATACCGATTTTTTTTCTTTTTCAGGTTTACTTTAATCTTTGAATAAAGCCTTTTGAAGTTATTTTAATTTTATGTCCAAATAAATATTTTGTAATGGCATGTGATTCAAAGCCTGAAAAAGTAAGCTCAGAAGTTGAAAACTATTTTTTGCATCACAGAATTAAAAGAAAACAATAGACTGACATTACGTTAAACATGAATTAAAAAGTAACAAACGTGTTATAAGCTTTGCTAGTTACGTAATGATGTTTATAATTTTTTATGTAATTTATTTCTTATCATCATACTACTGGAGGCCTTATAGCCTTTTTAGGGAAAATATGTCAAAAATACGTATATAAATGGCAAAGTATGCGGAAATTCACTGTATTATACAATTTATACTGATGTTAAAAAAGAAATAAATATCACAGATTCAGGAAAATAACACCCTCTCTTCATAAATAAAAAAAAAATTCAGATAACTCGCAAACAATACTAATTACGCTTTCAAAAGGGATATTCAAAAGAATAAAGGCATAAAATTAGATTATTTGCCTAATAATACAGTATTTTATGTCTTTGATTATTCCTCATTTATTTGGCTTATTTTTTATATAAGGGTTCTTTATGAATCCACTATTTAATAACCCTTAGACACTTCAACGCCATGTAATATTTTTTTTTCTGAATTCATTCAATACTACTTCGGATGTATGGCTATCACACCAACCTAAGAATAAAGTGTCTGTTGTTTTCACACACCAGTAATTGACTATAACTGTGATTGACTCTTATGGAGATTATTTTATGATTGTTACATATGACTGATTCTTACTTATGCTTCAGGGTGATAAGTTTCCTTCGTACAAGTTAATGCTGATGATAGCATGTATGGAAATATCATAATTAAAATGAACGATATCCATGAAAGTGAGTTCTGAGAAAACTGATAACAAAGTTGAACGATTATAATTTAATAACCATTAACTTTTCTTACTTTTTCCGCTTCAGTAACGTAGTGCTATGTTTTATTTAAACTAATCTATATTTATAAAACAACTTCGTAACTGACTGACTCACTGACAGACATACAACGTACAGACCAAACCGCTGGACCTAAAGGGCGGAAATTTTGCATAGCGATTCTTCTTATAGTGTAGGGGTGCACCAAGAAAGATTTTTGAAAAATTCTTCTTAGATTTTTTAAAATTAAATTTTTAAGCTGTTTTTGTAACTATTTTTTTAAGTTTGAATTTAAAATAATAGTTTGAGGAATAAAATTTATATCACGAGAAAGATCATAAAAATTCCTTTAAAATGAAATCTTTTTCGAATCTTTACCTCCAAATTCTGATTTTTGGTGAATTTTGAAAGATTAATTTTTAGAATTTGATTTATTAAATGTTGATCACGTGATTTCTTTTTCTGGTTCTTTCAATTAATTTATCGTCACGGGCATACAGCGAAATAGACAATTTTTTTTCTTTCTAATGCGGCAGGCGATTGGATATTATAAAAAAAATATTAAAATACAAGAAAAGATATGTTTCTCAAACTGTACTATATTAACTGTACTATATTCTTTAGTATGTTCCATTAGATTCAATTTGAATATTTTCTTGTACATTATTTTGTCCATAAAAATACACGATACGATTTTTTTTAAATATATTTTTTTGTTTTTTTCATCAATTGCATACATTGATCGTTGTATTTATTATAAATACATTTAAACATATTTTTGCCATTAATTGTATACATTGACCGTTGAATTTATTATAAATACATTTATACATATTTTTGCCATTAATTGCATACATTGACCGTTGTATTTAATTTGAATGTACTCCGTGGCGAAGGACGGGTTTTCAGCTAGTTTATTTATATTTTCTTACAATATATAGTCGATATTGAGCCACCACACATAATTTGAGTTGAAGCTGGTCTTGGTTCACTATCCGTCTGAAACTTCATGCTTTGGGAGATTATCATTTAAAACACTTATATAAGCAGATAGTTTCAGCACGAGACATTTTTACAACTCTATTTTACCCAGTCCACGAGTCGGAACATAAAATTATGAGTTCGTAAGTCCATGCATTTTCTCTTCAATGCTCGCAAACAGAAGAATAAAAATCCTCAAATTGCCCCTGTCTCCTACCGTGTCGTCCATAACATTATTTTATACTCTTTGAGCTCTGTACTAAAATCCACAAACAAATGTCCTTTTTAGGATAGTCTCAAAATTTCCTAAAATATATCAATAGTTTCTCCAAAACTGACAAACATGTAAGTTCAGGACAAGGAAAATAATTTAAATAACCGAATACACCTACTAACCGTCCTTGTTCACAACTAAGAAAATTGACTTCTCCACTACAGCTCTGAAAGGAAATTAGTTGTCATTCAATGGTACATAGAACATTTCCATCTGATGATTAAAATATATAGGAAGAACTAGGTTCGCTATTGCATAAAAATATATAACGTTTTTATTGTATCATGGCAGTGTTAGTACGAAATATTGAAAAAGGGGACTTGGTTCGCTTTTTCAATAGCCCTCCATATATGTCCTTAGAATGTTTTTATGTAAAATAATACTAGAATAAGTTTTTTTTAATAAAAAAAATTCGGCTATAACTACCATTTCCGAAAATCTGAATTTTAAGATGCTCCAATATGAGAAAACTATTAATGTTTATGCATAAAGAGTTGTGCAACCAGACAGAAAAAAAATATTAGGCAGTCTTCCTTGGTTAAAATTCTGTGAAAACGATGATTTTGTTGGAGAAATTTTTCTTATACCTTTGTTAATATTCCTGTCCTGATGTCGCAAGGGAATATATTCCCTGCCTATTTCAAAAGATCAATTGCTTTAACACTTTCAGGGGCAAAAACCTCCACCTTTTGTACGGTGCAGGTTTTCCCCCGATTTTGTTTAACCTAAAGCATTTTGAAAAAATTTCCAATTTAAGGTTGCAAAATGTTTTTACTTCTTTAAATTGATAACAGATGGCAGGACTAGCCTTTTTATGCTCATATAACTGGAATACATTAAATGCAAGCGCAAAAAGACTAGATTTAAGCGTTTGCACTGTGCAAACGGAGCCCCTCAAAGGTTTAAGAGGACAGCGTTTATGTCATCAGCTAGCTTCGTGTCCCTTTAATTACAAGGGTTTCATTTGCTACTTACGTTGGAAGAATTATCTTCCTTATAGTTTACTATGATCCTGTAAAGGGAAAAACTTATTTAACCAAGATTTTTGTCATGAGATGCATTTATTTTCCTTCTATCTCAGTAGCGGTTAGTCGAGTCATAAAGATTTTACAGGGCGTAGGATATATTTCGGATATTACGAGTCTTACTACTGGAGAACAAAGCAGGGCTTAGTGATGCAAAAGTCAGACGATCTACCTGGTTATTATAAAAATTTTTACTAAATTTGTGGGATACCGTGTTGCATTATAACTGCAGGAAAGCTTCATTATTGCATGAAATTGCAGCAAATTTTCTTCATAATGATGTCTGCAAAAAATCTCCCTGGGCCTTTCCTTTCTCGAAGTGTTGTAGACGAAGTTTTGGTGAGGTTTCTATGTCAATTTCAGGCCATGGCCTAGTTGAGTAATTTCTCTTCTGTCAAATTTGAAGGCAAAATTAATTTCAATGTATTCCAATATATTTTAACTAATGTAATGGTTTAAGCTATCTCGTAAAACCACAAGACAAAGTTGTATCTTGCACATAAATTATAGAGACAAGTTCAAGAGGATTTTATAGAAAATGAATACTTACAGTTTAGATAAATTTATATCTTCCTCTTACACAAAATGTATGGTACTGTGAAACTTTAACAGAATCCGCATTTTCTATCTTTTCTCATATAGTGGTCTCCCTAAAACAGTACCTAATCTAGAGATGACCGTGAGGAATGGTTGCCTATTTTCTAGTCTTGAAAGTTGCCCGGTACTATGGAATTTTATGTATTTCAATCCTTCTAGCCGCTTTTTTGTGGGGTGATAGCTTGGAGACATCTTAATGGCTGGACTGTGATGGATTAAGAATAATTTAACAACTTAAATACACCACAGGGTGAAGTTTTTAATATCCCATGTGTTTAATACATACAAGTATAAATCATAGAAGTGCCTTTTATGAAATGTGTCGAAACATTATTCTTGCCTTCAATATGGGATGTTTTAAAGCTTAACACTGGAAAATCGGCTGCCGTCATTTTGACGTTTTTGGACATACTAATGAGCACTATGTCTCTATTTATGTCCTCAGGCTTCTGATATATTATGACTTTTTCTAATTTTACGCGAAATATGCACACACATTTACAAAATTATATTCGATAGTAAAGAGGGGGAGAAAATGCATTGTATACCTACTAAGACTGAGAGCCGTCAGTTTGACGGCACTATAGGAAACAAGCAAAAATCTTTAAAATAATACCAGATAAAAGCTAGTTACTTTTCGTCTCGTACCCCCTTTTGCAAATAACAGAAATATTGGCTGTTCGGAAATATCGGTGTTAAAAAATAAGGACTACACAAATTATGATATATTTTTAGGATAAACCGTACAAAGTTGTCCTCTCGGCAAACACCAGCTCGGCAAACTAATTTATTATATATTGGTATGAAATAGTTCAAAATTAAAAGTATTTATCAATTAAAAAAAAACATTAAATACTTTAAATTATTGATTTTATTTTTAACAGTGAAATTGACGATTACAAAGTCTTTTTAGTGAGAAAAAATTCCAGTCTTTCTAGTGTTAAAAATTTATTGTTCGCTTTTATACTATTATTAGGCTATGCTTCCTCATTATATAGCAATAATCTGAATTTTGGCAACAAGCGAAAAACTCTAAATCCTTTAAATTGGTTAAAATACATTTTAATTCTCTCGAGACTCGAAAACTTTTAGCTTCAGATCATGACAGTTGCTAAGATAGTTCGATAACATTTCTAAAAAAGTTACATACGTTTCAAATTTGCAAGTGATTTTGCAAATAATAAAAAATGAACTGCTTTAAGAATAAGGTTAGAATTTAGTCACCAGACACCTCTGAAGATTGGTTTCGTTTTATTTTACACAAAACCTCATTCCCTAGATACTTACCCCTCTCAAAATACTATCGGTTTTCGAGTTCTTATATCAAGAATTTTGATCTCAAATGCCTGCAAAATGCATCGGAATGATAAGTCGTTATATTATATTAGATTTTCTTTATTTGTAGGATATTTTCATATAATCGTGAACACCCAGGACCCATTTCTGTGATTGTGTCAAAAGAAATAATGACTGTTAAGCTTAAAAACACAACACTCCACGTTTTTTTTAATTTTATAATGCATTTAAAAAATTGTTAGAGTTTCATAAAAGTACTGACATTATTTTGTAGTTATTTTTTTGTTCAATATAACTCTTGACATATCATTTTTAAAGTAGTAAATGCACATCCGTATACAAAGAAATGTGTTAGACTTCCGATTATTTAACTTGGTGGTAACAGATTGTATCTTCCACTACAATTTAGTTGATTTCATATGCCGAAAGCCATGGTATAGGTATGTCATGAAATAGTATTCAAATAATATGCGTTAAGCGTACAATTCATTGAAGATTCTGAAGTTGTAAAGAGATAATAGCATAAATATCCATGGCTTTAAAACATGATGGTTTACGGCAAATAAAACATTATTTCCCGTTGTTAGACATTGCATCCGTGTTATGTAGAAATACTCTAATTTTCTTTATTGACCAAGTAATAATAAAAAAATGAGCTGTAATTTCACATGCCTTTCATACTATATTTAATAAAGAGTACTGGTATCATTTTAAGACCATTTTAGAGTAAAGTTTTGACATCGGATACTGTTTTCGACATAGGATAAGTGTAAATGTACTTTTAAAAGATTTCTGGATTTCTAATGTTGTTGTTGCTAGTATACTATATTTACTAAAGAGTACTAAAGTCATTTCAAGACAATTTTAGTGTAACATTAAAACGTTTTGACATCGGATCACGTTTTCAACATAGGATAAGTAAGTGTAAATGCACTTTTAAAAGATTTCTGGATTTCTAATGCTGTTTTTGCTAGTGTCTCCAGGGCGGTGGTTCCAGACCTGGTCCATATAAGCTTTACGGTCTGAGGAGTGCCTCTCCAATTTACAATAGCACCATAAGGGCAGAATTCCGACTTGGTAAGTTGCCACACCAATTATGACCTAGCACTCTCCCGGAGCGACGGATGGGGAAACTCCTTCCTTCTCACACCCTCTAAGCCCTCCTGAAAGGATGATTTACGGATTTAAAATGTTCATATGCAGTCTATGAACAAAGATATCAAATAATTCTGTGTGATTTGAACCGAGCAACCTGGACGATGAAAGCCGACACGCTACCACTAAGCTAACTCGGCCCCGGATTTCTAATACTCATTTGAAAATAACAACTTTTAGAGAACGCGTGCGTTTACATATTTTTTTTCCAATTGGTCCGTTGCTTTTACCTTTTTAGCTTCTGGCATGGAAGTTTCTGGCTGATCAGAGTCACATTTATATTGTAGGTGCCATTCCCGTAGTGTGAAAAATGTTGGCCATCGCTTCTTACACAAACCATCCCTGGTGGGGAGAATTAAGCTTCCCCTTTGCGAATAAAGAATGGGTTTAAACGAATGACTATATACAATATGTAATTAAAGAATAGAAACGATTGGGTAACTTACCCATCTCCCTTGGCTGGACACGAGATTAATTAGACACATGAACACTAAGAAATAGGCCCATGATCCTGAACACCACATTTAATTAGAATCGAATTACACCTGATTTCAAGGTTTACATCAAATCAAGTAAAAACTTGACAAATGGGAATAAATGAATCAATACGAATGCGCATGAAGCTTATCCGTGGTCACACCCCGGAATACAACCGTCCTACTGACTACGACGCAATTAACCGTTCGGGTTTTGATCACATGATCTCCGAACAACGAGAGATGGTCCTGGTAGCCGACTCGGCGCCTGCGATTCCGCCGCTGACGGTTTTCGACCATCTTCCGCCGGGGCCAATGGTCCAGGTAGGACCGCAAGGCGACTGACCGACCTTCGAATTTTGCCATGAGACGTCTGTAGGGTGGCGACTCTGACAACACCATCTTCGCCAGGATGTACTTCTAATATTCTGGCTAACTTCCAGTGGCAGGCTGGGCTGTCAGCCTGGTCCAGGAGTACCAGCTGTCCTGGCTCAAGCAGCTGTGTGCCAGTCGTCCACTTCTTACGACTGAGTAAATTTTGGAGATAGGACCGGCTCCACTGCCGCCAGAAACTGGCTTTCAATGTCTGCAACAGATGCCATCTAGAATGAGAGCTAAGACAACAGTTAGTATTTGTAGGTTCGGGTAATTCCAACAAAGGAACACCGATAAGAAAATGCCCCGGAGTAAGAGCCGACAGATCGTTTGGATCTGTTGAGAGAGCCCATAAAGGGCGCGAATTAATACACGCCTCGATTTGGCAAAGTACAGTGGCCATTTCCTCAAAGTTCAGAATGGCTCCGTTTAAAGATTTGGATAGATGCCTTTTCATCAATTTTATGGAGGCCTCCCAAAGCCCACCAAAGTTCGGGGCATAAGGGGGGTTGAAATGCCAGATAATCTGGCGTGAAGAACAGAAGTCCTGGATTTCAGCATCTTGGGTGATTCTCACCAGAGATTTGAGGTATGCAGCAGCACCTACAAAATTTTTTCCATTATCTGACCATATATCAGTTGGAATACCTCTCCGTGCAATAAATCGTCGGAGAGTAAGGAGAAAGGCATTGGTTGACAGATCGGATACTAATTCGAGATGAACTGCCTTACTACACATACATATGAATAAACACATGTAGGACTTGAACTGTGTAGATTTTCTTTTATGCTGGCATTTTGTCGCGATTGGTCCAGCAAAATCCACCCCTACCTTTTCGAATGGTCGACACGGGGTGATTCGGGAACTTGGTAAGTTTCCCATGACTTGATGAATAGGCTTGGCGACCAATTTGAAACATCGAACACATGTTCTAAGTTCCTTTTTAACTGCAGACCGGCCGTCAGGAATCCAGAACTGCTGCCGAATGAGGGACAGAACAAGTTCCGGACCTGCATGCAAACTGGATTCGTGGAAATGTCGAATGACGGCTTCAGTCACTGGATGTTTCTTAGGGAGCAGCATAGGATATTTTTTGTGGAAGGCTAAAGAGGGATGCTGACTTAGCCGACCTCCAACCCTCAGAATGTCCTTTTGATCAAGGAATGGTTGGAGAGAAAGAATTTTGCTTTTTTTGTTTACGGACTTATGGTTTCTTAAGGCCTGAATTTCTTCTGCAAATTCTGTCTTTTGTATGAGCTTTACTATCGTTTCAATAGAAGCCCGTAGTTCAATGGCTTTCAATGGCCCACGAGTCTTAGAAGTATGTGTATTGTTCACAAACCTAAAAATCCAAGCCACTACTCTTAATAACTTGGTGTACGACGAAAATTTGCTCAGGATGTCATTCTTAATCTCGATCTTAGGATTGTAAGGTTGTTCTTCCTCGGGGGAATGTGCCGAAGGATTTTGAAGGATGGTGGCAAAGGCAGAACAAGGAGAATCTCGGTTTTCGGTTAACCACGCAGGTCCTTGCCGCCACATCTGATTTGATTTGAGCTGTTCCGGAAAAATACCACGGGTGGCCAAATCAGCCGGGTTCGCCACTCCGGGTGTGTGAAACCATTGCTCCCTTTTAGTTAGGTTGAGGATTTTCTGAACCCGATGTTGGACAAATGGGTTTCCATTAGTGGGCGGATTTTTGATCCAACTTAAGGTGATAGTGGAGTTTGTCCACAAAACTGTAGTGTCTATTTTCCCTCGCACAGCTGATTGCACTATGGTCACAAGTTCCGCTAACAGAAGTGCTGCGGATAGTTCGAGTCTTGGCAGCGTAACTGATTGCAGGGGTGCAACTCTTGTCTTTGCTGCTACAATAGAGACTTTAACATCTGGAGAGAATACTCGTAAGTAGCATACTGCGGCATATGCCTTGGGGGAAGCGTCGCAAAAACCGTGGAGCTCCACCAATGACGATTGATCTATGTATAAGCACCTAGATATCTGCATTTCTTGAAAATACATAATTTGGGAATCGAATTTGCTCCAGGTGTCTAAAATGTCTGAAGGAAGCTTTTCGTCCCATTTCAGATTCAGTTTCCACACCTCTTGCATAAGAATTTTAAGGATAATGGTGGAAGGGGCGAGGAGACCCAATGGGTCAAATATCCGAGCAATTGTGGATAATAATTGCCGTTTGGTTGCGACCCTGGTGTCCTTTGACACTCTCACTTGAAGGACATCTGTATTCAGATTCCACTCCAGCCCTAATATTCTTTGAGCAGAATCAGGTTCAAAGTTATGTGTTATGGGACTACACTTTTGAGACTCTGGGAGAAAATCAATGGCTTCATTTTTATTAGAACACCACTTACGAAGGTTAAATCCCCCTGCAAAAAATAGATTTCGTAAGTCTGAGATGAGAGTTTTAGCATCTTCGATACTGTCGGCACCCCCTAAGAAATCATCAACATAAAAGTGGGTTTTCGAGATGTTAGCTGCATGCGGGAAATTGTCCTTTTCATCATGGCATAATTGTTGGAGGGTGCGCAAGGCCAGAAAAGGGGCACATGACGTGCCATACGTCACCGTATTGAGCTTGAATTCTTTCAATGGGTCAGCCACATTATTTCTCCAAAATATACGTTGGAGGTGGGTATCTTCCTCGGTTACGAGAATTTGCCTATACATTTTCTCTAGATCGGCCGACAAGGCAATCTGGTACGACCGAAATTGTATTAGGTTGGAGAAGATACTTGTTTGCAATTTAGGGCCGGTAAATAGTATAGAATTTAAAGATTTGTTATTCGTTGATTTGGCTGACGCATTGAAGACGACCCTGACTTTGGTCGTACTACTGTTGTCATTTATTACCGCGTGATGTGGAAGATAAAAATTGGGTTCAAAACGTTTTTCGTCTTCAGTTAAAACTTGCATATGGGCCAGTTGCTTATATTCATCCATAAATTCTGAATATGATTCTTTCAATTGTTTATTTTTATTTAGCTTTTGTTCTAGTATTAGAAATAATTTAGATGCATGGTTTGCACTATTTCCTAATTCACAGTCTGGTTTGACTGGCAGTTTGACAACGTACCGCCCGTCTTCATTTCTTTTAACAGTCTCTCTATAGATTATTTCTGCCGGATCCTCAATGTCCGGTATAGGATGATGTTGAGGCACTGATTCCAGAGCCCAGAATCTTTCAAGTTGTTCATTTAAACTAAGATTGCATAGAGAATAGTTTTCTGGATTTTTGGAAGTTTTGTCAATAGGACCGCTTAAAATGTGGCCCAGTGTCGTGGGAATGGCAGCTGGTTCCCCACGTTCACCCTGAATGGCTGGACCCTGTATTATGCTTGCAAAGATATCTGCCCCTACTAGCAGGTCAACTGGGCGTTCTTTATGGAATTCAGGATCCGCCAGAAGCAGATTTTCTGTGTGTGGCCAACTTTCCCTATCCAGCCAAAAATTAGGGAGAGGAGTAGTCACCCGATTAACTACCAAAGCCCTAACAGTACTAAAATCATTCGAAAAATGAGGAGAAATTTTAAATTCCGCGACATGCAAAGAAGTCTCTGCGGACATTCCATTGATTCCTATCAACTGATGTTTCGAGCCAATCAAGGCTAAATTCAACCGCTCGGCACACTGTTTAGAAATTAACGAATTCTGCGAAGCATTATCGATCAGCGCTCTACACCTAATTACCTGACCTTTCGGGGATTTTACTTTAATAAGGGGTGTCGATAATAAAACATCATTGTGAACAGGTGACTGACATTGCGAATTATTTGAAACTGATTCCTGATGAATCTCCCTCGAAATATTTGCATTATCCTCCGTATACTTATGTAATAAAGTGTGATGCTTCTTAGCGCAGTTTTTACAAAAAATGTTAATTCTACATTTGTCTAAAAGATGATTCGAACGTAAGCAGTTGGGGCATAGCTTGTTTTCCTTGACGTAATTCCACCTCTCATTAACATTCATACGATTAAAATTACAACATTTGAATAACTGATGATTTTGAGAACATAAAATGCATTTTACTTCCTTTACACTGATTGAATTGTTAACTATCATTTTTCTTTCTCCGAACGTCGGTTGATTTGGTTTTTTAACAAACGCATGTTTTGTTTCCGATTTTAAGTCTTGCATTGCCCTAGCTTCTCTTTCAATGAAAGATCGAAAAGTATTCAAATCCGGGATCGAATCACCTTCTAGGCTACGTTCCCAATTTTGTTTGACTGATGAATCACATTTAGCAAGCATAAAATTAATAAATATCAAATCACTCAAAGAATTTGATTCTAGACCCAACGTGTCTAAGTTGCGAATAGCTTCGTTACAAACGTCAATCAACTCTAAAAGGCCTTTAGGGCTATCTACTTTACTAACCCTATGCAAAAAAACTTTGTTTATTTGCGAAACCGCGAGTAAGCGTTTATTTTCATAACGATTCTTCAGTATATTCCAGCAGTGTTCTAAATTTTCACTCTGTAAAGCGAATCCTCGAATTAGTTTCGCCGCATTCCCGCGAACCGAACTTTGCAAATATTGCAATTTTTCAACGTTAGAAAGACTTTCATTTTTCAGAATGGTAGAACTAAATAATTCCTTAAAACTAATCCAATTTTCCCCAAAGAACAAGGGAATTTCTATGATTGGCAGGCGGACCGCATTTGATTTCGATTCCGAATGCACCTTTTTTGACTCCGAATTGTCCACCTCCTCAACAATCTTTTCAGTTTTACTCTCTAAATCCACCGATAAATCTGTAAGGATATCCTGATAACTCATAAATATATCGAAATTATCTTCATTATCATTCAACGATAAATTCTGGAATGAGTTTTCTAACTTCTGTTCTAACCCTTTCACTTTCGATTTTAAAACCGTAACTCGTGCGTGCTCGCAAGACTCACAATCCTCGATTTTCTTTTTTACATGATCAATTTCACGACAGACCTGTTCAAAATGAGTTAAATTCTTTGACAGTTTAGGGGACATACTTAAATTCTATAATAAACAACCGAAAATTCTAAAAATAGCGTGAATTTTGCATACAGCCTAATAATGTCAGAATGATCAACAGTAACAAAACAATAACAAACATAGCACTACTATATCAAATACTACATTAAATAGAATGAATATATGAGATTTTGAATACGTTTCTAAACAAAAGAATGCATAAAATGCACAAACAAATAAATGAATTAAAAGAATTGACTAATTAATTAATTACTAAAATTACTAATTAGACTCATTACACGATAGGTGCACTCCTGCCTCGACGGACCATACATGGGGAGAATTAAGCTTCCCCTTTGCGAATAAAGAATGGGTTTAAACGAATGACTATATACAATATGTAATTAAAGAATAGAAACGATTGGGTAACTTACCCATCTCCCTTGGCTGGACACGAGATTAATTAGACACATGAACACTAAGAAATAGGCCCATGATCCTGAACACCACATTTAATTAGAATCGAATTACACCTGATTTCAAGGTTTACATCAAATCAAGTAAAAACTTGACAAATGGGAATAAATGAATCAATACGAATGCGCATGAAGCTTATCCGTGGTCACACCCCGGAATACAACCGTCCTACTGACTACGACGCAATTAACCGTTCGGGTTTTGATCACATGATCTCCGAACAACGAGAGATGGTCCTGGTAGCCGACTCGGCGCCTGCGATTCCGCCGCTGACGGTTTTCGACCACCTGGAATTACATTTTTTTGTGTTTGTCTGATAACTATGTAAATATTATTGTTAGTTAGTACTGTAAGTTAATATATTATATAATGCAATTCGCATCAAATATCATTAAACTGTAAAATGTAGATTACTATTTTCTTTTACTTAAATTTCATAAATTCATCAAAACGATAAAGTGATTTTATTAAGTTACATCTCAAGACAAAGATATATATATATATGTGTGTGTGTGTTTCTCGAGTAAAATTGCAGACATGTAGGTGAAATTCCAACAATACAACTGCGACATCATGCATTACTATATTGGTCATATGTCATTTTAATTCGTATAATGCAAACGAAAGTACAGACACATTTCTCTAACTCAAAGACCCATATTACAGAATTAAACATATACAGAAACGTATTACAGAATTACGAAGTGCCGCGTTTGGCTACTAACAATCAGATGTGCTTCTTAAAACATGCATTGGTAAACCAGTCCATATTATATATGCTGATATTATATATATCATCCTGAATGTTTGAGTCATAATCGTGATTGTAATTTTATGATCATATATTCCTGAAAATAAAATTGCAACGTATGTATTTGAAAGAATTTTATATTTATAGGGGAAACTATTTATCCCTATATTCTGAGACAATTTTATAAATTTAAGGAAATTTAAAAAAATACTTTCCGCATCAAATAAAGGGCGTGAATAAGGTCTCTGCGACAGTTTAAGTTCAAAAGACAGAGAAAACAATAAAGCAAAGGTCTTCTTTTAATAAATTTATGTTAACATATTATATTATGACAAAGATGAATTGCCATAACTTTTGTTTCTAGGGGCTGTTGTATTTAATTAATGACTAGATAGTATTCTTATTAATCATAACTGTTTTAATTCCTGTTCACATATATATAAATAGCCTTAGAAATACAGGTTAAAGTGCATATTTTTAAATTTTAGTATTTCATACAACGTAAAGCATATTATTTCCCTATCTAATGAGTCCAAAATTGTGATTAAAATGCCATAAAATGTTTTACGACCTCAGGATCACAATGTTACTGTATATTAGTGGAAACCAAAATGAATGAGCTTTTCTCCCCTAACGGTATAATTTTAACTGTCTAAAATCCCCTAAATTTTGCCGAAACAGAAATAACAGCCGGCGATTAATTTCAAAGTTGCTGCCAGGAAAATAAGTGACACAAGCATTCTTAAATCTCATACTACATTGTTTTCATTTTACAACAGACTTAACTTGATGGCTGTAAAAATCTAAGATCATGTTGGATTGAAAGTTTTTTTCCATATAATCAACAATATTTAAACTTACATCAGACTATGTTAAGTTATATATATATATATATATATATATATATATATATATGTGTGTGTGTGTGTATATATGTATGTATATATATATATATATATATATATATTTATATATATATATATATATATATATATATATATATATATATATATATATATATATATATATATTTATATATATATATATATATATATATATATATATATATATATATATATATATATATATATATATATATATATATATATATATATATATATATGACAAGTTTCGTATCCATATGACATGTTTCGTATCCATTTCGTTATTAATTAAAGACAATCGTGGACCGAATGATTAGATGAAATGACAGAGATCGCTTAAATTCGTTAATTTTCATTATTACTATCAGAGCTCCAACATAATTATGCAAACCACTCCACCCAGGTTCTCTCTCAAGACATACGTCCGCTCTCTATCAGATCTCTGTGCCGACTAACTAGATTTCTTTGTTAAACTCCCGCGCAATCTTTCTTGCTGACTCAAAATCGTATGTTCTCGAAGCTTCCTCTTATGTAATGTTAACCCCTCATCCGAATAAATCCTTACGTAACTTGCTTCTCCTGGAAAATATCTCTCTTCTGAAAGGTACCCGTCCAGTGGCGACCCCTATTAATAGTTTTTGCTATTAAGAACCCTTCTTCTGTTTATGCCGAACTTTCGTGAGTTAATAATTTTTGATTGTCTATTCCACTTTTTCCCAAACAAAAGCTCCCCTATATTTTAGTTTTACGTTTTTTCCTTATATATATATATATATATATATATATATATATATATATACACTCATGGACAAAAAAATTAGCGCACCAAGAAGGAGTCGTCAAAATGAAACGAAATTTTACATACGTAATGACTAATTTGATAATGTAAATGATAAGAAAATCAAAGAAAAAGGATAATTTATTTCAGAGAAAAATGCAAAAGAACGGAGGAGTTAATACTCCGTTGGACTCCCTCTAGCGCGAATGCACGATGCGATACGATCGGGCATTGCGTCATACAAGTTCTGTATGATGTCTTGAGACATTTCGTTCCATATTTGCTGTAACCTTGCTTCTAGTTCGTTCAGACTCGTGGGATGCCCAACTCGTCGTCCCAAATGATCCCAGATATGCTCGATTGGAGACAAATCTGGGGATCGGGCAGGCCAAGGAAGGGTAGTAACAGTGCGGAGACAGTCTTGTGACACCCTTGCCGTATGAGGCCGAGCATTGTATTGTTGAAAAATAGTTCCTGGGAGCCGTTGCATGAGTGGCAACACATGTGGTTGCAGGATTTCATGAACATACCGCTGGGCTGTCATTGTGCCACGGAACTATACTAGGGGTGACCGTGTATTGTAGGCAATGGCACCCCATACCATCACACCAGCTGTGGGAGCGATGTGTCGCTGTACAGCAAAGGCAGGATTGAAGCGTTCACCACGGGCTCTCCACACAGGAACACGATTGTCATCACTGCCGAGATTGAATCTGGATTCGTCGCTAAAGACGACCTGGTTCCATTCCCCTGCTGTCCAGTTTCCTCGTGCGCGGCAAAAGTCTAAACGGGGGCGTCGATGGGTGGGCGTCAAGGGCAGCACACGTAATGGGCGCCGCGATACCAACTGTCCTTTAGCAAGGTGCCTTCGTATGGTTCGAGAAGACACAGAGGCCCCTAGTGATGGTGCTACCTGTGCCTGGATGGCGGCCGATGAAGCAGTTGGCTGTACGCGTGCATTTCTTACGATGTGGCGGTCTTCTCGACGTCTGGTCTGTCGAGGGCGTCCTGAGCCTGGTCTTCGTGTACATGACATCTCTCGGGTCCACTGGTCCCAACACCTCCTCACAATACAATCAGAGCGGCCTAATTGACGAGCTACTCGCCTAGCTGACCACCCAGCTTCCATCATCCCGAATAATCTCCCCCTCTCAAACTGCGACAACTGCTTATATTGTCTTCGAACACGGCGTAATGGCATGTCTATCTCAACTCTTCCTTTGTAAATGATTCAGCACACTCAAACAAGCTTTGGTTACCTATTTTATACTCCACAGAGTACGATGTTCAACGCCCTCTACCGGCTATACGTAATGCGCAATCACGCTGCATTTTTAATCATTTGCATATCTCCCCGACATGTACCTTCATTGCAAGTTTCGTTACGATCCCGCAATTATTTCTTGGTGCGCTAATTTTTTTGTCCATGAGTGTATATATATGTATATACATACACACTCGGTCAAAAAAAATATATGCACCCAGATGGAAACGAGCTACTTACACGAAACTTCACATATATGTAGTGTATGAGGCGATAAGCAAATGATTACAAATTCAGAAGAACAGACAGTTTTATTAAGAAGATATGGCATGAAAAAGGTTAAAAATCAGTAAGTAGTAAATCCACCTCTGCCAGCTATACCAGCCGAAACACGGCGTGGCATCGAATGAATGAGGTCACCTATGACCTCCTGCATTAGATCATGCCATAATCTTTGCAACTGGGCAGTTAATTCACTAGTATTCAGGGACGGCTGCAGTTGCCTTCCAAGCACGTCTCAGACGTGCTCTATTGGCGAGAGGTCTGGTGACCCGGCAGGCCAGTAGAGTACGTCAGATCCTTGAAGACATTTCTGGGAGAGTCGCGCAGTATAAGGACGGATATTGTCATGCTGATAAATGGCACTTGGGACACTTGATGGCATAGGCAGTACAACTGGCGTTCAAATATCGCCCACATAACTGCGGGCCGTCAAAGTGCGTTGAAGGACAACTAGAGGTGATTGTGTGTCTCAATAAATCGCTCCCCACACTGTCACATCTTGTGTAATCGCCGTATGCCTCTCGACAACAAATGCCGGATTTGACCGGTCAGCTGGCCGCCTCCACACGCGTATGCGCAGGTCATCAGCATTGAGACTGAATAGGAATTCATCGCTGAAGATCGCACGCCTCCAGTCGGACATACTCCATCTTGCTCGAAATCGGCAATAATCGAATCGATTCTGTGTATGATGTGGGTTCAATGGTAGGCGTCTTAATGGACGTCGGCTCCTCATACCTGCGTTGGCCAGTCAACTCCGTATGGTTTCACTTGATGCCACCGGATGTCTGGAAGATGGTAAATGGCGTCGAACCGATTTTAGCGACGTTATCGGTGCGGACGTGGCCGCTTTTATGATTGCACAATCCTCGCGCGCATTTGTGTTCTTAGGATACCCTGACCCTCCGTGACGGTAGACTATCTCTTTCATGATCCATTGTTGCCAACCCCGAGCGACTACAATATCGCTCCGACCGAGGTAGAGACCGATACGCCTGTTCGACCAACCTGCTTCTCTGAGGCCTACTATAAACCCCTCTCAAGTCCGACAATTGTTCGTACTGTCACCGGTTAGGTCTCGCAGACATCTCTAGTCACAATACCGTCCATCCAAGTTGACATATATGTTTGAATAACCCTATGGCACGAGTAATCATGCTTTTAACCTCTCTCAGCTGTGCATCTCATATGCGCATAGCGTGCTTACCCGTGTCTCATTGGCTTCGAAATTTTAATCATTTGCATATCTCTTCACAGACTACATTCCTGCAAAGTTTCGTGATAGTAGCTCGATTTTTTCTGGGTCCATATTTTCTTTGGTGACAGTGTATATATACATACATACATACATACATACATATATATATATATATATATATATATATATATATATATATATATATATATTAACATATGTTACGGTAAATGTGATTACTCCGTTGATTATATAGAATTGCCAGTTATTATACATAATCGCCTCTAAACTTGGTAAATATGATAAATGATTGAAAGTTTACCAAATTAACCGGTTTGTTTACAAAATTACCAACTCGTAATGGTGAATGTGATAAACGTCCATAACTTTACCAAAATCCGTTCAGTTTGTGCAGGTGCTTGGCTTCTATCAACACGTGACAACCACGCGATTCTAGTAGTGGTTTTAATTTCGTGGCTTCTAGACGTTTTAACGCTACCCTCTCGTATTTTATTAAATAATGAACACTGACTGGTATGCTTGAGCATTTTAATTCCAAGTTAGTTAATATCATGGGTACTAAGAAAGAAAACAGTGGTTTTCTGACGAAAGAAAGATATGATGACTTATTGGAAAAACTGAATAATAGTAAAAATAAAAGTAGTGGGAAAAACCGGAAGATTTTCAAAGACTAAAAAGATGCAACGTAATGAAATTAGGCAATGTTGAAAAAATTATCTTTCTCATAAGAAAAGACAGCTCTAATGTTAGATTTTTCGTGCACTTTGAAGAACTTTTTACCTTAATTCTTGAGGCACACTTCAATAAGATTCGATTCACTAGAATAGAACTTTTGAGTGAATTAACTATAGAAGATGCTTGAGATATGCTAATTTCGGCATACGCGCTTGGTATAAATATCATGCAGCTTGATTAAAGAGAAAGTTGATAGATAAGCGAGCTAAGAGTTGTTACGAAGTGAGAGGGAGCTACGAGGTAAGCAGCTCCAAGTGCTTAGGGGGCCCAAGGCTTACGTGGCAGAACTGATGATTGACTTACTGTTCGTGAGTATTGAAAAATATATTGTTCTTGAAGCTGTATTTATATATCCGTACAAGTAGTACGTATGCTTATTGTTGTAAAGCAAAATCTACATGTGCAACGAATTAAACAAACTTTGTTTCATGTATAAACTGTGTTTGTATCCAATTCAAGTACAGTGCCCCTTAGAATTCTCTATAGTGGCACCCGAAAGTTTATATATACCCTGGTTGTTCTCGTTACATTTATAAAGCACAACATAATTTAAGTTAATCCGAGAGCACTCGCGCCCAATTTCGAACACAAGAACTCGCGCCGGGTATCTCATACCCTAGTTCATTTCTGCTATTTAAATATCAATTAATATTGTTTATATGCAAACCTTACGTAACTAAATAACATAAGATAATAAATTAAAGATTTTTAGTGAATTTTAATAATACTTACATTTTTATAGACAATTTTTACAAACTATATACTGATGTTCAACACAGACATTTTTCCCATTTTTGACACATAAACTTTGTTTTTCAGTCCTTATTACTTGGGGAAATTTAACATCGTTTATATTTTGTCTTGAGTTTTTTTGCAGGCGGTTCATTATTAGTGATTTCCAGTTCCATTGAAGGGCTTGAATAAGTTATTTTTGTTTGAGGCACCATCATATTTAGCATGTTGCTATTGAAGAGAACATTCCATGCATCTACGGGAGAAGAGACAACTCTTGAATAATTTGTATTTCCTGGAAGCTTGAAAATTACGTTCCTTGAAGGCTTTCTTACATTTTGCCGGTATTTTTACTTCAGCCATTTTCTAATTTTATCTTTACCAATATAAAAATTGGCTGTTGACAGTGAACATTTATCTTCGGTTTCTGTCTCAATTTCAGTAGAAGAATCGTGATTGCTACAGTATTCTCCATCCTCAGAGGCATCATTATCTTGGGATAAAGCTTCATTATCACTAGAAACAGTCTCTAAAAGATGTCGCAAGTGTTTTATTTCCTCGTCATAATTCAAAAATCGCGCCATGATGCACTATACTGACAGAAAAAAGGAAAGATCTGACTGACGCGAGGACTCGCACGGGTATGACATACCCGTCGAAATATTTTTTCTCAAAATCTATTTATTGAGCAGACTTAGTTTTTACCCCGCTGATAGAATGTGACCTTGAATACAGCTACACGAAATTTCGGCCTAATCCGATAAGAAGAAGATAACAAAAACATTGAATGAAAATGGATTGGGTATGTCATACCCGGTGCGAGTTCTCTCGGGTTAAACTATGTACTGTGTACTTATATTGATAAAATTGTTGCAAGTATTTATATACTATTTGAAAATGTATTTAAGACAAAACCCTGATGAAAATTTATCTGGGATGATTATGGTTCAGCAATTTGCGCCATTCGGAGCCACATTCAAAGGCGGCCCCTCAATTCAATTTATAAAGAAAATTGAGTATTACTTTCAACAACATTGCACTCTTGAGGGGAAGAAACTTAAAATTGTTCTAGCCGCTTTAAGGGGTAGTGCATATCGGTGGTACACGTGTATGCAAAGCAGTAATCTGATTTCTGACTATTTGTCATTCAAGCAACAGTTTCTTAGCGTTTTTCCAAAGACCTTTAATCAAAGTCAAATTGAAGCAGAAATTTATTCGCTAAGGCAACGTGAAGGTCAGTCTGCGTTAGATTTTGCTATGGAAAAGATTTCCAAGTGTGAGGAATATTTAGAAGGGGTGACGGAAGTGGTAATCTTAAAAATAGTTATCCAAAGTTTGAATCCAAGTGTTCAAGATTTTTTGGACATTCAAAATATTACAAGCAAGGCTACCCTCCTTAAAGCTTTGTCTAAACATGACAATAAGCATTTCTTTGCTACCCCTTACCCTCACTCAGGTACGAGAAGTGTTATTCCCCCCGCCAAAATTTTTCGCGAGTTTCAAACCAACAGCGAAACCAGTATCGAGGGCCAAATAATAGAAGCTCACGGCGTTACAATGAAATTAGTGCACTTAAAGTAAATAATATGCAAGCACCTTACGTACACTGGCAAGTTGTTTCACATGATATGGTTCAACCTGTTGAAACTATGAGGTCAAATGTATTAACCTGTCCGACCAGTAATCATTATTTTGAAAATAGTGAAAGTCGGGGTATTTTTGTGGCTTATAATGAAAGTGAGTCTAGCTGGAATAATGTGGTAACTCCAGTGCACATTTCTGGAAGTAGTGCCGATACTAATGCTAGTGGTTTAGAAAATGAATCTTCTGATACTTGTATTAATGTTATACCTGATATATTAGATGATATTCACACATCTGTTAATGAAGGAAATTTAGTAGATGACGAATTGTGTGTTACGGGAGTTAGTGAACACCTATCAGTTGACGAAAATAGTAGGAACTCGCTAGGTAATGATGTTATCGTTTCAAGTTCCCAGCCGAATGAGGATGCTGTAGACCAGGTTGATAATATGGTCTTAAATAAAGTGCATGAAAACCAGACTGAGAATCAGGTAGGAAGTTTGAAACACAGCTATACTGTGAGTAGTTAAGCTGATGTTTCGGAAGTTGTAGACGTAGTTAGCATTAAAACGCACTAATATGAAAAGCATAATCTTCCTAAAACTGAAGAAGTTTTAAAGAATTTAAATGATAACGATTCTGATGTCGCAAGTTTCAAAGAGACTTTCGTCAAAAGAGGATAAAACTAAGGATAAGGGTGATAAAAAACGGGAAAAAACGCCTTCAGGTTCCAGCATTAAAACTGCTAATACTGAAGTAATTAAGTCGGTAAACAATAGGTCGAATAAGCATCAATATGAAAAACAGAGTCAGGTTGTTGAAAAACTTGAAACAAGCACCGAACCAAATTGTAAACGTATCATAAGTGGCGAGATAAATCGAGTAACTGAACACGTTGGTGCGGCGTATAAGTTTGATAAAAAGAATCTGCATTAAAATCGAATACCGATAGAAGCAAAAGTACGAAGAAAAGTGTGCACTACAAAAACTCCATCAAAGGATTATTGTGTCGCTGATAAGGTACAGAAGGTTATCAAAAGAAAAGATGACAATTCTGAAGGTACTTTGTACAAGTATAGGAGGCGGGAGATATCAGCCACCCAGCAAGGTTGGCCTCCTCCCAAGAGATCTCCTGTCCATCGTCAAACCGAATCAGCGTCTCAGGACCAACGACCTGCTGCACGAAGAATGTCCACAAGGTCAAAGAACACCTTTACTAGGACTGCGACCATCAAGAGAGGTTCCACGGAATGGACAGACTGGTGCAACGAAGTTGCTGCCTTCATGAACAAGTCTTGTATCAATTTTCTTATTCTAACTCCCACCCTTTAATAAAATTAAAACCAAATAGGTTTGAAGTTCCCCAGTGTATATGCTGTGAAAAAATTTTGAGAGGAAAGGGGTCACCAATGAAAAACAAATGGCATACTGTTGTTTTATAATTTTTTGAAGGGGACATGTAGTGAATAGAAAAAAAAATACATACTGCATAATATAATAATTAACTAACGAATGTACTAACTTCACAAAACATAACACATGTGCATTATGAATTATGGGAGAGCAGCTACAAACAGTCAAAAAATGTCATGCTGTGCAATTGTGTTGACACTTTTAACTAAAATAGATTTTCTAGGACGCAGTTGGCCAGCCCAGTATCCGCAACTCTGCAAATCCACTGGGTGTTACCTGGATCCTTCGGGGTTAGTTTTGTAAAATGGGTGTGGCGTGTTTCCCCCACACAACGTGTGGAAGGTTATTTTAGCTTTAACACCCATTATGTAAAAATTCAGACCAGCACGCGTTTTCAATTAGTTAACTGAAGCCGTTCAGACCTCAGTTACCTAATTTTTTATTTTGAGGGAGGCCAATGTAACGTATACATAAGATTCGATTCACAAGAATCGAACTTTTGAGTGAAAAAATTAAAGAAGCTGCTTGAGATATGCTAGTTTCGGCATACGCGCTTGGTATAAATACCATGAAGCTTTATTAAAGAGAAAGTTGATAGATAAGCGAGCTAAGAAATGCTACGAAGTGAGAGGGAGCTACGAGGTAAGCTGCTCCAAGTGCTTAGGGGGCCCAAGGTTTACGTGGCAGAACTGCTGGTTGACTTACTGTTCGTGAGTATTGAAAAATATGTTGTTTTTGAAAGCTGTATTTATATATCCGTACAAGTAGTACGTATGCTTATTGTTGTAAAGCAAAATCTACATGCTCAACGAATTAAATAAACTTTGTTTCATGTATAAACTGTGTTTGTATCCAATTCAAGTAGAGTGCCCCTAAGAAATCTCTATAAGTTGTCAAAAAAAGACAAGGTACCAAAGAAATCACTTGTTGTTAGGCCAATGGTCTTTCAAGAGATGCCAAGTAGACCTAATTGGCATGCAGTCACAACCAGATAATGACTTCATATTTGTCCATCAAGACCATTTGACGAAGTTTGTACAGTTGCGTATCTTAAGAAGCAAACGTGCAGTTGAGGTTGCATATCGCCTAATTGATATTTTTACTATATTTGGAGCCCCCAGTGTACTGCAAAATGACAATGACGGTGAGTTTGGTAACAAAAACGAAGAAGCTTTTGCAATGTTGCCGGATCTGAAAATTGTGGATGGAAAACCTGAGAGCCAAACTCAAGGTTCGGTCCAGCTTGAAAACCAAGATATTGAAAATATGCTAAGTTCTTGGTTGGAAAGCAATGAAACTAGTAAATGGTTCGAATGGTTATGCTTTGTGCATCTTATGAAAAATAGAGCGTTTTATGGAGGCATCAAGTGTACTCCTTATAAAACAATGTTTGGTATTCCTGTAAAATTAGGCTTGAAAACGTCTTCTCTCCAGAATGACTCTATTGAACATATTAAAACTGAAGAAGAGCTCCAGGCTTTAATCGAGACAGTTAATAACGCTTCCGAAAACACCAATGACGAAATAGAAGATGATCGTAATATGGACAATAACGATCTATCGCAAAATGACACTTCACCTGAAATTAATTTTGAGACTCGGTAAGAGGATGAAGCAGCGGTCTTTTTAATCCAAACAGATATTTTAAGCAGACAAGAACAAGTAAGAAAACATAAAATGAGTGTTCAAGAAGATTTAGAATCACAGACAAAGAAAACGATGAAAGTTTAAAAAATCTTATATTTCCTTCTGGTAAAGTTGGTTACATAATGAAACGAGTTCCAGACGTTGAAAGAACAAGAAGTGATCCATGAAATTTATAAGCGGTGATATTTAAAGTTTAAAATGAAGAGTTTTATAAGTTAGGAACGAAACAAGGAAGACTTTCCCAGTTGTATACCAGAAATCAGTTCACAATTTGTGAAGAAAAAAATATTTTGCTTCACGATGTTCCAGATCTAGCAATATCACTTCGATAATGTGTTAGAAAATCATCTCTTTCTGGAGATCAGGGATATCAGCGATGTGTTTGCAAGGGATAATGCGAGTCTTATAAGTGCAAATGTAAAAACAATTCTGGTAAAATTTGTAATTCTAAATGCCATAACACTCTAATATGTCTAAATAATTAAACTTAAAATATTTAATAATTTGTAGTAGTAGAATTTAACGTTATTTAGTGTTTTTTTCCCTAGAATATGGGATTAGTTCTTTTATATGTAACTGTTTTGTATAAGTTCAAAATAAATGTATATCTTTCATTTGACAACACCTATCGGTTCCTTATTCACATTTCGTTCAGGCTACTTCCATGTGACTTAAAATAACCATTTATTGACTTTTTAATTGAAAGTTATAAAATATTGTTATTCGAGACCTCACACGTCATAGTGTCCACCGAAAAAATATCCATCTGACTAGTAACTACTCAAAAAACTGCACTGTATTCTACTGGCTCAATCAGTCATGATATTTATTACATTTGCCATTACGAGTTGGGAATAATTAAACAAATCGGTTAATTTGATAAATTTTCATTTTTTGGGAATGGGATAAAACTGACATGACACTGCTAAGACAAAGTTTACTTTCGTTGAAAATTCGAGCTAGATCTATTGTCAAGAACCATGGCTATCAGACAGAAGCAAATCGCTGCAAAAATTATGGCATTTATACATAAAACATAACTATCAAAATCGTTTCCATAAAGTGCGAACGACCTTCTGTATATATATATATATATATATATATATATATATATATATATATATATATATATATATATATATATATATATATATATATATATAATATATATATATATATTGATATATATATATATATATATATATATATATATATATATATATATATATATATATATATATATATATACATATATATATATATTGATATATATATATATATATATATATATATATATATATATATATATTGATAGATAGAAAAAATTAGACAAATATTTAATACAATTGGGCCCGATTTAGGTATTAACTCTAACAGATTCCAAATTGTCATTATGTCTTTATTCTCCATTATTAGATACAGTTCATATTGACAATATTCCAGTTTAATAAAGTAGCTAAATCTAATTAATTGTTAGTGAAATTTTTAAATAATAATTTTTATTGTTATCTCTATGTCGGTAAATCATAAAATATTTTCCAGTTTAAGTATTGTTTAAAGCATGAAAATGTGTGAAAGACAAACAGATTTTAATAGTTGGGTGTTGATAAATATTAAAAGCGAAAAAATAAGATTATTCTGTACATCAGAATATAAATATTTTTAAAAATTGAATTAAACATAGGGTATATGAAATTTAATTTTTTACTTTCCATTAAATGTATTCCTATATCTTATAATAAATATCATACGCAATTTATCAAATCGAAATATCATTGACTAAAATCTGACATTTTTCTATCAGTTTATCCATTTGTTACAAATTTACAATTTTCATCTCTCCAATTTGTATCATGTCTCAGTGATGTAATTTCCTTTTTTCTAGAAAATTTTATTAATACGCTGAAATATCTTAAATATTAGCACAACAGAATTTATTTATTCGATTGCAATAAACACTTATCGATAAACGGTTTTAGCTGGTGACAAAAAGCTTATTACTGTAAAATTATCATCAGAGTTTTTCACCATTTTAGTATTTATCGGAAATTTTCCCCATAAAATGTTCAAGGGAAATCTCTCATGGGAAATGAGTTCATTTTACATTATATGTATTTATCCTCCAAAAAATGCCGAAGGCTGCAAAATCAAATTCTCAGGGAATAAGAATGCTTTTAAAAAAAAGTCATATTATTCTCAAGTACCATTGCCGGCTCTTTGAAACTGATAGCAAAAGGAATATTGTATTTGAACTATATTTTTATAGTCCCCTTGACACCAAAACGAAGCGTATGTGCAAAGAAATTTTTGATGTGAACAAACGATTGTGGGGGAAATTGAAAACTATATGAAAGAATTCACTGCAAATACGGCCTTTTGTCATAAACATCCCAGAAAGAGCAGAAAATGAAATTGAATATTTTTCATAGTTTTATTTATTTTATCACAATGTAAAAAATAAAGTTACTAGGATAAAATTTTTATGATGGATATTTTACTACGAACATTTTTTAGTGTAAAACCCTTGATGTCACATTTTAAAAAGTAGTGCGTAAAAAAATCAAAACAAATGAGTGCATTAAAATGATTAAAATGATAAGGAATAAACTAATATAAGGTTGTCTTTAAAAATTTTGAAAAGACAACCTTATATTTGTTTTTTGGAAAACACATAGAAAGAGTGTTGATATTCCCTTTATTGGTAGATTCTTTAATTTATATTTACCATTTTTAACGGGATTTTTGGTCATCAGTGTAATTGTAAACTGACGCTCTGGGCGTAAACTCTTTTGAGAGTTTATGCCCAGACAGCTCATATTAACAATCTTCCAGTTTATTAAAGTAGCTAAATCTAGTTAATTGATAGTGAAATTTTAAAACAATAATTTTTATTCTTACCTCTATATCGGTATATCATAAAAACTTTTAGGCCATCCGCACACGGGTTGTCTCGCACTCGGCTCGAACTCGATGCGATTTTTCCCACCACTCAACTTTCTGCGCAATTGAATGAGACTCCACTAACGGGGCGATTTGCAATCGGCTTGAAGTCGAAGGGGTCTCGATTCGTACTCGCCTCGTTTCACTCGAACTGTTTGGAACGGAAAAATCGAGCGTGAAGAAAGGAATTTTCGATTATCAATGGAAGTGTCCCACATTAAATTTGTAGGATAAGAGGAAGAACACTAGGAGCTTTATGATCACGCGCTCTGTGAATATTCTAGAAAAGTGTACAGAAAAAGCGTGAAATGGAGTTTCACGAGAAGTCAACTTGACAGGTAATGTATTTAATTACAAACTTTATTAATGTTGCATAGTTTAGTTAAAAAAATTATTGCATTATAGTATTTCTTTATTAATTACAAAACTTATTACAATCATTCATTACAAAATCTTATTACAATTTCACGAAATCTATTCTTATTGAATACATAAAAAATAATAATAATCGAATACAAAACACAGAGCGAAATTCAATATATTTAATTTTTCAAATCAGTAAACATAAAAAATATGTTTTTAGTTTTGATGACAAAATGTCAAAGCCTGGACTTTGTCGTGGTGATTGGTACCTGAGTCCCACCGTCTGACCTACACAAACGCAAGAGCTTAGCATAAACTTTTGTACCTTAAAAATTATATGCATTTATAACTCCAATTGAAAACGAAAATTCAAATAATTTTATAATTAACAAAAAAAATGTATTTTTATAACATTAAAATATACCGAACTGAATTTTTTTTATATTCTTTTGACATTCTATAGAATGCTAAAAATTTTGCATCACTTTCTTGTAATTAATGTGGCGCAACAAACAACCGATGGTGAAAATTCCGTTCCAAGTACGGATGTATTTGTACTCTCCTCCGAAACCTTCTCCTTTTTACCTTACGGTACCAATATAACATAAGAATGTCCTCATCATCATTGGAGCTACTCATTTTAAACAAATAAAAACAAGAAGTTTTGTACTTTGCACGTCGAAGACATTCAACTTACTGAGAAAAAATGAATTCGTCATCCCGCTTCGAATTCGAGATAAAACAACTTCGAGTACGATCCGACCCGTGTGCGGGTAGACTTCGCATAGTTCATACAAGACGCACATCTCGCTTCGAGTTCGAGCCGAATACGAGACGACCCGTGTGCGGGTGACCTTACAGTTTAAATATTGTTTAAAACATGAAAACGTGTGAATGACATTTCCATGTTTTAAACAATACTTAAACTCTTCTAAGGTAAAGGGTACTAAATGGTGGCTAAAGGGTATATTCTGGAATTTTTATTATTGTTTATTTATTCCATCAAAAAATTAAAAGGTATCTTTTATTCCATATTTTCTGTTATATATTCAACACTTTCTAGAACAAAAGAATATGTAATCCGTTGAAGAATTTGCAATGTTATGATATGCAAAATTTTTTTATTACCTCTTGGTATATCCTGATATATTTTTCTTAGTCTCCCTAGGGTCTGACGACATTACACCCCAGTCCGGTGTACATATGAATACAAGGAAATAAAAATACAAATCACACAAGAATTTTTATTAACAAACAATGACACGGGCGATGGACAATGGGTTGCAGCTCCCCTCTTTAGACGGGGCTGCAACCCATTCCTTTTGCAGGCGGAAGACTGACCGGTTCCCCAGAGTACAACCAAGTCTTAAGCGGGAATCGAACCCGCGTCCCCGGCGTGGAAATCTGATGCCTTAACCACTTAGCCACAGGACGACTATGTCCTCTTTTCACTAGACTACTGTTCTGTCGCAATTTCGGCCAGCAATATGTCACAGATATAACAATTTGAGAGCACCTGTAAAAAAAAATTCATTTGAGTGTGATGTCAGGCAGCTAGAATAGGCAATTTACAGCCGTTGCTGGTTGTTAACTTTAAAAGTATTTTAGTTTGTGTTGTTAATTCATATGTTTCGTGTTACTTGTAACGAGCGTAAGTAAAACGCCGTGTGGTGTGCATGATGTTTCCCACTATGTTTAAAAATCATGTTCTGTTTGCTAAACACTACATTTTTAACCCTCAAACAGTACAGTAGTTTTAGACGAGATAGATGGTGCAGTTGGGTCGAATCCGACCCGATCTCTATTTTGATGAAATTGACCGGTATATACTGTGATGAAATTTTAGATAGAAATAAATACACAATAAGCATTTGTGTTGTATAATAACATTTACTGATATCTTACATCAAATAAAACGCTTTTTGTAGATAAAATGACCAGCGGATTGTAATTTTGCTAAACAAAGAAAATATCTCTGGCAATTACATAGAGTGTAGTATATATTAGGTCTACTATGTAATTTAGTCTTGTAACTTGTTGTAGAAGTTAGTGAAACAAACATTCCGAGTACAAAAATGGGAATATACATTGCTCAAAACAATTATGTGAGCACATGGTTTTAACGAAATAGCGCAAATACTTACACCGATAAGTAACATAAAATAAATCATGCATAATTTAAAGCCTAGCAGGAAACAGAAGAAGAAAACTTCATATGCAAATCAAAGTTCATGACGTCAAAAACCAGAAGGAAGTTGTAAGGGGGGAAATCGGGATGTTGCAGAAACGTCTGTTTCACTGCCTTAACTGTGAAATTCGATTGCTCAGTTATTCTTTTTGAGAAAAGGTGACTTGAAAATATCTCAAAAACGTGATTTACCAGAATCCATGGCATGGCGTATTATAGGCAGACTTGAATCCGGGCAAACACAACATAGTGTCGCGGACGCTGTTGGAGTCGCCAGAAGTGTCGTTGTAAGGCTGTGGAATCGATTCCAAGAAACAGGGAATGTTAGACGTTGGCCAGGGCAAGGGCGACCACACGCCACTACAGCAACTGATGACCGGTATATACTGTTAACAGCTCGTCGAAACAGAACAGACAGTGCTACTCAGCTGCAAAGACAGTTACTCTTGGCAACAGGACGAAGGGTGTCCAGCCAAACAGTATGTAATAGGCTTCATCAAGGAGGTATCTATGCGCGTAGGCCAATGGTCTGCATTCCGGTGACCTCACGCCAACGTGCGGCCCGAAGAAGATGGGCTGCTGAACATCGAGATTGGGAGCAACATGATTGGAGCCAAGTGCTGTTTACAGACGAGTCCCGATTTAGTCTGGAGTGTGACAATCGACGTGCTTTGGTATGGGGGAAAAGAGGCACTCGAAATAACCCCACATTCGTTCGTGAAAGGTCACAATACAGACGACCTGGTTTTATGGTATGGGGTGGAATCAGCATAGGTGGACGTACGGACCAGCATATCATTCGGAATGGTACTTTGACGACCCGAAGGTATGCAGACGAGATACTGAGACCTCATGTCATACCTTACGCTGCAGTCATTGGAGATTCCTTTGTTTTCCAGACCGCATACAGCTCGTCTTGTGGAGAACATGCTTGAAGCTGAAACAATACAGCGTATGGAATGACCAGCGTGCTCTCCTGACCTGAATCCAATCGAGCTTGAGGAGTGGAACAGTATTCCCCAAAGTCTTATCAATAACATCATCGCATCCATGGAAAACAGACCATGGTGCAGCAGTCTTAGCTGTTCGAGGAGACCACACGTCATATTAAAAATCTTGCATCATTTCTAAACAATACTTTTTTTATTGTTTGCATGTAACCAAATTGTTGCCCAAAATCATCTCTTCAGGTTTTTTCCATATTTTCAAAGAATTAAAGCATAATTACAAATTTATTTACGTCTTTTTTCTGTATTGCGCATTGATATGCGTGTACTATCCATTTTATGCCTATACGTGGCTGTCTCGCACGGTTTTCTTAATTTCTTTGCTTGCTCCCCTAATTTCTTTGAGCAGTGTATATATATATATATATATATATATATAGACATTTTTGGCTTTCAAAATTTAGAAAAAAAATTAAAAATCTAAAAAAAATGACTAGTGATCATGATACCGTTGATATTTTTAAAAGTAATGCTATAATTTTTCATCACTAACTTCCGCTAGTGTAGCGACATGAAAGGTGACATGATCCTAATATTTAGAGCAGGCATAATATAAAAAAATGGAATTTTTTTTTTGACAACTTAGATAGAACGATATTTCAAAGTCAATGGGAGGTAGGTACGAGAGGTGAATATTCTTGTTGCTACGAAAAAGATAACAAAATAACAATAAAAACCTTCAGACAGAAAAAAATTTAAATAAAAGATTAATATTTGGGAAGACCTTCAAATATTCTCTATGTGTTCCTACAAAACTGGAAAGAAAAAATAATTCATTAAATCGAATAATTCGTAAACTCACTTGTCACGGTGAATTAACGGCAGTAATTTGTCGCCCCTCCTCCCCGCCCCCCCCATTAAAAAAAAAAAAAAATATATATATATATATATATATACACTGCTGGCCACCCAAATTGCAACACCAAGAAAGACAAGAGATATCACAACAAAATTTATTTTGTAGATAACATGTTGACCAAGTATCAAATGCTTAAATTTATAGACTTCTGTGAAGTGTGGTTCCTGCCAAAATCAGTAGCCAGAGTAGCCGCCATTGTTGGAGATCACCGCTGCCACACGCCTCGGCATTGATTCAAAGAAACTTTGGATGAGTTCTTGGGGTACAGCAGACCAAGCAGCTTCCACACGTTGCCAAAGTTGATCTGCTGTGGCAGCTGGGGATGGAATCTGGGTCAATTGTAGAGCAACCATGGACCACATGTTTTCTATCGGCGAAAGATCCGGAGAGCGAGGCGGCCAGGGAAGCAATTCAATCTGGCGATTGACGAAGAACCGTTGGAAAATGCGTGCCACGTGTGGTCGCGCATTATCCTGTTGAAATATGGCTGTGGGCAAGCCCTGAAGGTAAGGAAGGACAACTGGCTCCAACACTTCGGAGATGTAGCGCTGGCTGTTTATAGTACCGGTAATGTGTACTAGAGGTGTGCTAGAGTGATATCCAATACCGCCCCATACCATAATGCCAGGTGCAGGACCAGTGTGGCGGTGCATAACGCAGCTGTTCAGCATCCTCTCTTCACGGTGTCTCCAGACTCGAATGCGACCATCGTGGTGTTGCAGACAGAAGCGTGACTCGTCAGTAAAGACAATTTCATTCCATTCTGCCGTCCACATCCTTCTGTCATCGCACCATTGGCGGCGGAGACGTCTGTGGTTCTGCGTCAAGGGTAAACAAAGCAATGGACCCCTTGCGGACAGACCACTCTGCTGTAAACGGCCTCGAATGGTACGCGCAGACACGGGATGATACGTTACAGATTGCATGTGCTGTGCTATGGTTCGTGATGTGACTGAGCGATCAGTCACTGCCATGCGCACAATTTGCCTGTCATCACGTGAAGTGGTGCGCTGAGGTGGATGCGATCGAACACGCCGGTCCGTCGTACCGTCCTTCATCCAACGATCACATATCCGCATTACAGTTGTTTGGTTTCGTCCAACACGACTACCGATTTCCCTGAAAGATAAACCACAATCTCGGTAGGCCACTATCCTTCCTCTGTCGAACTCGGATACTTGATCAAAAGATGATCGCTGTTTTGGACGAGGCATAATTGATCGTTTTTTTTGAAAAAACCACAAGAAAAAAAACAATTGTCGAACTTGAAATCGTCAAAATCTCCAAGCCTTAAATAGCGCTTTGAAGTGGCACCACAGGCGCGCGTGATGTGCGTCTCCGCTGAAATTCTATTCATTTGTATATCTCACCTCCGGTAATGCATGTTGTAAATTTCATGTTATTTGCATGTTTCTTTCAGGGTGTTGCATTTACAGTGGCCAGCAGTGTATATATATATATATATATATATATATATATATATATATATATATATATATATATATATATATATATATATATATATATATATATATATATATATATATATATATATATATATACTCACTTCCAAAAGTTAAGCATGGAGCGGTAAAATGCGAAAAAATGGACAAGTACTGTTTTGGTTGACATGAAATGCTGCAAGTAAGTAGCTCTATGTTTATTCATGAAACAAAACAAAGAATTACATACAGAGATAGAAAAAATTTTGAATTTTCATAAATTTTAAGATGACGTCATATTTGCGTCATTGACAAAATGATGTTTAAATGCAAAACAAACGACAAAAACCGACATTAATAGGGTATGTGAGCACCCCTCACCTTCATACAAAGTATACAGCGTGTGATCATGCTTTTTACGAAGTGATCAACCACTGGAGAGTTCAGTAATCGCCATTCCTCCTGTAGGGCAGTTTCTAAATTTCTGAGAGTGGCTGGAGGTGGGAAACGTGTACATACAGCACGGCCGAGGGCATCCCAAAGATTTTCAAATGGATTAAGGTCCAGCGAGTATGCCGGCCACTCCATACGCGCAATCCCCTCACTCTCCAGAAAGTAGTCAACGATGGAAATTCTATGGGGAGGGCATTATACTTTGACGTCCATTAAATCGAAAGAAGGACCAACTTCTGCAGCGTACAGTTTCACAGTGGGTTCTAGGACTTCATCTCGATACCGTACAGCTGTCACAGAACCTCGCCTGTAGATGTGCACGTCGGTGCAATATCCCAAAGAAATTCCTGCCCAGACCATGATGCTTCCCCCGCGGAATGAGTGATGTTTGGTGATGTTCTCTGGCCAATTGCGTGTGCCTTGTTCCCTCCTGACCCTTACACGCTTATCATCGGGTTGTAGGGGAAATCTGGACTCATCTGTGAACATAACGTTGCCCCAATCAGACACAGTCAAATTCACATACTGGCGGCACCACTTTAATCGTGCCCCTCTGGATTGGTCGGATAAAGGAACACAAACTCGTGGTACCCGGGCGTATAGACCATTCATGTGTAGCCTTCGACGAACAGTAGTGTTAGATATCGTCTTACCAATGGCCGCTGCAAACATAGATGTCACACGTGTGGAGGTCGATCTTCGATTCCGCTTGGCTACAACAGCAATATATCGATCTTCCGAGGGGGTCGTATCCTTTGGACGACCGGCTACAGGTCTTCGGACAACTGTTTGGTTGGTTTGGAATTGTTTCCATAATCGTGAAATGACGGAATGATGAACGCTGAAGGAAATAGCAACATCTGTGATATACTGCCCTGTTTCAATGCGTCCGACAGCACGACAGTACTCAGAATCTTCCATTCGTCTTCTGGAAGCCATAGAAACACGTCTAGCTTGAAAACAAATCGTACGAATGTTCTAAACACCTTTCATCAGCACTTACATGCAACTCCTGTAACCCTTCACAATGCCGGCTTCTTATAAGACTGCCTGTTTTGCATATTTCTCGACGCGAAACCGTGATTGGCTGTTACCTAACATATTTGCATACTTCCTTCTACCTTTGCTGCAAATTTCATCTTCTTTAATTCAGATTGGCTTACGGAAATTAACATTTTCCTCTCCAACTTTTGGAAGTGAGTATATATATATATATATATATATATATATATATAGCATACAAAACAAAAAACCTTTTTTAATTTCCAAATTATTTTTATTTTCCTTTAAAATTACTTCGGTGTAAGCAACTAATTTTGGTTTCTTTTTAAGAACAAAGAATTTGAGCTTAACCTAAAAGCAGTAGTATGTAATCAGTATATAATCCCTTTTAACCCCCATTCTTGTGGCGCCAAATCTTATATAACTGACCAGGGTATCGATTCCAGATATCTCCTCTGTCCAATCAATGCAAAATTCAAGGGTCTTGTGATGACGACCTCATGAAGTTTTTATAAGTATCCCACCAAGGTTACTGAACCCACCAGGGATATGGACAGGGATTTTTCGAATTGTCATTTCCCGATAACTTGTAACAGTAGGGGCAATAAAGTCTTTGTTCGGGATTTGGAGTGATCATGTGTGTCCGGGGATGGAGGGGCCAGTGAGAGAGTTTTTTACAAAGATCCATGAATGCCAAAACCGACAGCGAACTTCACCGTCCAACTACATCGTTATGCGCGGGAATTGACCTCGAACTAGACTTTCTGTGATGCACTGGCGGCCATCAACACTTTATTCCACCGCCGCCTCCCAGGCTGATATAGATATAGATATATATATAGATAATATTATTTTTCTGCTATTGGCTCCAAAAAGACACAGCGACTCCAAAACGTAAGTAGCTATGTATAGCTTAAATGTAATGATAGGAATTTATAATGTTTATGAGTTTAATATCTGTGCATATTATATCTATGCACATAATATATAAATATATAATATTTATGCAATGGTATCAGTGTACATTCCTTTATCTTAAATCCTGATTATTATTCAGTATTAAAATTGCAATTAATTTATGGAGAATGAATAAATTCAGAAATACACTCTATCGTCATAATTCTTTAGCTGGAAAAACACTAGCTCAAGTTTTGGACAAATCGTTTTGGTCTTCATTTCAAGCTAATTGTCACTGAATGAGTGATTATAAATTGTTAGGCAAATATAAGCCAAAACTCCTAAAAGAAATAAAATTTAGTCATAATAAATAATCATAAATAAAACATATAAATGTAATTTTTATTCCTTAAAATGCGAAAGAATCAACGTTTAAAAATTAAAACTCAGAAGATTGCGGCATTCCGTCTATGGTACTGATAGACGTCATTCAGACTTTATTAGAATTTAACATTTTTATATCACTTTTTCTACAATTTTAACTACATTAAATGCGCATAATGTTTATTTAACAACACATTAATAAAACACTTTTTTTAAACATTTCATGAAAATAAATTCGCCTTGTACGAATTCAACACCGCTTTCATCACAACAGCGATCGAATACATTATGGACTCATTCGAAATATTGCAGAAGAGAATTGGACTCGAGCAAATTAAACGTTCGAATAAACTTGGACTATCGGAACCATCATAGATATTTCGAACCCCCCATTACTACGAAACATTATCTTGTTATTCTGCCTGTTCTCATTTCAGATCACAACAGTTGGGGAATTATAGTCGGCTATTATTGATATGTTCCCTTTAAAGGTTAAAGGACGCTCTACCGAACTGTTCTCAAATTGGAGCATTAAATTCATTGAGCGATCATGAATCGCATTGACCGAATGCTCATCAGCGGGAAAGGAATGGAAAAGGAAAATTGTTCGCTGGGATATCAGAGGTTCAAAATGGACTGTTCATGCCTTCAATTGCTCTGTTAAAACACCAATCAAATCTGGAGAAATCTAATGGTTAATTTCTACAACTCAGAAGACTATGATGAAAGTGTCGGAGTTCTGATAACATATTTAATATAGCGTAAGAAAATTCTGAGTACATATATATATAGATTTGGGGCATTCATACTCCACGTTATTCCATTTTGAAGGGTTTAAAATGTTCATTTATGCTTTCAATGGCATGTACACAATAAACTATAGTATTGTCTATTTAAATATTTCTAAAAGGTAAAAGAAATATTTCTGAATGGACTTATAATCTCCATATTTTTTCGTTCAGTATCACTCTATATTTCACTTTGAAAGCTTGATAGAGTCTTTTTATGTATGGAATACGTAAACAGCAAAATATAATAACGTTTATATAAAAGTATTCAATGATAGAAGCCGTGTTTTGGAATCAATATATAATCTGCAATATTTTCTAAATATGGGCGAATGTTTGATTACAAGTGCATCCGCATTGGGGAAAAAAATATTTTCTAAATATATGGTCTGCATTTCTTTTTCAACGACGAATAAAGTTTAATGGATGCATTAATATTTATTAGGAGATAATAAACAAGAAACTATATTTCTTCAATAGTTACTTATTGAAAAATTCAAGCAATATTTCTGAATCAATTTATTTTCCTAATGTTTCTGAATAAATCTTTATTTCCTTTTGAGAGGTTATATATGAATTTTCATTTAAAGGAGGTGCAAAGACGCAATAATATTGCTCTTTATTTGTATATTATTTAAAAAAGTACAAACTATATTTCTAAAGAATTAATTTATTTCCAACCATTTGATCTATTGTTCTGTTTGAATCGATAGGGGAATTGTTTGATATCGTAGAAAATAGTCTATAGACAGAGGGACAAAGGGTACTGTGCTGCATTTAGCGTTATTTGGCTACCACATATGGGGTAATGCATTGAATACCAAAGAGTTTCTGTCTTCAAGTTTAAGTAAATACAAGCGTATCAATGTCCTATGCTTCGAGAAAACTGTATAAATACATGGATGGATAAGATGATAGGATGAACGACCAACAAAGAACCATTTCGAATCGTCATATTTGTAGTCATTACACAGGAAACAGAAGTAATAAACTGAAAAGAATCTTACTATTTTCAAGTTCAAAAATTGCTGTTGCAGCTTGAGAGCAAAGCGTTTCAACTTTTATGTGCTCCTACGTCTTCTTATTTAATTTTTTATTCAAAATTCCCATTTTGTCAATGAAGTGATTAAAATTTGAGTATCATAAATATTTAGTGTCCTTATAGATTTTGGGGTTAACGGATTAGAAAATACTAAAATTTATTGACATTATAAAGATTTAAAATAGGGGAAATGGCTACTCACTAAAAGTTTAATTTTTCACCTTATACAAATCAGATAAATACTGATTATCAATTTTTTTTTACATTAATAATTATTTGCGGAATTACGATAAGTAACAAACCAATTCTGCGACTTCAACATGTGAATCTGTTTATAAATTGTCAGTTGTAAAAAGTATTGATAATAAAAATAAAATAATTAGTGAATCTTCGACTAGATACTCCATAGTTGATATTCGGCCATTAACTTGAGCTATCCCATTTACATTATATATACTGATCATTCCCTTTATCTTTGGTCTGCGCTCTTTGATTCTAACATATTAGTGCAGTAATGATCTTTTCGGATTAAGCGAAAAATGATATATAAAAGTAGGATATTGAGCAAAATGAATTCCTGTAGCAACTTGCTCAGACTCATGAAATATTTAAGGATTACCGGCAAAGTAATATTTTCATTTGCTATGAATTTCATTTCTGAATGCAAATGTTACCAGATTAAAACGCATAAGCATCAGGAAATTCGTTACATTCATTGAAAGAAAACAGATGGTCTTCGCATTGGCGATATTTGTCCTTCAAACTCTCTTTCGCTTTGGAATTGTTACGAATTTTACTAATCTATGGTAATCTAGCCAAATATGAGATTTATCGTCAAATTAGCGATGGATTTGGTGACTTATTTAAGTCGCAGAATTTAACGATATTTTGCCACTTTTGGCGATAGGGTGCCAAATGGTCGCCACCTTGCCATCTATGCCCTTCTAAAATCTTCTGGAAATATCTAACTGGCTGAACTATAGGGGGCGCTTGTGAAGTCTATAAATATACCTGACATTGGCATTAGATCTCAGTCAGTGTTATTTTCTGCTGAGTATTGAATATATTGAAAGTGCGTTAGGCGTGTATTGTATTAAAGACTCTGTTATTCTGACTTGTGTTTTTAGAGTTTTCTGCTGTATGGAAGGCAGTTGTTACGTGTTTTCTGTTTGAATTTGTATATGTGCCTGAAGAATTTACAGCATAATAAATTTTATTTTGTGTGCACTTTCTGAAGATATTTTATTCAACCCTAACGAACCCAGGAAACCGGAACAGTATGTTACTTTTGTAGGATCTCCGACGAGAAAGACAATCGCTAACTGAATTTAAAATTTCAGTAACGATTGAATTTCAATAAGAGGTATATGTGTCTCATCTGACAGTACTCACAATTCAAAGCAAGGTATTGCTCTAATTTGATCTTAAAATTCGAATTTTAAATGAAAGACGAACATATAAAAAATAGTAATCAAATAATAAAAGCAACTTAAAGCAACTCAAGCATATATCGCTCAATCCTTTCGACAACGTCATATCTCAAAAAACACGATTTTTTGGGAGAGTGATTTGAAAGTTTAAAAGTACCTTGAAATGTATTGAAAATAAATTTTAATTTTGCTCTCTAGCGGCTAAATAATGAGCGAGGAGATATGACAATCTTGCAAGGATATACTACTCTTTCAGGGCGTTCTGAAAACAAGTATAACTAAAAATCGCCGATTTTTGACATATGACGTTGTTGAAAGGAGTGAGCGATATATTCAATAAATTTGACATTACATTTGACATTTGATATTACATTTATGTAAATGTAATATCTTGTAAACTCTATAATGGATCAAAATGAAAACAAAATAATAGTCTTGAAGTTTTTTTTTCACGTTTGAGTTTAGGGACAATGTAATTGATCGTAATCCAATAAATAAATTGGCACCAATAAGCAATATAATGAACAGATTTTTTTTAATTCGAAGAAGGAATCACTTTCTTCACTGAAAATCACAATCAATCGAAAGGCTTGATATTCTTTAGGGTTAATTATCCTTCGTCGGCACATACTTTGCAATAAAACATAATATATTTCCACGATTAATAGTAAATTATGATCAACTAAAAAACAATCTATATATAAAACGCGTAGGTATGCGGCACAAAAATCGGCGATATTTCTACACTCCGAATGGCAACGGCTACAACTACCAGATGTAAGCATTAGCTGCCAACCGCGTGTTTGTAGTAGTTCGACAATAGCACGTAATTTGGTACAATTTAATTGCTCTATTTTACACGTGAATAATTTTAATTTATTCACGAGATAATTTATTCTTTTGTTCCATCGTTTTTTCTAAATGTATGTAAGAGGACAAACTTTTGACAAAATGTTTAGACCTATCAAATCCAGTGTTTAGTCATGAACAGTTGTATGTAGGTTTATCTAGAGTCCGTTCTTTTGATTCTGTCACTGTAGTATCTCCCATTTCTGAAATACTCAACTGTGCAAATCAAGAAGTTTGAGGAATATCATAGTAAAATATTAATAATTGCATTATAATATCTTAATACTAAGTAAGAGTTAATTGTCTACACTTTTTTTAGTAGTACTTGCTGAATTATTACTTCTTTTTATAAGTGAAGAAATTTTCCCAACAATTTTTATTTGGTATGATTAAGTGTAGATATCTCTGAAAAATATTGTGAAAAATAGTACATATAGAGAGTGATGTAATCCATACTATATTTTAGTGCTTGCTGAATTTACTCCTTTTTTAGTGAAAAAAATTGTCTTCTAGCAATTTCTTATTTGATGTAATGATAAAGTGTAGATATCTTAATTTTGAAAAATATCACATACAGAGAGGAATGTAATTTTTAAAATCATTGGTGTTGGGTTTCTCAGTCTTATCTTTAACTCTGTTCTGAAGTAATGGAAATTCATATTTTTTTAATCATGATGTTTTAGAATCAGCCTTATAGAGAATTTTGCAATGATTATAAATTTTTTGGCTGAGATCGTACTACCACTTAGCAACGTATATTTATGATGGCAGGTAATAGTAACATTCCTTACATAAGTTTCTTTCAGTTGAGTTGTTTTGCAAAAGAAAATATAAAACTAAAAACGATCATGCTGGTCGCGCAGCGGCTAGTTCAGAAACTGATTTTCGTTTTCAAGAACTTTCTTTCACTTTCAAAATATTCGTACTCGTTGACAAACCTGACCTGGATCTCCTGCCTACTGGACAAGTGATGTAGTCAGTTAAATCCAGGTATCTTGCAATATCCCTTTTAACGAATCCCAAAACCTCAAATATAAAAGCTTACGCAAGAAAATTATTTACGCAATAATTTTCAGCTAATTTTTGCGTGAAATTATTTGATGTTATTAGAAAATTAACAGATTATATTTATAATCACTTATGTGTTACATTCACAAATATCAATTTGTGTGTAGGTGTGTTTGATTTACGCCCATGATTGAAACAAAACATTTATTAGATGAAAAAATGGAATAAATTGTTGGAATAAATTGTAAGAATAAATAATAAATATTTATTTTGTTGGATTAAGTTATTTGTAAGGCTTCATACATATTTCTATGTTGCTAATGAATCTTTTTTCACAAAATTTGCTTGTGAATATATGAGAAAACGGGCAGCATGAAAATGTTCATGCATATGTATATACATTTTTTAGATAATGTAAATGCGAATGTACATAAATAAAATTTGTGTATTTTACGAACAAAGCACTCTATTATGTATTTTTCTGTAGCGCATCTGACCAAACGTTCAAACTATATACATTTCGTCGTAAGCACACAGTACCTAATATGCATCTCTATAAAGAAGTATGTTTTGTTTTTCATGATTAACATTGACATGCATATAGTTATTACAAAACCTTTTGTGTTAACTCAAAAGTTATGACACTACTTGCAAATTATGTACGTAGTGCACTAAATAACAGATTTGCGAATTACAGTCACAAAAAAATTAGTAAAAATGTTCTTTTAATTGTACGAATGAGAGATCCTGAGTTTTTGTTCGTGTACCGAAAGATGCTAGTGCAAATAACCTATGAAAATGCTCGTATCCTTTGCGGTGAGTAAACCCGGGAAGCATTATGGTCAGGTGTTAAATTACGAATTAAAATTTTAAGTTTACATACAGAAAGTTTACATTTTTTTCATAGCCATCAACATATTCAAATAGAAGTAGTCACTGGTTAAAAGAACTTTTTAAAACATATTCTTTCCTCTTACTTAATAATAAATTTGGTAACAGCTTTTATGAAAAAAAAAACAGTTTGAAATTAGTTTTCTGTTTAAGCATCGGATTACTTACCGCTAAACAATATCCAGAAAGTTTTGTTTAGTATTTGCTTTCACGATTTATGTTACGATCATTTTCTTAAAAGACTATTTAACAGTTGACCGAGCAGTGTACAAATGTCTGTGGTCCAAAGATAATTCGTATCACGGAATCCCCGACTAAATTTCCCAAATATTGAATTTCAATTACGTTGCCAATTTACTGGAGCACAACAGATTACCTGCAGAATATGATATTTATTTTCGTAAAGTCCCTGGATAAATCTCACATCTCCTGCAAATTGATGTTTAAATAGCTAAACTTAAAATAACCTAATGTAATGGGTAATTTAAACTTTTTGTCACGGGTTTTAATATTTTTTTAGAGAAAAAGTATTTTTTCTTTTATAATACATCATTTCATGTACTAATTTTCTAATACACGAGTAAATTGAAAGAATTTTTTAGAGAACCTTTTCAAACTAACTATTCGTGTTCAAAAATGAAAAAAAAAGCCTGGATTTTTTTTTGCGAAATTTATTTTAACAACCTTTTCTTTAATCTGAATTTATTTAAACGTCCCGAAGAAAAGAAAGAAAAATCTATTAGTATAGGGAAAAATGAAAATGTTTTGTAAAAAGATCTGAAATTTTCATGCAATTTTTTGGAGGGATGACTCCTTAAAAATAATAATAGAAAAAAAAAGGGAAACTCTGTACATCCTTACAGGGAAATCGCTGCTTGTTTGTAAGAACCCACTTTCAATATGTATTATTGACAAGCATTGGTTACGGATTCGTTTTACAAGACATACTGTTTATATTTTGGCTGAAGAAAGCATGCTAGTTAAACGCGTGTGTACAAACAGAGTATAAAGACGAACGAAGTGCTACGGAGATGTTAGCTATATGTAAACTTAGCAACGAACATCACTGCATACATTTGTTTGCACACACATTGCCACAGGTCATGAACTAAGCGGTACACTAAAGGAAGTTCCTTATTATTAGAAGACCGTCGTTCGCTATATGTGTAAAAAGCCAGTTTGGATTTTTTTTTAAACTTTTGATTGGAAATCTTATGTCGAGTAGAAAACATAATATCGTTGTTCGTTATCCGAAAATGAGTTTCGTAATATTGTATGCAATGAAGTAATTCTCTGTCTTTCGAATTTATTCAATTATGCCATTTCTCCAAACGAAATTAAACCAAAAGCTGCTCAATATTTCGGTTTGTTAATGTGAACGGCCAATCGAATTTTAAACGGAACTAGTTGGTACCCGTCAATATACACTGGTGAAATAAATTAAGAGAATTTGCATATTTTATCGAATTTCATGAAAAGAACTGGACTAAATGTAAAACCACTGCTTCTAGACAAAAATGCAAATCTTGTACGTCAAATACGTAAACGTACACGTGTGTGTAGACGGAGCCAATAGAGAAACAGGCTTTATAAGCGCGCGTAATTTAAGACGCATTTCGTTCGCTAGCACACCTTGGCGAATTTCTTAGTGTTATTTTGCAGCAATCGGTTAATTTCAAATTGTAACAGTAAAATTGAGTAATCAACAACGTTTAGATGATGGAATGAGGTGGTGAATTGTGGGGAGGCTAGAAGCAGGCCAATCTCAAGTCCAAATTTATAGAGAGTTTAATTTAACACCCAGCGTCGTGTGTAACTAACGAAACAGTTCCAGGATACCGGATCCATCGAGAGAAAGCCTGGGCAAGGTCGTCCAAGAACCACGACGGCCAGAGAAGATCGCTATTTGTCGATTACAGCGAGGCGTAACAGGAGTTCGACAGCTTCTCAGCTCTCTCGCGACTTGTATGCAGCCACAGGAACCCGTGTATCAAGGGTGTCTGTTTCCAAAACACTTCATGAGAGAGGGTTGTTTGCAAGAAGACCTGCTGTTTGCGTCCCGCTCATTTCTACGAACAGGAGAATCCGTTTACCATGGTGCAGAGAGCATAGAGATTGGAGTATGGATCAATGGGCGACCGTTCTCTTCACTGATGAGTCCCGGTTCAGCCTAAACACCGATTCTCGCCGTACGTTCATATGGAGAGAACCAGGGACCCACTACCTATCCTCCAATGTCCGCGAAATCGACCATTAAGGCGGAGGAGGTTTAATGGTCTGGGCAGGCATCATGTTGGATGGCCGCACACCTCTCCATGTCTTTGAAAGAGGTACTGTGACTGGTGTGAGGTATAGGGATAAGGTCTCGGAGCCCTATGTTCACCTTTTCAGGGGTGCAGTTGGCCCTGAGTTCATTTTAATGGACGATAACGCGAGGCCACATAGAGGTCTTCTGGTTGACGAATTTCTAGAGAGTGAGGATATTCACCGGAGGGATTCGCCTGCCAGATCTCCAGACCTTAACACTATAGAGCATGTCTGGGACGCTCTGGGGAGGGCAATTTCAACTCGCAATCCCCCTCCGAGAACCATCCAGGGAATGAAAACAGCGTTGCTGAACGAGTGGGACCAATTGCCACAGGAAATGATAAACCGCCTTATTTCAAATACGAAATCACGCTGCGAGACCTGTATATGTGTAAGAGGGGACCATACTCCCTATTAACCCATCTATTAACCCATGTTTTTGTTTATTCTGCAACCGCTGTTTCATACCTTCCGACTCCAACAAGTGTTACGCACGATCATACGTGTGTATTACAATTATTGAATGGTTAATTGTTTTGTATTGTATCAATGTATGTACATTTCAAATTTAATTAAAATCTGTACAGTAGTTCTACTAGAGATAATCGACCAAGTCTGCAAATTCTCTTAATTTCTTACACCAGTGTATGATACCGTCATAATGACGGATGAATTGTATATAAATGTATAGAGATTGCTAACTTCTACCCTACCTAGGGTATATGTAGATTGAAGTGCCGAGCTAATGAAGTGCAAACGACACTTAATAGATTTATAACATATTTTATTCTTTACTTGACACGCATACTTGAATTTCAAAACAATACTGCGTACTCCTGGTACAACAAGTGTACAAACTGTGCAAGGAAATACAGTTCGAAATACTCATAAGTATAAAAACTATGCAAGGAATGTTATTTCAAAAATACTCACAAATTACTCTAAAGTCAAACCAGTCATGCTGCTCAGTAATTTTTGACTTATAACCACACATAACCTACGTCTAACGAGTTGATAAGAACTCGTGTAAGTTTGAAGGAAACCAGCTAATCGCCACAAGCGGCAACTCGCCTAAATCACAACAAACAAACCAGCCTCTCTTCAGCAATCTAGATGCTCATTATTTATACCAATGGCCTATGCTAAAATTAGTATAACTTAAGGGGGGAGTACACCTTTTCACTCGCAAAAATACACTGATTTTACTACCAGGCTGAATGTGTTGTCAAACAGTTAATTTGTAATTAATTTAAACCAATTTTTTATGGTGAATTGTACGAAGCTTTATCTACACTGCTGGCCACTGTAAATGCAACACCCTGAAGGAAACATGCAAATAACATGAAATTTACAACATGCATTAGCGGAAGTGAGATATGCAAATGATTAGAATTTCAGCGCAGACCCACATCACGCGCGCCTGTGGCGCCACTTCAAAGCGCTATTTAAGGCTTGGAGATTTCGACGATTTCTAGTTCGGCAATTGTGTTTTTCTTATGGTTTTTTCAAAAAACGATCAATTATGCCTCGTCGAAAACAGCGATCATCTTTTGATCAAGTATCCGAGTTCGACAGAGGAAGGATAGTGGCCTACCGAGATTGTGGATTATCTTTCAGGGAAATCGGTAGTCGTGTTAGACGAAACCAAACAACTGTAATGCGGATATGTGATCGTTGGATGCAGGAGGGTACGACGGACCGGCGTGTTCGATCGCATCCACCTCAGCGCACCACTTCACGTGATGACATGCAAATTGTGCGCATGGCAGTGACGGATAGCTCAGTCACATCAAGAACCATAGCACAGCACATGCAGTCTGTAACGCATCATCCAGTGTCTGCGCGTACCATTCGACGCCATTTACAGCAGAGTGGTCTGCCCGCAAGACGTCCATTGCTTTGTCTACCCTTGACGCAGAACCACAGACGTCTCCGCCGCCAATGGTGCGATGACAGAAGGATGTGGATCGCAGAATGGAATGAAATTGTCTTTACTGACGAGTCATGCTTCTGTCTGCATCACCACGATGATCACATTCGAGTCTGGAGACACCGTGAAGAGAGGATGCTAAACAGCTGCGTTATGCACCGCCACACTGGTCCTGCACCAGGTATTATGGTATGGGGCGGTATTGGATATCACTCTCGTACACCTCTAGTACGCATTGCCGGTACTTTAAACAGCCAGCGCTACATCTCCGAGGTGTTGGAGCCAGTTGTCCTTCCTTACCTTCAGGGCTTGCCCACAGCCATATTTCAATAGGATAATGCTGACCACACGTGGCACGCATTGTCCAACGGTTCTTCGTCAATCGCCAGATTGAATTGCTTCCCTGGCCGCCTCGCTCTCCGAATCTTTCGCCGATGGAAAACAAGTGGTCCATGGTTGCTCTACGATTGACCCAGATTCCATCCCCAGCTGCCACAGCAGATCAACTTTGGCAACATGTGGAAGCTGCTTGGTCTGCTGTACCCCAAGAACTCATCCAAAGTCTCTTTGAATCAATGCTGAGGCGTGTGGCAGCGGTGATCTCCAACAATGGCGGCTACTCTGGCTACTGATTTTGGCAGGAACCACACTTCACAGAAGTCTATAAATTTAATCATTTGATACTTGGTCAACATGTTATCTACAAAATAAATTTTGTTGTGATATCTCTTGTCTTTCTTGGTGTTGCAATTTGCGTGGCCAGCAGTGTATTAGAAAACAAAATCAGAATTGTTGGGAAATTATTAGATATAATTTTATGTAAACAAAAATAAATAATGTTTTATGAAAAATGAATCTCAGGTCATTGCATTGTGCGCAGATTTTTTTAAAAACTATGAGAGATATATATTAAACTATTTGCATATATTCTATCCATAGGTTATACTTTAATCTACACCTGAAATAATTACCAAATTTCACATAAAAATATTTTTTTAGGCAAATGTATTGTAATGTGCAAGAAATAACATAAAAAGTTTCACCAAAAATTGCTAAAAAAATAGTAATATGTACTTACCTAAATTCTAGTAGAAATTGTATAAACATACCCGATTTACATGTACAAAAGATTTTAGCAATCTGTAACCATTAGTTTTAAAGAAATAGTGAGCGCAAGTTGGAAAATGACAGTTTTGAGAAAAAGCTATTTAAAGTTCAAAGTCTCTATAAATTAATACAAAAAATTTATCAGGAAACTTTTTTAAATCTCAAAATGCACCAGGAGCATACGCAGAGCCTTCCATACAGCTTAGTGCTTCTTCATGTGCTATTTTTCTCCTTTTTGCTGCCCGACGAGCTTCTAACGTGCAGTTTATCTTTCGTCTTTCTTCAATGGTCACTCGTGTAGTATCTGCTTCAAAGAGATATTTTTGGCAGAATTCTCCTGTTTGATGTCATAGGGACATGACAATAGTGTCACGGCCAGGGGCAGGAGAATTGAAAATTACAGGACGATGTAAACTAATTGCTAAATGTAAGAAAGAAACATGGCAAATGACGGGCAATAAAAGAGAAGAGGAGAAAGCCAACAATATAGCGAAACTAAATATATCGATTGCGCTTGTAGCAAGCAGTATACACACCAAAGTTCAAGAGAGGGAGTTGCAACGAATAGAAGAAAGGAAGAAAGGGATGACTAAATTTATGATGGCTATAAAACAGACCACCCTGCTTGATGCCGGAGCATGGGAAAAAGTTAAATTAGTAGGGAGAATTTTATAAATCCCGCCCTAATTGCGCATTGGTGAAAAGGGGATTGAGAGGAGGCAGCCACGGACGAATGACGATGGCATGGTAATAATATAACCCATGGAAATTGTAAGAGGCGTAGTCAGCATTAATAAGAGAAAATAATATGAAATAAGATAGGAAGGCACATAAGAATGAGAGTTAGTTAGAAGTTTAAAAAAAAGTAGTAGTGTCAATCCGATGAATATGTACGAAGAACCCCCGATGATATAAATATAAGTCGTGTCCCATGCAAAGGAGCCTTATTACCTAAAAAGAGAGCGCCCCAGTATCCCGTGCCGAGGGCCTGCAATGAGTGAAGGAGCCATATAACTTATGATGAGTGTCCCAGTTTACTGTGTAGAGTGTCTGCCACGATTGAACGAGCCTTGTACCAGACGAAGAGAACGCCTTAGTTCCCGTGCGATGATAATACAAAGAAGTTCGTCCTTACGAGTGCCAGCTGCCCATCATAGTGATCCAACAGTCATCTTTAGAGGTACAGACTTTTGCATTTCCTTTTTATATTACCGTCATTGCTTCTCAGTGTGTAGCCTTAATAACTAATATAGATCGCGATGAGGATGTTATTTGAGTATAAAATGTTAAGGATATGACCGATAATTCGTAAAAAAAACAATTTAATTAATATGATGTTATGCTTATATATGAGCAAATATTGGTAGTAATGGAACATGGTTATATGAGTGATTATGTTTATAAAATGTTATTATAATAAGTGAATGAATTAAATATATGAGTCGTAGAGAATTAATTTAGTAGTAATGAAGTGGAGAGTAATATGTGTAGAAGAAATACGAAATATTGTCATAATAATTGAATGAATTAAATATATGTGTCGTGGTGAAGTAACTTAGTAGTAATGAAGTTGTGAGTAATGTGTAAATGAAGGATGAAATATTTAGTAGTATTGTATCGTATTGTGTATGTGTTTAATACTCAATAAATTAATTTGTCAGTGCAAACCAGAGATGTTTCCAACATTTGGGAATCACAACGAATAATGCAATGTGCTAACCACAAACTTAATCAATGAATCCTAAATATAATAATTATCATTAATAGTATATTTATAATACCTCACCAATTATATAATTACTTTTCACCGCCAAATTTGACAATTTAATTCTTTTAAAGTGACTAATCGCCCTTGTTACCCATTATTAAAACAAATCACTGCTTCATTTACAGCAATCTGGGCATTTTTTTGCCTGACCCAGAAGTTTTAGGACAAAACTTCCAGATGAGGGAATTCAGTGACTCATTATTACTCTGTGTGTGTCCACCTAAACATTTTTTCAATAGTTCAGGCAATGACAAGTCTTTGAAAATGTCCTTGATGACATTCATAACTGCTGGTGGGATTGAGTTTTTATGTCTAAATGGTTTCTGATTAGAAACTGCTTTTTGGTATGGGCACCATGACGAAGAACCTTTTGGGCAGAAGTCATGTAGAGGATCTTCATCAGTAGATCTTTTATGATAAAATATAGCCCATATTCCTGCTTGAATCTCTTTAACCATTTTGCGACGGCAGTTCCGATCACGCGCTTTCCTCTAAGGCCAGAAGTTTTTCTCGTGAGCGTACCCTCCAGGCCGGCGGACTTTTAAGCGCTAAGCCAAAATTTACGAAAAATTCCAAAATAGTAACATTTACAAACAAATCTATTTATTTAAGCTATATATGGGTTACTTACACATTATTTTATTATTTTTCCACTAAAAAAATTTTTTTATACAGTTTAAAATATTTTTTGCTGGGACATAATGTCGAAATACTACTCTCCCTTTCCACAGTAAGAGACTTTCATCAACTGATATATTCCTATCAGAAATATATCAAGAATATGTCAATAATATATCAAGAACATTGAAAGACTTGAATGATTAAATCTAAAATAGGTTTAATTTTTTTCAATCTTTTTGGCATCAGAAGAAGTAAAATTCAAGTATCGAAGAATTTCGATGCGTTGGTCCCGACTCATAACCTTACTGAAAAAAAGTGTTGCAATCATGGGATTCGCTGAGTAGTACATCTTAATTTTCGGTTTTTTCACGATACTCATTAAAATTGTCAAAGCAAATTAAACAAACATTTCTTCTTTAGTTACAGGCAAAAATACTTCGAGGATGAACTCTGTTCACTTTCCGGATTTATGTACCTCTCATACACATTAATTTGGTTAGTATAATATAATACGCATTAATTTAGTTATTAAATCCATTACAGTTTCATCAAAAAAACATCTGAAATAATCCAATTAATTTGATACAGCATCATCGACTTTTATTCCGCATGCCGCTGTGAATGCTAGTAGAGTTAAATCCCTTACGTGAGAAGACCACAAAGAAGTACCGTCCCGCTATATACTCAGAATAGAAATGTCTGATATATCTTCATCATCAGTCTGATCTCGGTGTTCCAAATAAACAGATTCACCAGACGAGATTTTTGTATCACTGTCACTACTTTCATAATCACTTTGTTTCAGACACATTTCTCATCAATTCAGAAATTTCGTCTTCTGTTAAATATTTTCTCCTTTTCTCCATATTAAATCATCAAAGGAAAGAAATCTCACTGCAACAGAATCTGATTCTGACTCAAAACCCATATCCCCAATGCTACAATTCCACCACAAAAGAAAAATAAATAAAGATGTCTCGTAAACAAAGACCACGTGCAAAGTATAAATGCCCTACCCGCTGACAGTCAAACGCAATACATCCATTCCTCCGTTTGTTTACATAAAACGATAAACCGCATGTGATTCATACTAGTCTTGTTTTCGAATAGAAGGTCCCAACTACGTGTACTCCAAATTTCATAGACATGCGGTGCCATCTTGTGCCCCAAAAATTAACTAATAAAACGTTCCGAACTACTGTCACGTATAGGTGACGTTCGGCCAGAAACGCGGATAGCTGCTGGCACGTATACGTGACGTTCGCCGCGAAAGGGTTTTAACAGAATTGGAATGTGTTCTAATGACATTACCATATTACTCTGTAATTTTATTAATTTCAGAGTTAGTAAGGCATCCTTTACCACTAATCGATTTCCTATCACTAAGTTTCTTTCCACACATATCATTTTTTCTCTTTCGAAGCCTTGCTCCCATGCGTTTCTGTATGTGACCCACACATTCTATTTTTGATAAAGGGAAATCCTTTTCATAAGGCTCAGTTTTTTGTATTGTAGAAAATGTTTTACTGTCTCCATCACCAATATAATTTAAATATTTTACACCACGACTGGATTCTGATCGTTGAAAAATTCTCACCATGCCAGCTACTTCCATCATGCCAGCTGACCTTCATGATTTTATTCACAGGTAAGCGAGTGCTTTGCCTTCCATGTTTCATAATTAGGTCCTATTCGGGGATCTTTCCATGATTTACATCCCTTACAGTAGGATGACAACAATTCTGTGTCTAAAACTTTGCCACTCAAAGCAACCACAACGGTACAAACTCCAATAAGTGATGAATGGCCCCTGGTTTCCCAGGCTCCATCACCACTAATACTTATATCACTGGAATTTTCATTATTTTATTTCTTCATCAACAGCAGAAAAACTTTTTTGTGCTGTTACTGTAGTGGCAACTTTAGTTTGTTTTGTAATTTTACTGTAAGAAGTTTTACACACAGGAGGTGGCAAATCCATAATTCCACAGAAAGATTTAGCATCTGCCAAACCTTGTCCTATTATTCTCATGGAATATATAAATATTTTATTCACTTCATCACAGTTCTTGCCAATCATTGCAGAATTTCTGGTCGTTGAAAGAATCCCACACTTTTAACAGATGACAGTAATTTTTTCCGACAGTCCATGCACCAGATGTGACTCAATTTTCACTGAAGATTGACATTTTGAGCACGATAAGCAACTTTCAATGCAGGAATACACAATACTTTTATTGATAATGCTATATCCAAGAAAGTTAGTGGAGATATTATCAACATTCAACATTGGATCAAGCTTCTTACCTGAAGCACTAATCCTTTCATCTTTTTTCACTGTATTCTGATTTCCCCTAAATTTATGTTTTTTTGGACCGCAACCAGATCTCCTTTTCTTTTCATCCATTTACAATTACTAATGAATAATCGGTTGATAAAAATTAGACATAGAAATATAAGTTTAACCTGAGTACGAAGGAATCTAACCATATAGTACTGCGAGAACTTCAGAATCATAATAAAAACAACGTGCTTGATGTACAAATTTAGTTGTTTCTAGCTTTTCGAAGGTTGTCATCTTCTTCCCTACGCATTTAGAATGAACAAAAATATCCCATTGGCTGTTTTTCGCTGATTACAAGTAGCGAAATAAGGCGAAGCATAATGTAAACAAACGCAGGTGCGCCAGTGGATGATTTAAAGGGACAAATTGCTCGATTTCCTCACGCATTTCTTTATAAATTGGGTCATAAAATCTGTTCTAATTGTAGTGTCGACTTCATTTTTTTAAAGATTCCTTACATTCCATTCTTCAAAATTAAATCATAAAAAAAAATTTGAAGATTTTTGAAGGTTTTAAGGTGTACTCCCCCCTTAAGGGACTTCTTTAAATTTATGCACTTCAATTATTATCAATCGAATCTTATATCGACCTTACAAATGCACTAATACAAAAATTATACCCAACGCATCATTGTCAAATGTTCAAAATCATAATATGAAGAACAGCGAATCACACTTTAAAAAATTACTATTGATCCGAATAAAAAGAAATAGGGTTACTCAATAGCAGTAAATAAACAATTTCTGCCTGGTTTAATTCTTTCTCTCCCAAATATAATTAAAAATAAATATGGCAGAGGGAGAGCTAGACATATTCCTTGGAATATACAAATTAACGTGTTTATGCGGCCTCATGCTTACTATCTAACGCCAGATTTAAATATTTCACTGAGCATGCTTGGAAACCAATTTTTAATTGTAAATTGTCACTTATTAATAGAAATTGCAGTTAAAGAAACCAATATTGACACATTTTTTTATAAAATATTTCGTTTAAGACCAAAATGAAATAAATTGATGCGGTAGTTTTCTCTCACGGACTGACCAAAGAATCGGCTTAGCGACTGAAATATATAGATGTCAAAGTTGTTCTTTGAAATTTGGCTCTATCCATGAGGTAACGTTTACTGTGAAGTGATGGTGTTCATGCCAGAAGGCTTGATAACACACAATATAATAGTGTTACTTTAAGACCTGCAATAAAACGTTAAATGTGAATTTGCAATGCTAATCACAAATGCTACCAGACAATCTGCTAATTATATCTGCCCTGGAGAGTTTGAAAGCGCAGTATTTATACTCACAAGCGTTCTTTCGCATGTGCCGATGGCGTGATTTCTGAGTGAAACTTGGAAGCAGTTGCCACGTCTGTATGTGCCACGTCTTTATGCCCGTCTGTGTTGCCACGTCTGTATGCCTTTTGAACTGGCGAACCCAAACTAAAAAAAGCGATTTTGACTGTGTTTTCACGGTATTCTACGTTATCTTCCTCTGGAAGAAATTGAATTTGGGGAGACTGTAGCATGGCTCTGTCGCACAATGAAACACACATACATAACAATCTTCCTCAGTGACAAAATCAGTGAATTCAGCTGCGTTGTTATAATGTTTCCACGTATTTCACTCAGTCAGCAATTGTGGTTTATGGGGAATATAGGGGATAGGTATAACAGAAAGCATTTAAGTGAAATATCGTACCCAAACAAAATCGGTGCTTTCGACCGCGTTGTGGTAGGGTTAATTGGGTGGGTCGTGATTTAGTATAGTGGTAGGCAATGATACCATTACTCTGAATTCTAAACAATACATTAATTTATTAACATAACACATATATTAGTACACATTCAATTATATTATTGATAATTATGAAACTAAAGAAATACTCATTATATCAAGATATTATTTGACTGCACTTTTTCACTTATTTAAATTAATTTAATTTCAGTACGCAATATATATTATTTCTTAACTTCCGCCTATATTATAAGACTCGGGGATTTATAGACGTTTTGGCAATAGGTAATGAAAGGTGACCTCCATTTTTGCAGACTGCAGAGGGGGAACATTCGCTGGAATATTCACCGGCATCGATTGGGATATCTTTCTTCAGGATTCACTTTCGCTGGTGAACGCAGTCATCAGAATCGCTATCTGTCGCGGGAATAGGCGGACTTTAATGGCTGTATCGGTTCTCTATCTTTGGTTTGTGGCGGTCAGGCAATCTGTCTTGGTTCTGTATCTCAACTATTCTCATCTCATCGGTAGCTTGCAGGTGTCAGGCAATCTATCTTGGCTCCGACGCTCCTCTTTGCTCCTCTCACCGCTAGCTTGCAGGGATCAGGCAATATTTCTCGGCTCCACTATTCGTCTAATCTCCTCTCATCGTTGGGTTGTAGGCTTACAGCGATGCGCTAAGTCGGGGCGCAATCCCCCATATATTATTTTTAGACTTCTCGCTTACGAGGCTACAACTCTTTATTCCTGTGCTAAGTCTGTGAGTCAAAATCAATTATATAATTATTTTATATTCTCACTCTCTCTATTTTTAATCTTCTCAATGCCCCGTCTTTTACATTTCCATTCGTCTCTCATGTTCAACCTTTTTTTTTTACTTCCACTTCGATTCGCTAATTTTCATCCCCTAATTATTTCTTTAACCATTCAGAGTGAGGGGCATTTTATATTAGAACAATCCCGTCTTCGACTCATCCCTGCCTTTCTAGGGATCGTGTTTTCCCAGAATATCTCCTATGTGTGGGGTCCTCTTCTCTTTGCCAACAATTCCCTTTTCATCTCGATGTCCCCTCTATCTAGACCCCTCGCTGTTTCGACTCTTAACTGTTGCTTTTCAATTTCTTCTTCTTCATCCGGTCCTTTGTATGATCAAGCGCCATTTCAATTTTCTCAAAGTACCGCCGATTTCCCGCTTTAATTGGGTTGTCTGCCCTTTTGAACTTCTAACATATCGTATCCCCACGACATTCTTCTTGTATCGTCTGATATCATTTCACTATTCCATTTTCCGTCCCGTTTGTTAATTGGTTTTTCTGCACCTTTTCTATTTTCTTTTTTTAAATGTCGTACCCCACGACACGCGTCTTAACACTGTATCCAGATATTGAGAAAAAGATGAGGATCGAAAGGTGAGGGGTTCGTTTGCTGTGAATGTTGCGCTGAACAGCTCAGTCATATAAACACTTCAAATTTGTCTTTTTAAACTTTAATATCCACAGGTGCCTCATCACGGGATTTAATATCGAGGTAGGGTATATTTCATCCCAAGCAGAACATGGTGGTTCACACTTTCGATTTCTAAGAACACACTATGCATAAAAAGTAACAAAACAATTTTTGATACAGTGCCATCTACCGACGAGCCAATGAGGAGGTTGGGATTATTCAACAGATATCTCATGCAGGGAGAAATAAAGAATTAAAGCGGTGGGTGGGGGATTGTCGTACAGCTGTTTATAGTGCAAGAATCCAAGAGATAGTAGAGCACCCGCCGACAAAGTAAACGCTTTCGAAGATGACGTAGTACTCCTTGTTGTACTCCTTATTGACTATTTATCCTGGCGGAACAAACTTTTTATGGATAAAACCAATGCAGCCCAAATAATACTAATATAGAGACAATGAAAAATTATTGGCCCCTAGGAACGTTAAAGATTTTCAAAGATTTCTAGGCACCATTAACGTATATAATAAATTTATTCCTGATTACGCTAAAATTAGAATTCCCTTAAATGACCTTCTAAAGAAAGACTGGAAATGGGTATGGACGTCTGAATGTCAAGGAGCTATTTTTCATAGCCTCAGTAAACCCTGCAACGCCACGAAATCATTCGACCCTTTTCTATGCCCAAATAAGGAGATCTTCCTGCACAACTCATGCAGCCTGCAAGAAACACTTTTGCTCAGCAATTCTTAACCGCAGATACCTCTATACGCTAGCCCGGGAGACACTCGGGTGCTGGCTGTTTATTAGATAAGATGTATATTTTAACCACTCGGAAATAAATTTCTTATTCTAAAGGTTCTATAATCGGATTATATTTATTAATATATATATATATATATATATATATATATATATATATATATATATATATATATATACATATATCTTATTAATAAAAGCAAGTGTTTGCGTGCGTGCGTGTGTGTATGCGTTCCCCAGGTAAATCTATGAAACTTACAGCCGTGAAATTTGGCACACAGGTAGTGCATACTATGGGAAGGTGCACCTCGAAGCCCGAATTTTAAGTTTTATTCTAGAAATTTTTTATTTTATGATTTGTGCGATATTTTATGTTTTTCGACTTCAGATTACGATATCTCGGCAAAAAATGATCGTAGAATTTTGATCTTTTTACAATCTAAGACTACAGACATTTCTCCTTCAAACAAGACCTCATTTGTTTAAAAATAATTTAAAACAGACTAATATTTTCATCAAAATAATAAACCAACTTTTTAAAGAAATGTATGCCCTTTTTAGCATCTACGGTTGATGCTTTTCGTGTTTTTATCTTACAAAGAAAATATCTACATCATCTTGAAGATGAGAGGTTTCTCATTCATCTGAACCTCATTTCAAGTCTCTATCTTAAAATTTCGATTTTTAATTGAATTTTAAAGAACGATACTCGAACACAAATTTCCTGCTTGGTTCTTCAAGCGCGGTTTGTATGAAGAACCATTTTTTCACCCATAGGTGGGGGGAAGGCTCGAAGAAAGAATTTTTCGCCCATTCGTGGAGGGTTGGACCGAACGAAATTTCTCGCCGGGGGGGGGGTGAGATTTTTTCTCCTGGCTGCCTGCGACTGTTAGCATGACGTGGATTACATAGCCACAAAATTTAGATACCTTGATTCATTGTTTTTTAGTGTTTCCATTCTCTGACAATGATTGCTGAAGGGAGCGGATTCCCTAAACCGACCGGCTAGAAGGGCGAAGCCCGTGTCATGAGTTATGTCACAGTATAAATAACATAGAAAATGTCAATTTTTTCTATGTTATTTATACTGTGTTAATTTTTCAATTGATTTTGGTTAACAAAAAGTCTTAAAATCCCGGGCAAAGCCATCTGTAATTAGGAATACCTCCAGCTTTTCCTTTCTTACAGAACAAAACTCATTTCGGAAGTTTCATTGAAGGTAAAACGAGTAATTTCTGTTGTGGCATCTAAAGATGTATTTTAAGTAAACAATTAAACTTTGAAGCGTATTCCCATCTTTAACATTACAGTAATAAGCATTACATCTTATTAATAAAAGCGAATGTTTTCTTATTAATAAAAGCGAATGTTTGCGCGTGTGTGTGTGTGTGTGGGCGGCCCCCAGGCAAATCTGTGAAACTTACAGCCGTGAAATTTGGCACACGGGTAGTGCATACTATGGGAAAGTGCACCTCGAAGGCCAAATTTAAATTTTATTCTAGAAAATTTTTTATTTTATGTTTTGTGGGATATTTTATGTTTTTTTAACTTCAGATTGCGATATCTCGACAAAAAATGATTGTAGAATTTTGATCTTTTTACAGTCTATGACTACAGACATTTCTCCTTCAAACAAGACCTCATTTGTTTAAAATAATTTAAAACAGACTAATATTTTCATCAAAATATTAAACCCACTTTTTCGAGAAATTTACGCATTTTCAGGATCTACGGTCGATGCTCTTCGATTTTTTATCTTACAAAGAAAATATTTACATCATCTGGAAGATGAAAGCTTTCTCATTCATTTAAATCACATTTCAAGTCTCTATCTTAAAATTTCGATTTTTAATTGAATTTTAAAGAACGATACTTCAACACAAATTTTATGTGGTTCTTCCAACGCGGTACTCTAGGCGTTGAAATCAATCATTCATAAGAACTGCGCATACGTACAAGGAAACGTTTAATTTACTTTTGCCGGTGTTGACTTTTTCTGTATTCTGTCAATTTTTATTTAATTTAGAAATTTTTTTTTGCATATTCTCTCTTTTTATGCTTTTGTCTGTAACTCTGGAATATTTTTTATTATCATTCTAATTCTTTGAAACTTAACAATGTTTACCAGGGGTATTTTAAAACAACTGTTAATTATGTTTGTGTTTAGCTTTGAGAAAAAATAATTTTGTAAAGGTTTTTTGGTCTTTTATGCTAAAATAGCACTTAAAACTAAAAAAAAACAAAAACTTACCTGTAAATAGCATACCTTTTTTATAAATTGATCAATTTGAAGTAATTTTTAATGAAATTTAGCTAAAACACCTATCATTCTACACAAAATCCTAAAGCTAATATTTTAAACTAATTTTAGCTTTTGATTGTGGAAATTTTTGATGTTAAAACATGTTAACAATGTATTGCATATGCATCATTTTTACGTTAAATATAGTTGCACAGATATTTGTGGTATGACTTTCTTAAGTAGCATGATTTATTTTTTCTCGATGATATCTTTTTCTTAATTGTCATATTTTGAGAACATAACTTTTTTAAATAAAAAAACACAAATAACAGTTTAGGTTAACAAGAATTATTGTCAAGAATTATATTTCACATGATTGGACAAGCCACAGGTAAAGAAGTGTGGAAATTAATAGAGGTAAGGTTAATTTTTTTTTACATGCAGTAATTTTTTCATGTCCTGATTCTTAGATTAGAATCGATAGCTTATTTATACCTCATTTATATTTTTAGAATTTAACTTCTTACTTCTGTTTTAACTTTCCTTTCTATTTTACCATCATGTTTTGTTTTGCTATTATTGAAATAAGTAAAATATTTTTCATCGCTTACTACGATTTAAAAAAATTTTGTATTATTGGCCTGAGCATATCTGCCAGCAGCCTGTACTTTTTTATTCATACTGTGTTATTTATACTGTTATTTTTTCTACGTTATTTATACTGTATTTAGTTTTTAAATTGATTTTGTACTGTTTACTTTTCAGCTTTTCCCGAATGATTTTCCGAATCTTTACCCTTGAAAGAGAAGCGAGACTGGAAGAAATCAGACAACAACAGCAAAGAATACTTGGACAAAACCACAGGATCGTCATGATTCGTTAGCAAGAGTGTTTCATCAAAAACAAAAATCACTTATGAGTCTCATCACAAAGGCAAAGATTTTTGGAGAAGTTAGGTGTCATATGTACACCATAATTGCAGTTTTGTCTCATTTAAACTCTGTATTCTCATATTTTGATGCCCCTGTAGCAGTAGTGGATTACATGGTTAATTGGAGTTACTCATTTTGTTACATTTTAAAGGAATTAGGCTGTAGTTCATAGGGGAATGGCGTTTAGAAACATACGGCCTATGAGGCAGATATTATGGATCAAATAATAGCCAAAGATGACACCACTTCAGTCAGTTGTCACAAAACAACTGTCTTTGTCCACATGTTGCAGAAGCCTCCTCTACACGATTTCTTCATTCGGGAATGGTGTTTAGAAACATACGGCATATGAGGCAGATATTACGGATCAAATAATTGCCAAAGATAGCAAGTGTCTATAGACAATGCGTGGATTGTCCCGTATTGCCCTCTACTGACTACAATTTTCAATGCCCATATAAACGTAGAGTACTGTAATTCAGTTTTATAGTGTTGCGTGTCAGTGGTATACTGGTGTGTGGTTTTCAAATGATTTTAGCTTTTACTGGAAATAAGCAGAACATTAGCATCCAAAACAGTAATCGTTTGGAAAGTTTTTATTTATATGCACAACTCACTACCATAATACTCTTAAAATTTACATTTTAACGCATTTCGGTTACTGCTGTTGTTTGTAAACACACGATCTTCATTGACATGCTCATTTCAGAAATTTCTCATCGAGATGATGCTCATTTAATGCATGTTTTCAAAAGTGAAATATACCATGTTCTGTAAATGCACCGAAAATATTTCTATACTGGAGATGTAGACAGATTAAAGAATTTAAGTAAACTTTTGTGTAATTTATACATTTGCGTGTGTTTAATTATTTAAATTAATAGATTTATATTTTTTATACGTTTTATTGTTGCATTCTTTTAGGGGTTTATAGTGTTGCGTGTGAGTGGAACACTGGTGTATGGTTTTCAAATGATTTTAGCTTTTACTGGAAATTAGCAGAACATTAGCTTCCAAAACAGTAATCGTTTGGAAAGTTTTGAATTTAGTTTATTAAATGCTGATCACGAGATTTCTTTTCTTTTTGTGATACTTTAAATTAAATGACAAAGAAAATATTAAAATACAGTAAAAGATAAAATTTAACCACTAGACTAATTGAGATGGAAATTTTTAAAAATTTACTTCAAATTAGTATGTTTTAGGGATATTAACCCTACACTGCATGGTGAGTCATATATGAATCATACCATTTTCGACTAAGCTGCAACCAAAATATTTAATATTTGCCGCTACTGCATAGCTTACCGTATCTGCCTCCATCCGAACTACCTTTTATCACTTATTTTTGCTAGTAGACGGCAGCACATACGCAATTTTATGTCCTTATGTTTAGCTATTCTGTTGTTTGAATGATTTTTAGAATTCCACGTGGGGAAGCTGTATTTATAAACTGAAAAAGAGTATTAAACAAAGGAAAAAAATATTCAGTGTATAGCTGCAAGATAAGTCTAATCACACGTTATAATATTTTTCAATTTGAGCGATTTTATATTTATGTTTTAAACAGTAATAGGTATGATTCATATGTGCATCTTTATGCATTGAGGGGATCACTATTGAATTCTGTCGTCAATATCAATTCTTTGCCGTACAACTGGTTATGCCTCTAATTTTGAAATTTACACTGTTTGTGAGCATGACTCAAGGAAAAGAGTTCCTGAAGAAGTTGTTCTCGGAGCTTCAAGTAATATTGTGGTACGATTGTGCAGAAACATTCCTAGAAATAAGAACTACTAATTATATTTTGATAATTACTATAATTCTCCCCAACTTCAATATTATATTGCTAAACAGGGTATTTTCAGCATTGGTACAGTTAAACGAAATCGTGTTCCAGGATGCAAGCTCACTAATGATAAATAGATGTCAAAACAACATCGAGGCACAAGTAAGGAATATGTCACATTACATGATAATATACGTAGAAATTTCAAATATTTCATGGAAAGACAACATAAACGTCATGTTTCTATCAACATACGTCGGAGTTAACTCAGTAGAGAAAATAAACAGATACGACAGAAAGATTAAAACAAAAGTTAGCATTGACTGTCCAGCTGTAGTAAAACACCATAACAAGCATATGGGTGGTGTAGACATGTTGGACAGTCTAATCGGGCACTACAAAATAACTCTGTGGCATAACTCTGTGCCTCAATAAAGAAAGAAAATGTTTTAAAATATTTCACGAGACTTAATACCGCTATTTTATTTTACTATATGATTGTAAATTGTGTTATCTAAGTTTATAGTAAATTTATTTAGAAAGATTTGAATTGTCATTTTAGAGTAAGAATTATTTTTAGCATTTTCTCAAAATGAATTTTTTCATCATTTTTCTTAACGCAATATATCCTATTATAAAAATTTACGCTTAAAATGCCTTAAAATTTTGCATACTTTATCTATATATGTTTATAAAGGGAATAGAGTGTGCTCATGATTGCAGTTTGATTAGTTTTTTTGTTTACATTGGTATAAATTGCAAGTGACAATGAATTTTTAGTGATTTTTATGAACATCAGTACTTTAAGTGCTACAAACTCTGAGATACAGATAGTTTGATCTTGAGAATAGTCTATTCCCAACAGAATGTTATTATCTTCATTCTACAATTTATAAAATGTAAATTTATTTGTTTGTTTTTGAGTTGTCATGTATTGTAGAATGTCAAATTTTCACCAATTTTTTCCAGCTTTTCCCTCCTGAAAAAATTATTTTAATGTGAAAGCTAAATTTTTGATATATTTTTTCAAGTTTTAACTTAAATGTCATTATAAAAAATAGATAAAAAGTCAAAATTAAATTTTTTTTTAAAAATCACCTCCGAAGGTGTACGGATACCTTAATGCATGATGATTCATATATGACTCAAACCGATTTTTTACAATAAAATGAAAATTTGAAGAATATCATTTTTTTCAATATTTTTTCCTATCTATTTGATTAAAAATCTATCACCAAAAAAGTTTTGTTTGATTTTAAAAAGTCATGCAGTGTAGGGTTAAATCAAATCTATATATAAAACTGTAATTTCCTCTCAAAATATGCTTCGCCATGACGATAAATACGTCCCAAGGCCAAACTTTAAAATATGTTGGCGTACATTTACGAGAAAGTTGTTTCTCGCACGGTCAGTTTTGCGTAACTTGCTCACCCGTAAGTTCGCAGACGTGCCTGGTAATATTAGTTCCACCCAATGAAGAAACAAAATATATTGTTTATAAGAAAATCCTCTAAAAAGCAATTTCACTACTTTTTAATTGTAATTATCCTAAAATGTACCCCGTAGCGAAGCACGGGTATTCAGCTAGTATATATATATATATATATATATATATATATATATATATATATATATCTTAGTTTTAAAGTTTCTTAGTTTTAAATATTTTATAGAATCTCTGGTAGCATATTACACAATACGCTTGTTTCTCCTACGATTATAATTCCTGATATATAATTTTACATCTACACTGCATATACATAATCTTTTGTGCTTCCATGCTGTAACCCTATTAATATTTTTATGTTTTTGTCATCATTCCCCTTTATAGTAATAATTCAAATTTTCCGTAAGATATGAAATATTCTGCAGTACTCATTTTGTTATATTATCAATATATTGTCTGCAGCTTTTTTGAGTACGGCTAAAAATTCAGAAATCGATTCTTTTACTGAAAAATTATTCAGATTTTTTTTTCACTATGAAGCATTCTTTAAAAAAAATATAAATAAAAAAAATTAAAAAAAACATAAAACTCGATACAAATTATTTTTAAATCTTTTCTGTGAAGAAAAGCAATATGTTTTCAAAATGAGCTTTAAAGTAAGTAATTAGGTTTTAATATTATATTTTAACACGGATAAGAATTTATCATGAATAAAACGTTTTTCCTGAAAAATTTAAAATTTATAAAATCTATTATTGTTAAAAGTATTACTTTTATTTTTCAATTATTTACTTTATTTATTATTACTAATTATTGAATTAATATTAATTTTTATTATCTTAACCTTATTGTTATCTCTATCATCATCCTCCTCCTTCTCATCATCATTATTATTATTATTGTTATTATCATTATTATCCATTTTCAGTAATTTATTTGATGAATTACTTTGAATTTTTAAAATTTATTTATTTCTAAGTGTATTACCATTAATTATTACCTACCTTGAATTAAAAGCCTTAATATAAAGCACATATTAAGATAAAATATTACAAAATATGAGAAAAAATTCTCTCGTATTTACTCTGAATATCTAACAATATATATTTCGTATAATAATGTAAACAATTCCACACAAACTAAAAATTTATAAAGCGGGCATATACTGCCAAAACAAATTAACTGAAAACCTACCCTAGCGTTGAAAACTTTTAACTTTTCAATACAAAATTGCGCAGTTGCAGCAAATCCTCATATTACAAATATAACTAAAATTAAATACTTCAACAGAGCCATATAATTATAGTAATGTAGACATAAAATAAAACGAAATCAAGCACTTAGGACTCTACGCACCATAAGGAAAGATTCTTTAGTAGTGCCGGAACTAAACCAGAAATGGAGGTAACCGATTGGTCTCGTCATCAGGGAGCCTAACGAAATCACCTCAAGGAACGAAGTTACCTTAAGGGTAACTTTCTGAATAGAATGCAGTTCTAACCAAATGACATTCCAAGGCACCGAGATCCCATTGAAACAGATAGTCAAAATAAATGAAAAATCACGGACAACTTGCACTTAGGGCTCAACGCACCATATATGCAAGTACACATACAATCCTAAAGAACATAAATGAAAAGGCAGAAGTACACGAAGACAGAAATGCAAACATGCTGGCATACCCTAATGTAGTGAGTGACGGTTATAGTCAAACAGCAGTCAATTTTTATCCTACGAGTTACGTCACTGCAGCAAAACCACAGCGTCACACGACATTGAAGTTTAAAGAAAATATGAAAACAGAAAACCCTATCATAAACGTCCTTAAAATTTACCCGTATTAAAATATAATACATATTTTGTCAACATAATTTGACCAAAATACGCTATTCTTTGAAACATAATTTTTCTGTAAAACTAATAAAGCATATGATATAAAAATCCATGAAATGCTTGAAGGAATTTAAATTATTGAAAAAGTAGATCATTATCAGCAAAACACAACGTTATAAATGTGTTAACAATGTAAACAACAGGATATTCATTAACTAATACTCAAGTGAAATTATATTTCTTCTTCTTTAGCTGCACTTTTAATCATAAAACGAAAAAAAAAAGGTATATGTTCTCTTTTTACGTATAAATTATTAACTGTTATTAAAACTTCCATCAGGTAATCCCTACATGCAAATGAAATTCACTTAACTTAATATCCAAAATATTACGCGGCCCTCTCCCGAGACCATTTTCATCGCAAATTTCAGCAAAGGGAGGCCGCAAAAATTAATGACACAAGAAAAGAAATTTATGATAAATTCTTCTTAATAAATTAACCATTTTGTCCGTAACAATTAGTATTAATCTGCACATCATTTAGATAAAGATTCATAAATCACCGAATTTAATGTTATCATTAATTTTGACCGCTTATTAAATTCTGCTTACTGTGAGTAAAATAATGTGAAGCTAAGAAAGGCTTTTAACTGTAACAAAACTCATATGAGAATATTAGGAAATAATCCCTCAGGACCAATTTTTTTTACAATAAGTTTAGAATTTTGGGCGAGTAAATTATAAATTAACCATAATAGAATTAATTAAGATTTTTTTTTCATATTTTGCAGTTTAACCTTTTTTTAACATTGCGTAGGAAGGATGTATGTAGAAGTCAGGCAACTCAAGAAATTATGTTAGCTACTTCATCGAGTTTGGTAAATTTGATGACGATATTTGACTCTAAAACTAATTACGGGTTTGTGTTGTCTAGAAATCCCCAAAAACAACTTTTAATGGATATGTTGTTTTTAGATATATCTTTATAATTTTGGTTGCAAAAATTATGAATTTAACGTAATCCATTTTTTTCAATAATTATAAAATAGGAATCTTTTGTATCTTTTTGAAAAAGTCTTATTTTTTTAATAAAGAAGGTACCTCCATGTAGGAGTCAGATGACAGCATCTCAAGAAAGAGTCAGACTTTTTTCCATGTTTTTATTAACTCGCTTTCTTGTTTGTTTGTGTGTTTGTGTGTTTGTCTAGTACAAATCTTGCAATCGATTTTTAACTAACTTCCTGACTAGCTAGGCATTTGAAACTTTTAGAATAGCTGAGAACACGATGACAATGCCTTTTTTTATACTTTTAACCCTCTTCACACAGAATTGAATTAACTTTCAGTTATTTTAAGTTAAATGTGAATACTCCTGCGTGGAAAAATGCCTTGCCTCATTCGTTGTGGACAGCTTGGCAAACTTGGAGGCAATATTTGGCATAAAAAATAACTATGATTGCATAGTCCTCGAAAATTCCAAAATTAAAGTTTAATGGATATAATGGTTTAGCGGTCTCTTTATAACTTCGTCTGAGTAAATTTTAAATTGACCATAATCACATTTTAAAATAATTAATAAAGAGGGAATTTTCTTCCTATTTTAAAAAACTTCTATCATTTTTTCAATATATTGAAGTAAAGAAAATATCACTGTGTAGAATTCATAATTCTCTACGGCCCCCTGCGCTTACGCGTATCAGCCAAAATTTTCTGAAAGCAAACCTGACTGACCAATTCGAACCCGCAGCGCCAACGCTACCATAAAGATAGACAATTTTCCGAATTAAACAATTAATTTTTAACAAAGTTAGGTTAGTTAAGCAACACCAAAAGTAAGGCAAATAATTTAGGGAAGACCCTTCCTGTTTCCATATGTCCTTAGTCCTTTTTTATTTATTTATTTATTTATTTATTCATTTATTTATTAACAAAATTGTAGACTATGTAGAAATGTTCACTATGTATAAGTCAGGCAAAAGAAACTCAAAGAAGACTCGGGCTTTTGAACTTCGAATTTTAACAGATTGGTTTTGGCTTTCATCCATTTCGCTAAGTGTTGAAATATAAAATATGCAGCAGATTTCAATGCGCACGAGTATAAAAGTACAACGGCTACTTCATGGTGCAGATTTTAACAAATTTGGTGAAGTATTTAGCACTAAAAATAAGTGTGAATAAGCGTAGTCAAGGAAATTGTAAAAACACTTATTTTATAAAAAAGATTTTAACATGATATGCAGCTATCCAGGTATTTTGCTGGGTAATTATAAATTTGATATACTGTAGCTTCAGAATCGATTTTAAGCAGCTGAGTGGCGGTTAAATGACCCATACTTAACATTGTTTATCGTTAGATCGTATTTCATTTTTTGCTAGTCATTTGCCTTTCGAATTCTACAGATTAAAAGTATCTTTCAAATAATGCGCCCAACTGTGCCACCTTGAATATGCCACCTTGAATATGCTTGAATATGCCACCAACTGTGGCATATTCAAGTTCAAAATATTTGTGCAAGTGTGCCTTACCTATGTGTAAAATAAAACAAAGAATATACTCAAAAAGGTTTAAAATATTGCATTTCTCGTTCGTCGATATTGGTTAAAGCCGACAGTAGATGACAACGATACAAGTTTTAGACTTTTTTTTTTAATCTTTTTAGACTTAAACTGATGACAAATATAACAAACAATCACTCGTGACGATAGAGAAGTTCAACAAAAGACGCCATATTTAACGCAATCGTCACATAGCCGCAATAAAAAGACAATTGACACAGAGACTCTGTGACAATTGATAACTGACACAGAGAATCAGTGCTGGAAAAGAGAGATGAATGAATCTCGACTGTAGAAGCAGATTTTGGGATGCTTATATACCTTTGACAGAATTCAAGATTGTTTTAGTAATTGGAACTTCCGTAACTCGACAACAACTTTACCTAGAGGAAATCTGACGGATTCTTCGGAAACCAAAAATGTAGCAAAATCTGTCGTCACGCTTGCCATAATTCGAGAATATATTGTCGCAGTCTCACATATTGAAATCTAAAGATCATCAACAGTACATAAACAATATTTAACCAAAAAAACATAAATTAAGGAAAAACAAAGAATATTTACAGCAATTTACAGCTATATACAAAAAATATGTTTAATGAAGACTACAACAGAGATATTGAATTAGGAAGTCACTCTCAAAATAATTATTTTAATAAGGAAATGTATACTTATGAATGTTTTCCTCGGTGATTTACATTTATGGTCACATGCGGTTTGTGATACATTTGTGAAGCAAAAATGGGGTTTAGTGTTGTATCAAAAATTGCTAGTTTATATTATTTAAAGCAAAGGTATTTTATAAATTATTAAATGTAATTTATTTTTTAATATTTATTAAAGAAGTATTTAAGGTAAATAAATATTATAGTTAATAAATGAAGTTATATAAAGATTATCGAAAGTACAAGTATTTAAAAAAATATTAATAATTATTGTTAACTTATTTCTTATTATTAAAACTGGAAGAGTTCTTAAATTCTCTTAGTTACATTTTCCATTTCATTTAGTAGTATAGTGGTTCGAGTTGTGAGCATTGCGTTGTGTTCTATTTCCCCAAACTGAAACAATATCCTATATTCTGTGGCTAACAGAAATTCACAAATGAATACCCAAAAAACATGACAGACACAATTTTTACTGAGGGAACAAACTGAAATTTTATTTATTTCTTTTAACACAAGTTAATAAAAATCTTCTCTCTTAAATTTAAACAATATGCTTTATTCAAATTACCAAAATACCAATATCTATCAATTCTCATTCACAAAAATAAAATATTATCTTTTACGTATCCCTCATATAAAAAGTATCAAATATGCTCTAAGCAACATCATAAAAAAGGCCAAAAAAATTGACCGACTAAAAAAAAAAATTTAAAGACTAACAAAAAAAAAATTAATTATGCCATGCCTAAACAAAATTAAACTTATCTGTGGGGGCAGCTTAATGGCCTCAAGGCATTTTTAAATCATTTAGCCGTCTTCGGACATGGGGAGAGAAACCACTTGAGCTCCGGAACTTTTTCTGGCCATCTTTTTTCGACAGATAGATGGTCGCTGTTATTCATACCATGTTAGATTAGCAGTCTACCAGAGAGGGGCCAGTCGTGTCAACCCTTTATATATTTTCTTCCAGCCTCCTACGGGGCAACCCTTTAATTTTCACCACATCTTCTCCTATTGGGCGAAACCATCTAAAGGGTTCTTGACCTTTCATTACGGAAACGGACGGATCCCTTATCAGTGCATTCCTGGTGTTAAACGGGCCTTTTTTCGTTAACAGTGAGCAAAAATTGTCTCTTCTTTTGCATGAACCTGAAGAATCTCTTAGCGCCATTTTCTTTCTGTGTCGTCTGTATTTTTGTGAAGCACTTCTGGGTTTTAATTCCTCTCACGATAATTTTAAATTTCTGTATAAAAAAATGAAAAATTAAGCGTATAAACAATCTTTAAAAATATAAGGGAGTAAATAAATAAAAGACTAAACCAAACTCAATTCTTTAGGGAAAAAAAAATACAACTTTACCTTGAGTCAGTCAATCAAAATAAAAGGAATTAAAATAAATTGAAAATTGTCAGTCAATCAAATACCAAAACAAATTAAATAACTGTATGCTACATTAATCATACATAAAACATGATTTATAATTATTACTTAAATAATTGCTCAACTTTCATGAAAGCCACAACAATTAATCCACGCGAAAATTAATCTAATGACACTCATCAAACTCAAACAAAAGGTGGAGAAAAATATTATAAACGTATTTGATGGTCTGTGTATTTAATTTATAAAGTGACACACAACATTAGCTTTCAAATGTAAATATTGATCTTTGATTTATTTTCCAATTTCGTATGTTTTTAATTCGAAACTTTTTAATCTTATTTTATTGGAATATAAAATTTTATTAATTTATAAACATAATGTAAAAGATAACAAAACCAGGAGTAGATAAAAACCAAGTTCACGGCATTCAAATAGTTTACCATATCCGTGGAAATTGATTTGATGAAAACTACAAAAAATTTAATTCGAAGTAACTTTTATTTTCCTTGTAGCAAAAGATGTTGGATATGAATATCCTTGTAGCAAAACTACAATAAAAAAATCAGAAGTCATTAGACAAAGGCCTATGAAAACTAGAATATATGAAAATTAAACATATTATTTTGTTTGAAACACCATAACCAAAGCCATGTATTTGATACAAGATTTATTATGCATGTAAAATGTTTCCAAATCAATTGTTGAAAGCAGTTTTTTGTTGCAATTCTCGTACTTTACCTAAATACAAAACTGAAATCATTTGTTCACACTGCAGCCATACATTTTGCAATAGATGTATTCACAGCATAAACAACCAATTTTCTTGAATCGATATTTTTACTCGAGTATTCTGTTCCTGGAAATATGTTGTTTTTTCATCTTTTAGCCATGTCCTTATGGAATCCTTTAAATCTCCTTTTCAAAGTAAGGAAGAGCTTTTCCTTCGTGGAAATTCTATTGCATAATCCTGGAAATATAGTCTTTAAACTATATATACATATATGGGATGTAATTGTAGTAGAATGATGGAATAGATAATAAAATATATATTATATTGCAAAAAAATGTATGGCTAGGAACACAAGCGCTCTCATCAACCATTTTTTTAATAAATTGCATAGAAAATAGAATTTAAATATGAAAAATTCAATTGAAGTATTAAAAGGAATATTAAAAGCAAAAAAAAAATTCCCTACGATTAGAGATATATATACAGAAATGGTCAGGTTTAGGGCAATTGCATTAATAAACCGAGTGAAAGCTTCATATAGATAAATACAATGTTTTTTTAAACTTTACGTTACACAAATAGACACCCTTGCATGTTTAAAACCTTTTTTAAAGTATTTTTCTAACACCCTATCAGATCTATAGACATTTCACATGATATTACAGTTGAATACAGCATGAAATGTTCTGGAAATATATGGAAAAATTTTCTAATTTCTTCCAGGCTCAGATCGAGAAATGAGGAATAAAAATTGGCACAAGGCCAAAAAACGACTCTGTTAATTTTATTTTTATAGAGGCGTAATTAACTATTAGTTTCACAGTCTATATTTTGATACACTCTTTTTCAACGAAGCCTGTTTGCACTCAAACTTTAAAAAATGCAAGGTCTGCTGCAATTGTAGTGTTAACATATTACTTTAGTATGATAAACTGCGAGAAAATTAAACTTTTATCTCTATTACATTAGTTTGAAACATTAAAAAATATCATTAAAGTCTTCACAGATTTTTCAAGGGAAATATAATAATATTCTGATTTTATCTTAATTATAATGAGTATTATATTGTTTAGCATAAGATGTGAACAAACCGAATTAGTTTGTAGAACAATTTACACTATAATACCATATTAATAAATTTTTTATTGTATTATGCTTCTGAAGACATTAATAATTATTCCAGGTTTGCAATTTTGTGTCTCATTATTTTGTACTCTCAGTAATAGCTACAGAATGAAATAAGTTCAAACTTTAATAACCAATGATTCCCAGATACCTATTGCATTTTCCTGATATGACTTAAAGAAGATATGTATGCACTGTAGTAAAACTTAATATATTAATTTATCGTATTATGCCTCTGAAGACGTTAATACTAAATTCAGTAATACTAAAATTAATTTGAAATTTAATTATTGTTGATTCCCAGATATACATTGCATTTTTAAAAAAATATTGCCTTATTTTTTTACTGTAGAAACGTTTGCTGAATCTCATACCACTCTCAGATTTGTGTGAATTGAGCTCCAGTTAATGGTTTGTGTGTAAATTTATGAATAATTCCGCAAAACTCTGGCCGGACATATAATAGGAGTTTGAGAAAATAGTCCAAATTTTTTACGTCACCCTCCAAGTTGTAGAAGATTATCTGCAAATTGCTGGGCTCAGGGATCACCATTGACGTGAACTCGCATGTTTGTTGAAGGACCAAGTCTTTCGATGTCATTCCACATGTAAGACGATTTTAAGCAGACCTGCATTTCATCCGCCCTGGTTCCACGTGGAATAACCAGAAGTGTCTGTCGAAAGTCGCCAGCCAACACCATAGTTACGCATCCCATTCTGTAAATGTTACCTCTGATGTCCTTTAATGTGACATCGAGTGCTTCGAATGCGGCTTTGGACATGGTGCATTCATCCCAGACAATTAACTTGCAATGCTTCAGAACCCTTGCCTTTCCTGAATTTTTTGAAATGTTACACGTTGGAGTCTCTGTGTTTGCCAGATTTAAGGGTAACTTGAAAGCCGAGTGAACTGTCCTCCCTCCTGTCAATAGCGTTGCAGCAATGCCAGAAGAAGCAACAGCCAGGGCAATCTCGTTTCTGGGTAGCACTTTAGCCAAAAGAAGATTGATTAGAAAAATCCTGTACCGCCCGGAGCATCAAAAAGAATATGCCACCGCGACCATTGAAAACTGCTGGTGTGATCTTGTCAAATACTGCCTTTTGATCTGGGACCATTTTCGGCTCATTTTCCTCTATGTATGTTGCGAGTACATTCGTATCATAATTTCACTTCATATGTTCTTCACTCGGCAAGACTGAATTAAGGTTTCGATTGGGTTGTGGAAGTTCAAAGCTTTTTAGGTACGATCCACCCATCAATATAATCTTGTCCTCAATGTAGATTAGCGCTCTGTTGAAGATGTCGTCACTGTAGTCCAGATCGATACTCTGCTGTTCCACGCGTGCTTGGTGCAGCATGTCTTCGGACAGGTTCTCCTTATGATTCATCCATAACTGTTCGGGAGATGACATGGAGCATGTATGTAGCATTACAGCTAACATATTCCGTAAAACCTTTGGTGATCGAGATGCAGCCGCTTCTTCGAGTGCATTGTTCCAGTGGTCATCGTTCTCCAAATGGCCTCTAAGCTGGCAGGCCTTTTCGTAAGTTTCACAGAGCCGTCCCTGAAATGTTTTCAAATCTTCAAATGATTTTGGGCCTGGTATTTCATGCAGCAGGAGGCGCAGGTGAAAGCACTCTGAATTGTTCGGATGGACGGTGTACACCCGGCCCAGTGCATCGCTTGACCTTATTCCTGTTTGCTCAGGTACAACGTGTCCTTATTTTCGACGGTTCCATGTCTTGTTTCCATTGTTCCAAGTGTAGTATTTGGGAACTTGATTGTACAACAGGGAGCGTGCAAGCTCATCTTGGGTGCAAAGTCTGAAGAAAGACGTGAGTGTCGTTTCCAGAGGTGTTCGAGCACGTTCAGCAGTGTGTTCTGGTGTGAAGTAGACTCTCTGTCCATTCTCAATGTGGACGCTCAGATGATTCACTGTGGGGTGGCTCTCATGAATAGGAAAGTTGAGTATTAGCCATACAGCTTCATTGCTGCTGATATATTTTCCCATTTGATACTGCAAAATTTCATTTAAATCATTCTCGCCACTGTTCACTTGAAAATCAGCCATGTCAGATCCTTTGTTAATATACTTACAGACATACTTTATAGACTTAACAGAATTGCAATACTTTACGTTGATATGGGCATTGAAAATTTTTGTTAGTAGAGGGCAATACGGGACAATCCAAGTATTGTCTGTAGACACTTGCGATCCTTTATAAACGATGTCAGCCTTAAATCCCCCGTCTTGTGGTGATCTACGCCGATAAAGTGGATATTCGTTTCGTCCTGTTCGCGTCTCTTACAAAAATTGACGACGGTATCGTTTAGTGCAAATTCCATCTTACATGCATGGAGAGGTTGGATTTATGGATCCGAAGGGGCCGTGCACCATATGCTTAGTTACAATTGAAAAAAAGTCCCGGGTCTTCTTGTTCATTAGAGATTTCTGCACTGATAAAGTGATCCACGCGGTGAATGTGTACGGAGACCTTGAGCCAAATCGGAATGTGAGCATGAGGAAGTCCTTGCTTCGGCCACTCTATTGTGTACATATGACACTGAAAGTCTCCAAAAATCTTTGCCTTTGTGATGAGACTCATAAGCGTTTTTTGTTGCTGATCAAATACTCTTGCTAACAAATCATGACGATCCTGTGGTTTTTGTCCAACAAATAGTTCTTCCTGTATCCAGTTTGGTTTGCAAGTGAAAGTGATGAAGAGGTCTGGTCTGCCGTAGTTTCTCACGTAGGTCACGGCATCTTGAGTACGCTCGTGCATGTACCTTGGACCCCCTGTAAAGCTGAAAGGCAAGATGATCAACTGGCCTATGTCGGATATATTTCCATCATTCATGACCGCATTCCTTAAATGAGCATACTGTTCAACTCTGAGAGTCCTCTGATTTATTCGTATGTACAATAGTCTTTCCGATTCAATCTTGGCATACATATCAACGATAAATTGGTGGAACAGGTCTTTGCTACTCAGTAATGTGTTGAAATTTGAAGAACGTATCATCATCCTGTAATCATAGAATTGCATAGCTGAAATCTTCTTAGTTTGGGGCATTCCTGTAGTTGGATCTTTTAGTCGCAGTTGAAAATTATATCCATCCTCCCCCTACCAAAAGATGAGTTGATACAGTAGCACGTCAAAGGACCTGTGCGTCTCGGGAATTTTTTTGAGGGTGTCACTTCTTTCTTCTAAAACTATGTCTATTGTACCATGCTGTTCACTCACCATGATCAAAGCGACTTCTTCTGTTGCGGAGGCGTTGAACCGCCTCTCATGTTCACCGTGTGGGGTTCTGTCCGCTACGATCACCAATTTGAATTCCGGGGAAATCTTATCCATAGCCGACTTAAAGCTCTGGATGTAACAGTTGTGATCATGCAGCATACCTTCCAACTGTAGTACTATGTCTCTTCTGGTTTGTGGCTTGTTTTTACAGCGATGCTCTGCTTGTTGTGTAGTGTATCCGACAAAGTAAATTTGCAAAAATTTAGGCTCTTCCCTCGGTAGAGGCTGCAGACTGCCAATGCGGTGATAAACTTGACCCTGTACCTTAAATATAGGCATGTACCCGGGCTCTCTAATTTCTTTTGTTGTGCCAAAAGAGGTCATCTGGAAACAGGAATTGTAGCTTCTTATATTAGAAAGGAAATGTTTGGCTTCTTGAGAAGTGCCGCTGAGTGCAGAACATAGAGGCTCAGGTGGATCCATCAACTGTGGCAGTTGAACCTTTCCTCCGATGCAGCACATACCTGTGGCTTCACCTTTCCACTTCTTTGCTCCACAATGTTGGCAAGTTTCAGACATGGATCCAATGTTACACGAAGGATCAGATACGTAATCTGCCGATGGGTCGTAGTGAAAAGCTGCATTTTCAAAATTAGTGTACATGCGCCTTCGAGGAGCACTTATTGTAGTTCTAACCTGCTGTAGTCTTGCTTGCCGATCCGGAGTACATTCCATTTCTCTTCTTCTTTGATCTCGTTGTCTGTTTGCTTCCTGTCTTGCTTCTGTTTCTGGAGTAGATTCATCTTCTTTCCTACTTCGATTTCGTTTTCTGTTCTGTCGCTTTTGTGTCCGAAGACATTTTTTTCTCTCGGAGGCTGTGGCATATTGAAAGAAAAATGCTAAGGACAAAACATTAGTAAAACATTAAGCACAAAATGAAAGCAAATAAAATGAAAGATCCTCAAATGAAACTGAGATTAAATTCAAAAATACAGAAAATGAAAAGAACCAAACAGCAATGGAAGTTGAATCTGCAAAGAAAAAAAAAGTGAGTTACCAAAACAAAAAATTATTGAAAAAGTAAACACATTAAAACAATGCACAAATTGAATTCAGTTATGGCCCTCCTCAGCGCATTGACTGCTGGACGGTCATTAAAATATGAAATATTATGATTTTTTTTAAATTGAATAACAGTAGAGTTGATATTTCAGTATTATTCAAAAGTCATACGATGAGAAAAATAAATATAATATAAATAATAATATAAATAAAATGAGAAAAAAAATAATAGAATAAACTTTTTGTTATGGATCATATTATTCTTAAAAACTATGTGAAGACTAAAGGCATAATCGGAATCTTCAGTTTCACAGTTTGAAAAAGCGCAAAAAGCCAACTTTCTTAAAAGCTGTCTACATTTTTCCGATTTTAACTGAACTTCTATTACCGTAAGGAAAAATAGTTATGTGAAACGATACGAAAACATAAATTACTTACTGTAAACATAAGAAATTAATTAACGTCATTTAAAACTGTAGAAATCAAATAAATAATATAAATACCACATTCAAACTCAAAATTTCTTTCATTTCTCAAGCAATATACATGTGAATTTAGCAATGATTATAACACACGTAAGTAAACACACAAGCAAGCATTCGCTTTTATTAATATACATTTCTTATTAAATAGTATGTTTCAATAATGAAAATACTTATTACTTCGTCAATATAATTTTTGAAATCATATTTTATATTTCGTATTAAATAGTATGCAATTATATTAAAAATAAGAGTTTCAAATAAAAATTCCAACTTACGACTTTATATGTGGTATTTGGTGCATTTAACATGTGTTTGATTTGATGTGTATCGGACTTTATTTATTGACTGTTGTGAAGCTGGTTGTTCGTATATTCCTATTCCATCTTATAGTGAGACTCAATTTTATAACACTATTGATTTTATGATATATTTTATAAGTTTTGCATTTGTTATGTGATTTCTATACTATGTACCATAATAAATACTTACTTAAAGTTGGATTGATTATATTTTTTTCTAAATCCATTAAACCTAAATATGTATTTTTGAATTTAGTATCAAATCTGATATAATATGATTAGTGGTTTAATGATTGAGTTACTCTGCACAAAAAGCAAATCTCTCTCTCATGGGATGGATAAGAAATCTACTGAAATCCAACTGCATTATTTTAAAATCTTAGGATTTTTTCGTAAAGATCATAGGAAAAAATGTATGCATACATACATAATGACCATTTCTTTTATAAAGCAGCATATAATCCAATATATCGGAGTGATGAGCTTTTATAGCTAGTGTAGAGTATTGCATTTCAACCTCTCCGTTAACAAAGGAAATTCTTCTATATCGGCCTGAGAGTCATCAAAGAAACCAGACCACTTAGGTGGCAAAATGTTGACGGCATTTTCCTTTGTTCATCCGATAGACTTGTTCCACAAAACGTTAGGAGGCCTCGGTCATTTTTCTTGATTAAGTCTGTCGTTACAAACCGGGTGAGTTGACAACCGGTTGACATCAATTATGAATGGCAGGATACTCCTGGTGCTTTTCATTCATGAACTATCAGTTGTTAAGCATCATCCTGGAGGCGCCGCGTGCCTGCACAAAAAGACACGTTCGGTAACACCTTCTCATTGACCGAGGCCGGCCCGTTGAGGCTCTTTGAAGTGAGGCTCTTTGAAGTGGCTTTGAGGACAAATTAAAAAGGCGACCGCTTAGACCGGGGAAATATTTCATTATCGCCCCGGGAAACCCATTTCCGTTGCTCACTTGTTCTAGATCGTTCGAACTTTCCGGAGAGTGATGCAATATCCGGTGGAGGCTCTCCTATAAAAGGGAATGGACCCTTGGCCGTGGCTTGCGTCTTTTTGTTCCTGACCCGTGGCGGATCCAGTGTGAGAGCAGCCGGGTGGCCGCCCTTAGAGGTACAGAGTCCCTTGTGACTGTTTGCAGCGACGATTAAGTTCCTGTAGGAGTAAACATACTCCGCCAAGTTTGTTCGGAGACCAGTCTTCGTGGAAGTAGCCTTTGCTACCGAAATTTCCAGTGAGGAGTCCCTTCTCCTTATTTTCTATTTTTCAACGTTACCGGGTGCGTGCAGTGGTCACCACCGTTGATATTGTTGGGGAGCCCCTTTTCCCATCAGGACGAAGTGCCGTTTCATCATTATTGAGCCGAGTCAGTTTTCAGCTAGCCTAGCGGACTCAATTGTTCTTACTCCGCCCCACGCCGATTAAATCGAGTGTGATATTTCTTAAGATTACCGAAGTTTCATCTTTCATCTGTGCAGTGTACATATCTCATCATCATCAATTTTCTCAATAAATTGCGTTTGTTTTGTTTAAGTTACGATTGATGTATACCTAGTGTATTTAGTTCATCTACCGGTTGCAACTACGAACATCAGTTAGCTACACTAGTATCATGTCCTTCTAGTTATAAATTCAGGTAACATACTGAAATTTGTTTTTGTTTATATTGCATATATTTTCCCATAAACTTTTATTTCAGCAAAATTAGGATCACTGAGTAACTAAAGCTAAAAATAATTGAATTATTGCTCTCATATTCTCGTGATACTATTTTTACCATACATTCAATGAATAGTGTTGCGGGGCCACTACCAATAAGTGGGGATGTGTTGGGCTGAACAACTCCACTAGCCTGCATAATACTTTTTCATGTTTTCCTAACTCTCTTCTAATAAAAATTTCTTTGTTAAACTTCGTATCGTTTCACATAACTACTTTTCCTTAATTATGCAAAAAAATTATTGATAAAATAAACACATTAAAACAATGCAGGAATTGAATTCAGTTAGGGTGGTATATAATTGTTTTCAAAAGTTTGTTTCAGTGTGTGTTTACTTACGTGACATATTATTACATTGCTTGAGAAATGAAAGAAATTTAGAGTTTGAATGTCTACAGTTTTAAATGGCCTTAATTAATTTCTTATGTTTACAGTAATTAATGTTTTCGTATCGTTTCACATAACTATTTTTTAAAATCGGAAAATTGTAGACAACTTTTAAGAAAGTTGGGTTTTTACGCTTTTTCAAACTGTGATTTTGAATATTCCGATTATGTCTTTAGTCTTCACATAGTTTTTAACAATAATATGATCCAAAACTATTATTTTTTATTATAATTGTTTTAAAATGCTTGTTTGATGTAATTTTTAAAATCATTGGTGTTGGGTTTCTCAGTCTTATCTTTAACTCTGTTCTGAAGTAATGGATTATAACACACGTAAGTAAACACACACGCAAACATTCGCTTTTATTAATATAGATTTCTTTTTAAATAGTATGTTTCAATAATGAAAATACTTATTACTTCGCTAATATAATTGCTGAAATCATATTTTATATTTCTTATTAAATAGTAGGCAATTATATTAAAAATAAGAGTTTCAAATAAAAATTCAAACTTACGAAACCAAATGTATCGTTCCAACAAAGTATTTTCGAAAATTGTGCGAAAAATTTACCTAAACCGAATCGATTCATATTCGATTGACATTTACTTGAATTAAAATTTCTTTTCACTTTTAACTTGCAAAATATACACACCAAAATCAGTACATCTTGAAATGATCTATTTATGATTAAAAAATTTGAATTAAATTACTTTAAGGCTCTTTCGAAATATGTAACATTTAATGAAAAAAAAATTATATCGATAAAAACATGGCCGAATTTCAAAAGGTCAGTTTGTAACTCGAAATAAAAAAAAATTATCTATTTATGATTAAAAAACTTTAAAAAATTAGACACACGATGACAAATCTTTTCAGTGATTCATTTTTTTAGTGAGAATCATGCTGTGAATCTTCCTTCCAGGCTTTCGCATTTGAACGAACGATAGGGAATTTGTGTTGTCGTATAGTTCTTTAAAATTCAATTAAAAATCAAAATTTTAAGATAGAGACTTGAAATGAGATTTATATGAATGAAAAATGACAGACGCTTTCATCTTCCAGATGATGTAAATATTTTCTTTGTAAGATTAAAACACAAAGAGCATCGACCGTAGATGCTAAAATTCAGTAAATTTCTCGAAAAAGTGGGTTTAATATTTTGATGAAAATATTAGTCTGTTTTAAATTATTTTTAAACAAATGAGGTCTTGTTTGAAGGAAAAATGTCTGTAGTCTTAGACTGTAAAAATATCAAAATTTTACGATCTTTTTTTGCCGAGATATCGTAATCTGAAGTTAAAAAAACATAAAATATCGCAATAACATAAAATAAAAAAATTTCTAGAAAATTTTAAAATTCGGGCTTAGAAGTGCACCTTCCCATAGTCTGCACTACCCGTGTGCCAAATTTCACGGCTGTAAGTTTCACAGATTCGCCTGGGGTCCGCATACACACGCACGCACGCAAACACTTGCTTTTATTAATAATATATATATATATATATATATATATATATATATATATATATATATATATATATATATATATATATATATATATATATATATAGGAACCCAACTCCGAAGTCGGACAACGTCCGAAAAAAATGCTCACGACGCGAATGGATCACAGGCAAATGCATCAATTTCGAAATTTTACATAATTTCGGACTTGGGTCATTTACAAATGATCATTTCGCGTATAGGCAAATGATAAGTGTATAGAGTGCGAAACATAGTTTCATTTCGCACTTTGAGCATTCTACATTGTTCCCTTTCAGAATGGGCAGTTGAAGAATGATCAAAGTCAGAAAACAATAATTTTTAACTCTAATTATTTGACTAAATAAAATGAATGAAAGGTGTTAAAAGATCATTTTAACGATATGTATGGACTATTTTAAAAACCTCACTGTTAAAAAGTATGTCCATAGTGAAAAAAATGAAAACATAGTAAAATAATAAATGATGGAAAAAATTATGAAAAATATACTGTTACTTATTCTTGCAAACAGAACTGTTATGGCAATTTGAGTTACATTTGATGCCAGTTGATAGGCACTTGCATCTTTTGCTGCCACACTGCTTTTTACAATTGCGGTGGACGAAACATTGTGAGATTCCTGATTCCAGGGTAACTGTGGTTCGAGGTGAGTGTACGAAGCTTGGAACGTCTTTTTTAGATATGAAGTTGTTTTCAGTCAGTTGAAGTTCATTTCTGGAATTTAACTTCTCCAATAATCCTGATTGCGTACCGAGTTTGTATAGCCCATCATCGTTCACTTCCATTATCACAGCTGTCTCATTTCTGGGCGCAGCTCTTCCTCTGTCGACTTCTGCAATCCGTAGCACAACGTTCTGACCGACGATCATGGGAGGACATTTAGCGTCACTGTCTCTTAACATTTCGTCCACTTGCTTTTTCAATTTTTTGGCGCAATCAGATCTTTTCTGATCAATTAACTTCTTCATTTTTTATAAGATGGATACATCAGAGTTTTCAGAATCTGATGAATCAGTTTCATGTTTACTTTCAGGAATATTGGCTAAAACCTCTTCAAGTGGTTCTTCAGTCTCAAGATCCGTTGAAACAACACAATTCCTGGGGAACTCCATTAGTAAGTGGAACACAAAACAAAACTTCGTATGGGCGTCTGGTGATTCCACGATGGTAGGTACGATTATTTTTTTTTTATTTAAATGATTCATAAGCCCACTGACTTGTCTGATTGTCTGCTAAACACGTCACCAACATATCAAGAACATCTGATTTTGCCCATTCAGGCCTTGGCTTTGAGAGTGTCTGGGTATTCCATAAACAATTTTTGGAAGAGACAGGCAAACGTGGGAGCTAGGGTTTTCATAATCGGGCTTGGCTCATTTATCGATGTGGGGGTGTTTCGCACTTCCTCAAAGTGTGAAATCGGATTTGACTCACTACTGATTTGCCCGATCGTAAATTGATAAAATTCAAGTGCACAAAATCCGAAACAATGTAATATTTTGGACTCGTCGCATTTGTAAGTGATACATTCGCGATGAGAGCAAATTCAAGTTTTTATGTCCGAAATAATGTCACATTTAGGAATCGGCGCATTTGTCAGTGATTCCATTCGCAATGTGAGCATTTTTTCAGACTTGTCCGATTTCGGAGTTCGGTTCCAACACACACACACACATATATATATATATATATTTAAACAAAGATTTTTTTGTGATTATATTATGTGAGACAAGAAATCGAAAATACTGCAAAATGAATTAATGTTATAGATTTTAATAACTTTTATAACAATAATACGAATCATAATAATAATAATAGTGAAAAAACTTTACAGCAATCTAGCACTCACATAATTTCGGTAACGGAAACAACCGGATAGAACCTACTTGCTTTAATGGGAAATACAAAAATACGAGTAGAGTGCTATTCATATATCGATCACACTGCTAAAAAGAAACGGGTGTGCGAACTGAAAAAAAACGACCGCTAATCTCAACAGCACTTTCGCCGTTTATAATGTAAAACGCAGCGAGACATTTGACATTAACGACTCATGACAGATCGACGAAAGATTACGTTTTTTTTTTCTGTTTAAAACAGGGATCGTTATTTTAATGTTAAAAGTTACACAGGTGGAGAAGTCACTGTCCTTTCTGAAAATAAGAAAGGTTTTTTGGCGTCGTTCTAAGAAAAAAGAAAATACGTATAGATAGGAAAGAAAAAGGTAGAAAACGGGAATCACGCTGAAACCCTCATGAGATTTCGCACACAATATTTAGTTACCGTACATTTCTATTTGGTGGGGTATATGGGTGGTAGAATGTTTCTATAATGGTAAAATTTAGTGAAAAAAATAATTTTGTCTCAAATTATATTTGGTAATATTTTCGAATGCGATTGTAAAATATCCTTGACGAAAATATTAACCAACTAACATAAGACATAATTGTTGTTGAAGAATTTTATTCTAGATTTATTTTAAAAGAACATGATTAAATGTGCTTTTATGTATCAATGAACTTTTATTTACGTTTTCAAAAGGACGCCACTATTATTTTTGTTTTAGAGTACATTAGAGAATTACGGTCGAATCATAGAAAGTAATAAAATTACTGAAACTACACATTTTTTCTTTCCAATCCCGAAGCATTTAATTGAAGATTTTTTTATTGAGTTATAGAGGACACAGCTAAATATACTATATGTGCAACAATGAGTTTTAAACTTTCTCAGCACTACCTTCGGTAAAGAAATCACCGAAATAGCACGGCTCCTTCACTGTATAGGAGGGTATGTATATATATATACAGTATGCCCACTAAATTCCCTTGCCACCCTTTTGACTTCGGGACGGCTGCTGCCAAATTCATAAGTGGTGTCTAGGTATAGTAAAGTAGCAAAACGCTACTGAATGAAACCGCCTATGGTGCCACCTGTTGGAAAACTGTGAAGTTAGCATTCCTATCTCGAAAACGGAACAAGATAAGGAAAAAAGGGTATACAAAATTGTAGAACATCATCGATTTAGTAAGAAAAAACCCATTGTGGACGTTCATGCGAAGAATAACGGTTATCTGTGTGATAAAACTCATCAAACCTGGACCACGTACAATTTTAGTCTCGGTCATATATATATATATATATATATATATGCATATATGTAATGACCCGAATTGGGTCATTTCTTGAAGAAACACAATCTAGTCCGAAAATAAATGAGATTACAATTCACAAAGAACATCTGAAGTTTATTTCATTAAAACAACATGTTACTCGCGTTGAAGCCAACCCGCGTCTCTCGTTGTTTCTCGACATAATAATATTACATATATATATATATATATATATATATATATATATATATATATATATATATATATACAGGTGGTTATCAAAATAACGGAAACACGAAGAAACATCATGAAAACCTTTATCAATACGGCACAGGATTACCTTTGTCATGTAAATTCTGTCGTGGTGAATTCTGGGCTATTCTGCCATAATTTCGGCAAAATAAGCAAAAAGTTGCTCCATTTGACACAGATGAGACATTGAGTTTAGTAATGACTTTAATTTTTAAAATATGTTTATTAAAAATTCTGTTTCAAAGGGTTATAATGTCAAAATTTTGCAGGCCAAGCGGGGGCTTTAAATATGATACGATATCAAAAAAAAATTTTTCACAAACAAAGTGTCTTGCTATGCAACAATTTCCCCTACAGGCTCTTATAACTTTTGATACGTAAAACAAACAAAAAAAATAATAAAAATGGATTTTTTTACATTTTTGGAGAAACTTCAAGGGCCGGGCGGGTTGCCTAAATATAATTTAATTTCAAAAACTATTTTTACAAACAAAGGGTCTTGCTATGCAAAAATTTCCACTACAGGCGGTTAAAATTTTTGATACATAAAAAATTACAAAATTAATAAAAAATGCATTTTTTTATATTTTGGAGAATCTTTAACGGCCGGGCGGGGGAGCTAAATATATTTTAATTAAAAAAAATTACAAGCATTTGATAGCAATACACAGCTTTTCCCACCACAGGCGATTTCGATTTTTAAAAATAGTAAAAAATGACCCACCCTAGTGAAAATACTGAAAAGTCTGCTCCAACGGATCACTCGGGTACGCCCCCAGTACGCCATGCAATGCAACTGGACCCTGCTTCACGACAATGACCGGCTACATACTGCCTTTCTGGTGCAGCAGTTCCTGGCAAACAGGCGAGTTGTGTCCCTGAATCCCCCACCCTACTCCCCAAACTTGTCTCCCCCGGACTTTTTCTTGTTCCCCAAATTGAAATCATCCCTGAAGGGCCACAGGTTTTCGGACATCCGACGTAATGCTACAACCCAGCTGAAGGCCATCCCTAAAGACGTCTGCGCCAGGAGTTTTCAAGACTTGTACAGCCGAAGATTTGTACAGCCATTCCAAGAAGGGCATTACCGCCTACGGGGATTACTTCTAAGGGCAGTAACAGCTGTTTCATGTAAGACAATAATCCATTGTAACTATAGACACATTCACCGAACGTTTTGGACGAAGGTAGTTGTTACAGGAAAAGTAAGTTATGTTGTGTGATATGCAGTTGTCAAAGTTCTGTACACCGGAATAAGTTCGTTACTGTATAAAGTTCAGTACATTACGGTGGCACGAAGAGATAGTTCAGAAGGCACTACGCTGTAGAAGAAACGGCCTGTTGCATAGTCTCAAGCCACATCTACGAAGAACATTTAACATAAGAGGCGTGATCGTAAAGAATTATCATCAACTGCAAATAAATGTCGATGACGCTGCTGAAGAAGATATTAGCAACTCAAAAATGATGATGGCGAGAAGATTCTAATAAAACCACAGCCTCCGATTTAAAGTCGGGAATGATGAACACCGGAATACACAGCTACATAATTGAATTGGAAGAAATGGCGTAATTTTATATTGTTGTGCATCAATTCCTAAATTTTGATTGCTGCTGTTTCTTGGTGGATAAATATCAATGCTTCAGAAATAGATGACAACTCGGCTGATTAAAATCAAATCTAAATTTTATTTTTACTAAAAATATTTCAAACATGGTTACTCTGGGATATCATACTGAAGCAATGTACAATTATTTGATGTATAGTTCAATTCACATCAAGAGCTAAAGGTACCCTGATTTGGGGACCAGCAAAATATCCACCTATAGGTGGCAAAAAATTTCGAATCTCTATCTGTCTGAGAATATTCTTTTTCAGGCCCTGGACAGCGCGAGGAGAGAAGGGTTGCAATAATATTACAATCCCTCCAAACGCGTAGAGATGGTAAAAAAAGAGAAACACAATTAAAACCGCGCCAACCACTTTGTGTCCACAAAATTAAAAGCTCCTAACATGGCCAAAAGGGGAAAGCCTACGAAGGCAAATTCCTTCTGTCCGCGTAGAAGTCTTACAGGGTTTAGATTGGCTCATTCTGACCAATCAGAGGGCAGCTTAACCGGAGCGAACTTCAATCGAGAGGAGAATTTTCAGAGTTCTTGGAAAAACTAAATTGGCTGTAAAGAATCGAAAATAAGTATTCTCACGCAGCAGGGGAGAAAATGGGAAAAATGCCCTTTATCTCGAAATCGGAAGTTCCTCTGAGCTAAGTCCAAGCAATTATATCGTGGACGACGGACGGGGGAGATAAAGCTTGTTATTTTCTGGACACAAGAGCGGGCAATTAATCTAAGCACAGAAAAAGCGAGAGGTACTTTTACAACGGCTAAGAGTTCCGTCCAGATTTTACTTGAATAGCAATTGGAAAAAAGATGGAGCGCCGAGAATCAATTAAAGACCTCCCACGAAAGTGAGGGCAGATGTAAAAATTAAACTTCTAACGACGAAAGAATTAGGAGTTAACCTGAAGAACAGAAATTAGTTGGATAATTAAAATTAATATTAAAATTACTATTAAAGTTTTGATTATAGAATCAAAATTAGTAAGGTTAACATAAACAAACGAACCGGGAACGAAATTTCTCTTTACAGTAGCATATATATATATATATATATATATATATATATATATATATATATATATATATATATATATATATATATATATATATATATATATATATATATATATATATATATATATATCATCCTATAAGCACTGCAGCATTATCTTTTAATAGCAATTGTGTTATAAACAGCATAGATCTTTCTTCTGTTATTCGTAGAAAGTTTTATTTCCACTTTATGGCTTCAACCATGTTTCAACGCATACATTACTAAGCTTATTAAAGAATTTGAGATTTTCTTAGCAGAAATTCATTAACTTTTCGCAAGCAAATTTGATTAAGTTCAAAATTACGTTAGAATACTTAATGTGCTTGGAAATGTCAAAAGCCTTCTTGTAAATATTTGTATCTATGAAGGAACGCATTGTGACTTACCGGTAAACGCACAATGAAACGATTTATTTCAAAATGTCCGTTTTCATCTACACCGAATGTATAGAATTTTTCAATAAATTGACTTAATAATCAGGCATTCATAACTTTTAAGATGTAGTAGGAGCGGACCTATTCTTCTGCATTATCAGTTGTGAATAAATTCGTTTCAAAGAATAAAAAAAATTAGTTTATCCAAATATTTTAAATGCGTCACTAATATTTAGCGATTACATTTCACTTCCTATGTTTGCTTAATATCATGGATTCCCGTCCAGGAAAATAATAAAGTCTCGGCCACACAAAAACGATTTGTCGAGACGGGAAGCGATCTGTTTCCCCGTTGGTCTATCTGCATTACGCTATGTTGCATCATCTTTGTCAGGCAGAACGCGGTCTGCCGTCTCCCACTAGCTTTTGTCGCGACATCAGGAGATCCGGTAGTTCAATTTATAGATTTGTCACTTAAACTGCCCTTACCGCCTTTGGTTAAGGTGGGTGATCAAACGGAAACTTTCATAGAAACTGTTCTTAAATATCCGCATTTTATTTGATAGTCCGTACGAACATTAAAAAAATGTATTGACCCCTAGCACCCCTAAGGGTGGAGGTGGTTAAGGGGTGATATGTGAAAATAATAGAAAACGACTTATCAACTCCAAAATTTTCGGGGTGTCTGAGAGAAATAGGGACTTTCCCGATGCCATTTAAGTTCATTTCTGGCGCCATCGGCACGGGGGTTAAGATAGGGTGAAAAATTAAATGTTCAAAATCATCGAGATAAACTAAAATGTTCGAAATACCTGGGCAACGCCGGTCAGACAACTAATTATTGAGAAAAAATTAATTTACATTTAATTTTGTGTTTCGTTGTTTCTTCTGCCAAAGTAATCAGCAAAACGTTCGTGGATTTGAATTGCAGCATTGGCCTACCTGGGTTTGTTAATCCAGTTTCCACAAATGCCCGCACTCTTTTTGAGTTTCTGAGGCTGTCCATCCTCTGTTTTTATTCTTTGATATCACATAATTGGGAAAACGGCAACCTGCTTTTGCAATTTAATCCGCATTTTCGACATCTGCTTCTATAGCTCTTAAAAATCTCTAGAAGAAAGCGATCATACTATCCGCTCGCACAAGGGTGTCGGTTCCTATGCGACATCTCTATATCGTAGACTGCTGCGACGACCGCTGGATCGCTTCCGACGCGATAGACCGTTATCTGTGTGGTCGAACCTTTAAGACCGGGGGCAATCGAATCAAATTGAATCGAATCATAATCGAATTGTATCATTGAGACTAACCGGTAAGGTTAGCAGTCGATATTTCATCTGTCTTATTCTAATGTTAATCTACAGAAATTTACGTCTGGGTATTTAAAAAAATTCTGATTAGCAAAAACATACTTTTGGATACCTTTTGTTTCTGTTAAAAATAAATCTTTAAATTCACCGTTGATGTTTTCAAAAATACTTTAACTCTAATTAGTTTCTTAAATTTATTTTAAAGATATTTATATCAATACCTTAATTCAGCGGTTCTCAACCTGGGGGGCACCCCACCCTGGGGGGCGTAGAAGAATTTCAAGGGAGGCGTGAGTTAAAAAAATAGAATAAAAATTAAAACTAACTGTAATTTAAAAGTAAAACAACATCACCTAGATCCTTGATTACCTCAAATATATCTGATCTGTATTTAATTCTTTGATTTCATATGTCCTAATAATAATATGTTCCAAATTAAGATATGTGTAGTAATATTAAATTTTGTGTATGAAATTATCTATTCTATATTTTCATTTAATAACCAGCTTTAGTTTCAAATGCCGACTGTACTACTTCTATTGTGTACCATATATGGTGGTGGTGGGGGAGGCGTGACCTCACATCAGTGTTCAAAGAGGGGGGGGGGGACAGAGAATGGAAGGTTGGGAACCCCTGCCTTAATGCCACATATAATAAATTAAAATCCAAAAAATATAAAAATATAAAATTTACGCACTCTTAATTTCAAAGTCTATTTATGCAAGCAAACACCACGTTTTTAAAATGCACAAAAAATTTATTAAAAGACGTATTTCATACGCAAAAAATACGCTTTTGCTAACATGTGGACAGAAAATTGCAGAATGAAAAAATTTCCTTGGCTGAACACATGAATTGAAAAGATACGTTGTACTTGTAAAAGCTTTAATCCTTTCATAAAAGGGGCATTTACGCGTTGAAGATTCCAGGTCTTAGTTACGCTCCAGGGTTTGAGACAAGATCTCTAAATATTTGCGATTTCTAGAGTAGTTAGTTAAGTTAAACAAGTAAGTTTCTGGAGTGCAGTCTAAATTGCGTTACTTTGGATGAAACATATCTGTAGCTGTATTCAACTCAAATTTTTGGTTGCAAATCGGAATAGAGATTTCCCACCCCTCATTAAGTTAGTTTGAAAAAAGTTTGTGTAGGAGGTATCTGTTTATTATTTTACAGTTTTTATTAAATTTGTTCTGCGTATTTTTTTCTCGTCAACTTTATATCGATTTTTTAAAATTTTATGTGCAATAATGAGTCATTCTTCCTCCATGATATGACTTTATTTCGAGACATATATATAATAAAAGTAAATCACTGAAGTTTAAAACCAGATTATATATATATATTGTGGGGAAGCAACGACCACAGCAGCAATGGATATAAACATCCTTTATTAATTAAATATTAGAAAAATAAAACTAAACAGCTCGAGAGGGACGTCTTCCCATCTCGGCGTACAGCGATCGTCTGATAAGGCGGGAATACATCATGCGGGCGCACGCACTGACGTCACACAGACAGTAGCGCCGCGTAACGTTTGGAGATGGAGATGGGATTGAATTTCCCATATTCGGCCATCATGACCGGACAGGCGACCTCGCCTTAAGGTACACAGCAAAAATTTATCAAAAACATTAGAACACAGTTAATACAAACATAAAATAACAGTAAAAATGCAAAATATAAAATGGAAAAATGAAAATAGTGATACAATACCATAGTTGGCTGGAAATAAACTGGTAAAAAAAAGACACAGCAAATACGAAATAACTAAAAGAAAAAACAATATTAGTGATGACAAGAGAAAAATGGAAAATTATGTACGTGAAAAAACAAAAAAAATGAAGTTCTTGAGAGTTAATTGTCAATAGTCTGTTGTAAAAAACAAAGTAAGTTCAGTTGAATAAAAATATCAAGTTATATGCTCAATGGTGTTGGACCAAGGTTTCAGATATTCTGCACAAGTTGATGTTTTCACTGGTCCGTCGAAGAATGCACAGTTTTCAACATCATAAGTGTTGTTTGGTTTTACTTTTGTAATTTTATATGGTCCAAACATTTTTGTTTGAGTTTGAGACCAGGACCAAACTGGGTACGCTTGATTGCTACAAGGTCGTCGAGTTGGAAGGGGTGAGCTTGTTTGCGTCTCAGATTGTAAGTACGACGATTTTCGTCTTGAACCTTGCATATTTGTCGTTTAGCGTCTTTACGGAGATCATCACGTTTTTGGAGAAATGTAAATTTTATTTCCTCGTTGATCATATCAACAATTTTGATGTCATGGGGAGAATGCGTTTTAGTCCCAAAAAGTATTTCGAATGGAGTGGAATTGATACTACGTTGGAACGTGGAGTTGATGATTTGTTGAACGGCTGGAACATGGGAATACCATTTTTCCGGGTTGTCGATAGAGAGTTTAGAAAGTACGGCGATGATGACGGAGTTGAGACGTTCAACTTGACCGTTCGATCTGGGAAGTCCAGCAGTAACAGCAATGTGACGTATATTCTGTTTTTCACAATACTCTTGAAATGCGGTAGACATAAACGCGGTACCTCTGTCTGAAATTATCCGGGGCGGATTACCGAAGACGGCTCTTTGGGTTTCCAACCTATTGATTACTTCAGCGGCGTCTGTAGACCGGGTTGGGTATAACCACACAAATTTAGTAAATGAATCAATAACTGCAAAAATGTGTTTGTAACGTTTAGATGTACTGGCAAGTTGGCCTAGATGGTCAATATGGTACGTGTGCATGGGTGTGTCGTCTTTTTCGATGGGATGCAGCATTCCATCTTGCTTGCCGCGTTTTCTGTTATTGAGGATGCATGTGACACAGTTATTGATGCATCGCTGTATTTTCTCTTTCAAGTTCGGGATAAAAAATTCTTTTTGCAACAGTTCGTGAGTGCGTAGTACTGCGAAGTGGCCTCGTCCGTGAGCTGCCTGAATTATTTTCGCCTGCATACCTTCGGGCACAACAAGTAAATCAGTTCCTTGAACAGTTTTATATAGCAGATTATTTTTAACTATATAGTCGTCATATGGTGCGGTTGAAAGAAGTTGTTTTATAGTTTCGATATGCTCGTCTGATTGTTGTGCTTTAAGAAGTCGTATAAGGACACTGTCCTGAATAATCATGCAACATGGGCTTCTACTAAGGGCATCAACGTGAGCTATTTTTGAACCTGTACGATGTTCGATTTCGTAGTCAAAGTCTTGAAGATACAATGCCCATCGAGCTATACGTGAGTTAAGTTCTTTTTTACTTAGGGTCTTCACAAATGCATTACAGTCAGTAACTATTTTAAAATGGGAACCAAGAACGTAGATACGGAATTTTTTAAGTGCTTCCACAATGGCGAGAACTACAAGTTCGTAGCTTGTATATTTGGGTTCGTTGTCCGACTTCTTCTTGGACATGTAGTAGACGGGATGGAAACAATTATCATACTTGGATTTTTGTAGCAGGACTGCCCCCAAGCCATCAATTGATGCGTCAGTGTGAATTTCAATAGGACTCTTTTGGTTAAAATACTTAAAACGGGCTGTTGGGAAAGGAGGTGTTTTAACTTTTGAAATGCGGCTTTCTGATCAGTCTGAAATTGAAATGGGGTGTCCTTACGAAGCAGATCACTAAGGGGTTTTGCTATGGTAGAATAAGAGGGGAGAAATTTACGAAAATATCCAGTAAGACCTAAAAAACGTTGGACATCTTTTGTGTTTTTGGGATCAGGATAATTAAGAACGGCTTTAGTTTTGGAGGAGGAGGGGAACAGTTTTACTTGCTCCACAATGTGGCCTAGAAATTCAATTTTGTTATACAGAAATTGGCACTTATTAAAGTTTATGTCAAGTCCATAATCACGAACTACAATTAAAACAGTGTTCAGACGTTCAAGAGCTTCAGACTCATTATTTGCTGGAATGATGAGATCATCCATGTATGGGAGTACAATACCTTTGGCAATAAGATCACGAAAAACGGCATTTATGTATCGCATGAAAACAGAAGGACAAGAGCTTAATCCAAATGGCATATATCGGAATTGAAATTGACCTGAATGCGTCACAAAACTGGTGTAACGACGACTTTTTTCGTTTACGGGGACGTGAAAAAATCCATTACGCAAATCGAGTGTACTGAATATGTTGGCATTTTGGAGACGATCCAAAATATCGTCGATCAAAGGTAAAAGGTAATGATCCTTAACTAACTTACGATTTAATTGCCTATAATCTATGCAAACTCTCGGCTGACCGTTCTTTTTGCGAACGACAACGACTTGACTAGCGTAGGGGGAAGAACATGGCTCTATAATTCCATTTGTTAACCATTCGTCAATTTGAGCATCCACTATATCACGTTCTGCAAATGGTAAGCGTCGGGGTGTATGGAAAATTGGCTTATCGTCAGTCAGCGTTATATCAAGTTCGATGTTCGCAGCTTTCGTTTTGTTAGGTTTGTAGGCTAGCAATTGCTGTTCAACGTCATTACGGGTTTGGCGAGAAATGTTAGGACCAATATCAAAAGAAGGAGTATCGGCTGAAATTGTCATTACAAAATCGTCATGTGTGGCAGGATCATCAGGTTTTAAAATTTTTGAAAACATAGCACCGTCAGGTGTAATAGTCAAATTCGCCTGTTGGATTACAAAGCAACCTAGTATGAGATCGAAAGTCATACAATTATTTGGAACAACGGAGATATTCACTGGAAAAATTTAATCATCTATTTTAATTTCGGAAGCAAAAGAACCAATGACTTTAGTTTTTGAAAAACCGAAACCAGTTAGCATAGTAGTGCTATTCGTCAACGATGGTGATCCTAGTTTAAATCCACGCGGAATGTTTAAGAAGTGTCGAATGACTGCCTGTATCCACTAATCCCGAAAATGTATTATCAAAAATAACAACCGTTTTGCATATATTAGTGGGAGAAGTAACAACATGCACCGTGTTGACACCGTCATGCGTCGCGGAGCTTTCAATTTGAGGAGTACGGCGGCAGTCCGCGGACTTATGTCCAAATAAATTACAAGAATGGCAACGAAGGCCAAGAGAAAGACTAGGGCACGTCTTTGAGATATGCCCAATTGCATTACAATTAAAACAGCGTGGATGAGATTTAGCTGAGCTAGCAACAGTAAATTTTGAGTCACGTCTTTGGGGTGCAGTGTTTGGTTCCGTGCCTCTTCTTTGGCCATCGCCGGCACGTCGAAAATTCGAACTAATTGTGTTCTTTTGACTAACTACGGTTTCGTATGTTCGGAGTTTTTCTTTGAATTCGGTATAAGATTTTGCACCGTAAAGAATAATTTTCTCTGATGGGGTACCCTGTATTCCTTGTATAGTATACTGAATGACGGAACATTCGTCAATAATATTAGTAGTGCGGTTTGCAATTTCACGCATCGCTATAAAATACTGCATTAAACTTTCATTAGAACGCATGTGACGTCTTTCAAGTTGTCTATGAATTTCAATGGATGTGATTCTCTCAGAAAATTCATTTATTAACGCGGTCTTAAATGAATCATACGAATTCAGATTTCTTTGTGAAAACAAAAAAGTTTTAGCATTTCCTGTAACGAGGCGTTTGGCAAAAACCAATTTCTGTTGATCACTGATAGCGGGAAATAAATTAAAGTTATCCTCTACGTCGGCAAAAAAATTGTGAACGGAATATAAATTATTGTCTGTAAACTGGCGACATGAGGTTGAAAGGTCTCTTAACAAAAGCCAGAAGTGAGAACTCATAGAGTCGGGAATCAAATCATTATTGTTTATCAAAACATCATTTCTGCTAGGAGAGGCGTCAAGAAACAGTTGTTTAGTCTGGGTATCTGAGTGAAACGCGGGAATGTTTTGTAAAGGGCTGGAAGTACTTTGACCTACATTTGACTCACTTGCGGTAGACTCAGAAGAAAGAGTAATTTCGTTTTCAGCGTCGCATAAAAAACTCGTATCTAAAGAATTTTGAAATTTTAATAAATTGGAGAGGGCATAAAGAATATTATCGCATAACTCAATTTTGTTAGTACTGACATTATCTAAATGTAATAAATTAGCAACAGAAATAAAATCTGCGAGTGAAAGATCCTTCATTAAGCATTCTTTATGTTTCGCGACATCGAATTCTGCGGGGAATGAGGAAAATTGACGCATTTTTTTTCGCGATGAGCGGTCGAATTCAGTATAACCGAGTACTTTATTTAATAATTTTACGTTTTGGGTTGTTCCGTATGTGAGGGAGTTAGCAATGAGAGGGATATCGCCTAAGATTAGGGCCATAATGAAAATTGAAACAAATTAATAACACAACTGAGGGGGAAAATTTTAAACTTAATGGCGGGTTCACACATTACCGAGCTAG